>SJYA01002485.1:1799686-1892123 GCA_006410615.1 Neotragus moschatus | reverse complement strand
CGGGCTCCGGGGCACGCGGGCTGTGGGGCACACGGGCTCTGGGGCACGCGGGCTGTGGGGCACTGGGCTGTGGGGCATGCAGGCTCCGGGGCACGCGGGCTGTGGGGCACTGGGCTGTGGGGCATGCGGGCTCCAGGGCACGCGGGCTGTGGGGCACACGGGCTCCAGGGCACACGGGCTGTGGGGCGCATGGGCTCCGGGGCACGCGGGCTGTGGGGCACACGGGCTCTGGGGCACGCGGGCTGTGGGGCACTGGGCTGTGGGGCATGCAGGCTCCGGGGCACGCGGGCTGTGGGGCACTGGGCTGTGGGGCATGCGGGCTCCAGGGCACGCGGGCTGTGGGGCACACGGGCTCCAGGGCACACGGGCTGTGGGGCACTGGGCTGTGGGGCGCACGGGCTCCAGGGCACGCGGGCTGCGGGGCACGCGGGCTGCAGTAGTTGTGGCATGCAAGCTTAGCTGCCCCACAGCACGTGGGATCTTCCTGGACCAGTGATCCAGCCCGTGTCCCATGCATGGGCAGGCGGATTCTTAACCACGGGACCACCAGCGAAGTCCCCAGGGAAATTATTAATCATGGGGCCCAGTATGATCAAGGAGCTTCCCTGATAGCTCAGCGGTAAAGAGCCTGCCTGCAGTGCAGGAGCCGAAGGAGATGCGAGTTCCATCCCCAGGTCAGGAAGATCCTCTGGAGGAGGAAATGGCAACCCACTCTAGTACTCTCGCCTGGAGAATCCCACGGACAGAGGAGCCTGGCGGGCTGCAGTCCAGGAGGTCGCAGAGTCAGACACGACTAGGAATGAGCACAGGGGTGGCCAAGGGGATGTTCTAAGGCAGGGCTGTCTGCTCCTCATTCCTAGTAAACCAGAGAGAGCTTCGACAGCATTCCGGATCAGCGCTTAGAATTCTGCTTCACTGTTCTTAATGGCAGGACAGGTGCCCTTGCAGGCATAAACCTGTTTACAGGTGCCCTTACGTAAGAACACCTGGGCTGTGCTTGCTGGTAACCAGAATCGATGCTGTCACTGCGAGCATCCTTGGGTTTGTGAGTTGATGCATGTGTGTGTGTGTGGGGGGGGGGGGTTTATCTGTTTTGTGTATTTTGTGTGTTTGTGTGTTTTCTCTGTATATGTGTGTGTTTGCGTTTGTGTGTGTGTATTTATGTATTTTTTGTGTGTATAGTGGTAAAGAATCTGCCTGCCAATGCAGGAGTCACAGGAGACAGGGGTTCGATCCCTGGGTTGGGACTATCCCCTGGAGAATGGAATGGCAACCCACCCCACTATTTTTGCCTGGCAAATCCCACAGAGGAGCTTTGGTGGGCTACAGTTCATGTGGTCACGAAGAGCTGGGCATGATGGAGCAACGGAGCACGTGTTTGTGTATATATTTGCATGTGTGTTTATTTGTGTTATACACATCTGGGTGTCTGTGTGTGTGTGTGTGCACACGTGTGTGTACCCGCTAGGTGAATCACCAAAAGCAGGGGTGGTGGAGCAATGCTGTGGCCCCGCAGTGTGCCCACAGCCTCAGACGTGGGGGAGGTGGTGGCTGTCAGGGAGCGATCCCGCAGGATTTGGGGTCCTGGGGCTTCAGAGAGACACACCAGCTCCCTGCTTCCTCCCCGGGTTCACACTGACACATCAAGGCTGCAATTCTCTCACCCGACAAGCTGAGCCCTTGCCTGAAATAAACATGAGAGAGATGTTTTGACATGTGATGTTTCAAAAAAAAAGAGAGAGAGTCAAATCTGCCTGAGAGACTGTCTTAAGAATCTTTCCAAGAGGAGCCAAGTCAGGGTGGGTGGGACAGAGCCCCTGAAGAGGAGGTGCTCGGAAGCATGAATTCTGTATTCACATGGGATTGTGCATTTTTAAGGGTTATTTTTAAAAGCTCCCAACTGCAAGTGTTACAACATACAAAAAGAGTGGAATTTTAAAACGGCCTCCCTCTCTCCCACCGCCCGCCACTCGCTTCCCCTCCCAGAGGCAAGCGTGATGACAGCTTTCCCGGGTCCTCCTCACATGCCCTGTGCATTTTCAAATATTTACATACGTGTCCTTCCCCTCTCCACCTGTTCTTTCCAGCCTCGCCTTATTCGCTTGACAGTGTATCTTGGAAGTCATTCCATATGAGGACACACATATCTTCCTCATTCTTTTCAACAGTTGAGAAGTATTCCACGCTATGGTTGGTTCTGTAATTTTAAAACATAAGGATACATTTGGAAAAAACCACATTCCTTTTTCTCTCGGCTCCTCTTTAACCTTAGAATTGTAGGCCCTTTATTAATAGAACTTTAGGCTGAAAAGGAATTTGAATTGATCTGTGTAAAAGTATCTCAGGACTTCTAGAGTGTTCTAAGCTCTTTCCTCTCCCCCTGCAGGAAGGTTCCTGGTTATCTAGGGCAGGTGGGGGTTGGTTGTCCTTCATTCCTGAGCCAATCTCTTTCATTTGCACCTTAAAAAAAAATATCATCGTCATCAGACTGCCTTCACTGTTTGTCAGCACACTGAACGGGGTGTCTTAGAAGAAAGATTTGCTTTTAAAAAGTAACAGAAATTAAAATTTAATAGCATATATGAAAACAGTCCTGGAATGTACCGAGAAGCTTTGAACAGATCGCAGTATTGTTCATAGCATGAGAAAGGGGGCCAGGGGTCATCTGTGGATTTTTCATCCACTGACTCATTCATTCATTCACGCACTCATTCATTCGCTCTAGACCATTCATTCCCAGACCACTGTCGGGGCTGCGTCTTGCCTTGATGCCAGGGTCAGAGGGTGAACAAACTGCATTGCCTGCCCTCAGGGAGCTCACAGTCTGACAAACAGTGAGCACACGTGCCCTGCGGGGTTCCAGGAGAGACTCAGGCCTGCTCGAATGGAGGCTTCTGGGAGGAGCTGATGCCTGTCCTGTGCTTCAGGGCCTCATTCTAAGCAGGCGTGGGGTGGATGTTCCCTGGGTGCAGTCACAGTGGGATTTAGAGGGATGGGGCATCACTGGCCATAGACTTGGAGCTACCTGGGTTTGAATCGGGCTTCTTCACCCACTCCTGAGACCCTGGGCGAGTGGCTTCACCTCCCTGGGCCTCAGTCTTCCCATCTGGAAAGTGGGGCTAGTTCGCAGTACCTGCCTCTCAGGGTTGTTGGGAGGATGAGTCGCTGCAGCTGGGCACACAGAGAGGGCAGTATTGGCGTCGTTTCCTGTTGTCCCTGTCCACCTGTGAAATGGGCATGTTAAAGCATCTACTCGGGGGTTAATTGGACAGCGCACGTAAGGAATCTGACTTGGTGCCAGGCGCGCAGCGGGTGCTCCTTATGTGTGTTCCCAGTTATTACTTCTTCCATTGTCTCCTTACTCACCCCCAACACCCAGAGCGCAGGGTGCCCATCGGGCTTCCGGAGTCTGGGAGACCCCACCCCCAAGGCCAGCGGGAGCCCGGGCCCCCCCCAGCCCAGCTGTCCTTTCTGTTTATAGACTCGGAGGTGGATGTGGTGAGGGGCACCAGGAAGGTCCCCCACTCCCTGGCGGCCAGCAGGGCACTCCGTGCCGTAACCAGGCACGCCTCCTGAAGGCCCGCTGCCAGCACTCCTTCCCGCCCTTCAGGTGACACACTTGTCCTGTGGAGACAGCGTGTCTGCCAGACCTGGTTCTGCAGCCTGCCCGCCCTGCTCGGCCCTAGGGAGGGCGAGTGTGCTGGAAGAGCCTGGGCCGGGCTCGCTGTGGGATGCAGGAGAGCAGCTGGCTCGTGTCAGGGTCAGGGGAGATAGTGAGGAACCCGGTGAAGACAACCCCTTTGCTCTCAGCTGAGTGATGGAGCAGTCAGGCCTCCTTAGGGCATCACAGCACCTCATTAGACTGTTAAACCGACGCTTTGGGGAACTAAACAGTGGATGTTATTTATCGTTGCCATCACCATCATCTCAACTGGTATCTGTTTGGTCCTTCACACGTGCCTGGCGTGTACAGCTCTCACCGGACATTTTACAAGATTCTCCCAACACCCCCACCCCCATTTAACAGATGGGAAAATCGAGGTTTGAGATTTGCTCACAGCTACCAAAAGGCAGAGCTGAATTTGCCCCCGACCTGCCAGTCCCAGAGCCTGCGCCGCCTGCAGCTCGCCGGAGCCACCCTCTCTGTCTGTGCCCACGTCCACGTGTTTCATGGTCCTGGTCGCATTCTCTCGGCTTCTGTCTTGCTCTCTCTCCGTCTTGGCTGTAACCCCCATCCAAGCCACCACAGTGTGCCACACCTGGCCACACCTGGCTGTACCTGACTACACCTGGCCACACCTAGCCACAGCTAGCCAGACTGCATAACTGTTCCCAGAGCGCATTGAGAGGGGTCAGAAACCGGTGCTTCCCCGGGAAGCACCACCTCCAGCTGCTGGGGGACGGGGGGACACTGTGGGCTCCTAGCTGGGACCCAAGTCCCCAGGGAGGGACGCCGCGCGGCTTTGCTGCCAGCATCAGGAGTTCTGAGGGCTCTGTGCTGCCCTGTTCTGCCCACTTCCTTCTGACCCGACTGCTTTACCTTGCTCTCCTTCTCTCCTGTCTTCCCCGTTCTTCCCCACCTTCCTTCCTTCCCTCCCATTCAGTGAGCACGTGCTCTGTGCCAGGTCCTGTGACTAAGCACCGAGAAGCCAGTGTGACGAGATGCAGCTCTCCTCTTGGGGGTCGTGTGCTTTGGGAGGAACAGGCACCCAAGGACCCGTCCANGGAGTGGACAGATCACTCCAGAAAGAATGAAGAGATCACCAGAAAAGACCCTGATGCTGGGAAAGATCGAAGGCGGGAGGAGAAGGGAACGACAGAGGGTGAGATGGTTGGATGGCGTCACCGACTCGCTGGACATGAGTCTGAGCAAACTCTGGGAGTTGGGTCATGGACAGGGAAGCCTGGCGTGCTGTAGTCCATGGGGTCGCAGAGTCAGACACGACTGAGCGACTGAGCTGAACTGATATTTCACTGCTCCCCATCTTGTGGGATGTTTAGGACAAGTCCAGTATTTGCAATATTTTGCAATCTTTGTGCTCCCGTGGGGAAGCATCCACGTTCACAGATCTTGGCGAGTGTGTCTGATGCTTCTCTTGAGATAAATTTCTGGAACTAAACTGGCTGAGTCAAGGGTGTGCACGTTTTAAATTTCAGGACATGTGTTACCGCTTGTTTAAACACAGCCCTCAAAGGCGTCTGTTAGGCTGGTCTCCCCAGCCTGGGTGTTAGAAAACTGTCCATCATCTGTCCTGGGCTGAGGCAGTCGTGTTTGTCTGTAAGACAAGGGCCCAGAATTTTCACCCACCACCAGCTTGGGGGCTTGGCGACCTAGTCCGAGCGAGTGGTTTTTCTCTTATTAATTATTATTATTATCATCATCATTTCACCGTGCCTCACTGCGTGTGGGATTTCAGTCCCCTCATTCAGGATCGGACCCGCACTCTCTGCAGTAGAAGGTGTGGAATCTTCACCACGGGACCACCAGGGAAGTCCCCATGCAGGTGGTTTTTAAATTCGCCAAGTTCTCGCTTTAAATCTCGCCAAGTTCGCCTTCTTAGAGCACTGTAACATGCATTTCCTCACCTGAGCCTCTTGAAGTATCCTGGAAAAGGTTGCGGGGGGCGGTGTGTGTGTGGAAGAAGCCTAAACCTGGGTTCCAGGCTCACCGCAAGCAGCCTATGCCTCTGACTTTATCATCTGAAAAAGTTTCTCATCTGAAAAGGCCAATCAGATGGACTCGGAGGAGTCCTCGGAGATCTAAATGTTAAGTTGTGATGACCTCCTGTGGCAAATGGCAGCTAAACTCTGGATTGTAGCTGTTTGCTATCCATCAGGAGTACATGCCGAATGGCGGAGGGGAGCTAATTTGGACACATGTGTTCCTCAGATAGCTCCTCTCTTTCAGTTCAGTTCAATTCAGTCACTCAGTCGTGTCTGACTCTGTGCGACCACCTTGTAGATACGTTCTCCACTGCAGGCAGTGGGGGGTTTTTATGGCAGCCTGTGAGGCAAAGGTGATTTGGAAAAACACTCTGCCTTAAAGCCAATTTTTAAAGCCTGACTTTCAGCAAGTTCTAGAGAGTTTTGGACCCTTCTGTGGTCTTGTTGAGGCCTTGTGGTCCTGAGAGTGGAGATCCAGCCCTGGTGGCTTGAAGGGCCGCCAGGGTCTGCCACAATGAAACACGCGGCAGACGCTGACCAGCAGGCGGGCAGAAGGGAAGTGCTGACAGACAGCCCTCTTGCTTGAGTCTCACTGACAAGATGAGTTCCCTGAGATGACCCTCTCCCCTGGAGTACTCCAGATTTGGGGGTTCGATGTTAAGACGCAGTGAACGAGATGGCATTCAACCAAATACTTAACGTCTGCTTTGTCCAGACACTAAGGCCCAGAGCGGTTAAGTGACTTGCCCAAGGTCACCCAGCCACCATGCAATGGAGCCTGGCTTCAAATCCAGGCATCCTGGCTCCAGAGATACTACTTGTCCGAGGGAGAATGAAAAGAAACAGGTCTACTCTAACGAAAATATTGCGGGACGTTCTACAGCCGTGCTCTTCACTGGAAACTTTCTGCTATGACTGACATGTACTGTATTCATGCCGCTCAATGTGGCAGCCACATGTGGCTGTGGAGCCCTTGAAATGTAGTTCGAGCCATGAAGAACTGGATTCTTTGCATTTTTAAAATTTTAACTAATGTAAAGAGCCATGTGTGGCTGTCGCGTTGGACAACATAGGTGTAGAGACCTGAAGCCTAGGGAGCGGGAGCTGGGGGCTCCTGAGCCAGCCTTGGGTGAGGGGGAGTTCAGGGAAGGCTTCCTGGAGGAAGAGCCAAGGAAGCTGAAGCTGAAATTTGAATGAGAGCCAAGAGGTGGTGGCTGCTCCAGCAGGTCCCGAGGTGAAGGAGGGCTGGAGCAGCCAGGAAGAGGGGCTGGGAGGCTCTGAGGGTGGGAGAGGGACAGGGGACAGTGGAGAAAGAGCCCCACCAGTGAAGGTCCCACAAGCCATCCTTGCGGTCTTTGGACTTGACTCTGGGGAGCTATTGAAGGGTTTTAAGCAAGGACCCTGCAGGCTTCGAGTTCAGCTTCGGAAACTGTGATGGGAAAAGAGTGTCTGGGAAGGGACCAGAGGTGAAGGAGGCAGAGGAGCCCCAGAGCTGGCCGAGTTTGGACGAAGTGTTCCCGAGAGAGACTCTGAAGGGCTTGGAGGCTGACCCGACACGGGGGTAAGAGTGGCGGGGGAGTCGGGGATGCTGCCTTCCAGGATCCTGAGTCTGGCTTTAGCAGTGCGGGGAGCAGACTTCCCTCCCTGCCTTCAGGGATTCCACATCCCTGAGCATGCATCTTAAACCTCTGCAGGAAGGCCCACAAATGGGGACACACGGAAGCCAGTGTGTTTTTTGCTGAGCACCATATACTCCACCCCCAGCCTGCTGCCCAAAGCCTTCCAAAGGAGGTCAGGAAGTGTTCCCCTGCCTCCTGCCCTGATTCCACCCTCAGCAGCCTTGGAAGCTTGCCGTTCTGATTTCCAGGGGCCCTTGCTCCCTCACTCATCGCTCAGAGATTCCCGTCTCTTGGGAGTTTTTTGTTTGTTTGTTTAGCTGCCCTGGGTCTTAGTTACAGCATGCAGGCTCTTTAGTTATGGCGTGC
Organism: Neotragus moschatus; assembly: GCA_006410615.1. Classification (NCBI taxonomy): domain Eukaryota; kingdom Metazoa; phylum Chordata; class Mammalia; order Artiodactyla; family Bovidae; genus Neotragus; species Neotragus moschatus. The sequence goes on along the minus strand of SJYA01002485.1, from coordinate 1,884,474 downwards.
AAACACCTGGTTGTGGTATACAGGATCTAGTTCCCTGACCAAGGATTGAACCCAGGCCCCCCTGCACTGGGAGCGCGGCATCTTAGCCCTAACTAGACTGATAAGTCCTGGGAGCACTGAAGATGGAAAGAAGTTTGGCCAGGGGCAGGGTGGTACCCACACAGGACCTGGGAGAGTGACCCCTTCACCCCACTTTGCCTGGCTTTGGCGCCAGCAGCCCTGCCTCCTGCGATGTCTCGGGCAGACCTGGATGGTCGGTCACTCTAGTTCTCAGCGCAGACGTTTGGACCCGTCTCTGAGAGCAGTAGGGAGCCCGGGTGGGTGTGAGCAAGGGGTGATGCAGCATGGTTTATCAGCTGGANCCCACTTTGCCTGGCTTTGGCGCCAGCAGCCCTGCCTCCTGCGATGTCTCGGGCAGACCTGGATGGTCGGTCACTCTAGTTCTCAGCGCAGACGTTTGGACCCGTCTCTGAGAGCAGTAGGGAGCCCGGGTGGGTGTGAGCAAGGGGTGATGCAGCATGGTTTATCAGCTGGATAGGCTGATAAATAGGTTTATCGACCGGACCAGGTTCAGAGCATTTGCCCCTGATAGAAACCTCTGGCTTGTCCTTGCAGGATCAGCTGAAGCAGTGTTTCTCCAGGCGGACCCCCGAGGCCAAGGACACCGACACCCTCGTGCAGGAAGCCGACAGTCAGTATGGGACGTGGCCGGACCAGCGCCAGAGCGGGGAGAGGTAAAGCGGTGTAGGGCAGGACCTCTCGGGGGCAGTCAGGGCCCCCGTCTGCCTCCTGATTTCTCCGTTACTAAGGAGAACCTGTTTTGTCTGTAACAGGGTGTTGTGTAATAAGAGCAACCCATTCTTTTTATAAAACAGAAGTTTAGAAAGTACAAAAAAAGAGAGAAGATTTTAAAATGATACATGAAGTATCCAGAATAGGCAAATCCGCAGGGACAGAGGAGACCAGATTTCCTCCTGGGCGGATGGAGACGTTCTTCAACCAGAGTGGTGATGGCCACAGAGCATTAGGAGAGTGAAAGTCGCTCAGACGCGTCTGACTCTTTGCAACCCCATGGACTATACAGTCTGTGGAATTCTCCAGGCCAGAATACTGGGCCTGGGGTGGGTAGCCTTTCCTTTCTCCAGGGGATCTGCCCAACCCAGGCATCAAAGCCAGGTCTCCCGCATTGCAGGCAGATTCTTTACCAGCCGAGCTGCAAGGGAAGCCCAGCATTATGAACGCACTCAATGCCCCTAGGGGCAAATTTCATGTTACATGTTCCACCACCATAAAACAAAAAAAATTGCCAAGAAAATGAAAACCAACTGTAACGTCAGGACACAGGTATCCCTTTCATCAGTGTTTTTGGCTGTCTTTCTAGACTTTTTTTCCACGTACATATATTGTGTGTTTATAAACAGAGGAGCATATTATACACCCTGCTTCATAAGCTCTGTCAGCATTTAGGATCATCACTGTTAGTGGCGTGGAGGGCCCTCAGGTGTCAGCCTGGCTGGGAGGGAATGTTGTTATGACTGCAGAAGCCTGAGGTCACCAAGCATCACCTGGATTCAGGAGGCAGGCAGGCCTGACTTCCAGCTCCATGCTGGCTGGCTGTGGGGTCCTGGATCGTTTGGTTGTATTTGCCGGGTTTCACGGACTCCTCTTCCTTAGAAAGGGTGCCTGTGCGTGTGCTGGGTCACTCAGTCCTGTCCGACTCTGTGTGACCCCATGGAACTGAAGCCCGCCAGGCCCCTCTGTCCATGGGATTCTCCAGGCAAGCACACTGGGCGGGCTGCCTTGGCCTCGTCTAGGGAAGCTTCCCTGTCTGGGGATCGAACCTGCGTCTTCAGCATCTCCTGTACTGCAGGTGAATTCTTTACCCACTGGGCCACCTGGGGAGGCCCCGTAGAAAGGGAGTGATGCTTAGAAAAACAGCCAAGATGTATTAAGCGGACAGGCCGAGCACTGTTGTAAGCTCTGAAGCGTAACATTTAAGTCTGTGGTCCCACCTTGCAGAGACGAAGACTGAGACTCAGGGTGGGCAGGAGGGTAACTGGTGTTCACAGTGGGCGTACTTCCCAGCGCTTAGCCGCAGGAGTAGGCGTTTGATACTTTGCATTTGTTCATCGTACCTGTTCTTTGTNCATTTAAGTCTGTGGTCCCACCTTGCAGAGACGAAGACTGAGACTCAGGGTGGGCAGGAGGGTAACTGGTGTTCACAGTGGGCGTACTTCCCAGCGCTTAGCCGCAGGAGTAGGCGTTTGATACTTTGCATTTGTTCATCGTACCTGTTCTTTGTTTTAAACACGCAGTTTTTCTTCTTGCCCTGGGGCGGGATCAAATGCAGTAGCAGGTCCGTGGACACCAAGGGTGGGCTTGCCATGTTCTCAGCTCACCTTTCCCACCCGAGGACCGCAGGATCGCACGGCATTTTAAAGCCAGGGAGATCTGGGTCAGCCCCAGTGGCCACTTACTGCTTGGGTCTCTGTGTGTCTCAGTTTCCTCATCTGTGGGTATTGTGCCCCGGGATATGGCGTGTCCATGGCTAAGGCGGACTCAGACCTGGATACGGTGTGTCCGTGGCTGAGCTGGACTCAGACCCAGGTCTCCCAGCTCCTTGCCCTGCCCCCTACCCCAGTCAGGAGTGGCCACACCCCTCCACTGACTTATGTCCCATAGCTGTCCTCGGTAGCCAAGTTGGGGGAAGGTGAGCGAGATTAGAAATGGGTGGGCTTCTCTGGTAGCTCAGCTGGTAAAGAATCTGCCTGTAACACAGATCCTGGTTTGATTCCTGCGTCAGGAAGTTCCTCTGGAGAAGGGATAGGCTATCACTCCGGTATTCATGGGGTTCCCTGGTGGCTCAGAGAGTAAAGAATCTGCCTGCAATGCAGGAGACCTGGGTTCGATCCCTGGCTTGGGAAGCTCCCCTGGGGGAGGGCATGGCAACCCACTCCAGTATCCTTGCCTGGAGAATCCCCAAGGAGAGAGGAGCCTGGCCGGCTGTCGTCTGTGAGGTCACAGAGGGTCGGACACGACTGAGCGAGTAAGCACACAAGAAAAGAAAAAGGGGAGCACAGGTTTCTAATGGTACACATGAAGGGTGTTTCGTTTTCTTTCCTAAGCTGTGATATACAGTTATTTAATGAGCTTACTTAAATTTCACTAGAATGTTCCTGCAGGAGCACAGAACTGCGAGTCTGGAAGCCTGGGTCCTGGTTTTGCTTTGTTTCACCCTGGGAGGCCCCTCTCCTCTGGGCCTGTATCCTCCCAGCTCTTACTGGGAAAAGGGGAAACCCCGCCACTGGCATCTCCACCTGACCCCGTCCCCGCCCCTGTGTCCTGGTATCGCTCGCCCCCTCCCGTCTCTCGGAGGTACTGCAGCTCCTCCTCTCAGAAAGGGCCCAGGCGCGGCTTTACTCCCAGCCCTGAGCAGCAGCGCCACCCGCTGCCCCCTCGGTGGTATTTCCCTCATTTTTTGTGGATCTGCCTCAATCCCGCCCCACGCCCCAGTGTCCTGCTTATTCCAAGTAGTGAAATCCATTCAGAGCTGACAAAAAGCAGGCTGTGCTCCCTGAGTGAGACACCAGCACACCTGGGTTGACAGCTCTGCCCAAGAGTGAAGTTCGGGGGTCTTTTGGGGCAGACCCTCTGATCAGGGATGTGTTTTCTGGCATGCTGGTCCCCCCTTCCTTAGGATAAGGCTTTCCTCTGCTCTTGACTTTGGGGTCTTTTTAAGAGAGGAGCAGGGAGCCTATTTAATTTTAATGGCTTGATTTATTTATAAATCTTCTATCTTTTGTGGTTCCAGTTATCCGAGTGGTACTCGGAATACATTATCGTGGGCAGAAATTCCAGGAGGAGAGAGTGGGTCATGGACCTGGATTCTGGGGTCAGGTCTGCCCCTTTGGGCAAGGCTCTTCATGTCTTTCTGCCTCGGTTTCCCCATCTTTCGCAAGGTTGATGTTTAATTTCGTGAGGTCAATCCTGTCCTGTGGGGAGGATGAAAAGATACAGCTTTTCAGCACAGGGCCTGGCACATAGCAGGCGCTCAGTAGACCTTTGTCGAGTGAGTGAGTGAACGAAGCAGCATAGGGTATCCCCACTCCTGCTGCACCGCGGGTGATGGCCAGTGAGGGTGTGGTCGCCGTCAGCGCTGCCCGACAGAAGTGCAACGCTCGCTGCACACCCGGGACACGCACAGCCACAGTGTTCTAGGGGCCACATCAAGACAGTAAAAGGAACGGCGAAATTAATTTCTTTAAGATCTTTTCCCCCTTTTTTAAAAGTCTCTCTTTTTCCTTTTTTTTTAAAGGCCATTTTTTTAAAGTCTCGATTGAATTTGTCACAATATCGTTTCTGTGGTTTGTTTCTTTCCTTTTTTTTTTTTTTGGCCATGCAGCAGGCAGGATCTTAGCTCCCCAACCAGGGGTCGAACCTTCTTCACCGCTTGCACTGGAAGGCAAAGTCTTAACCACTGGCCCGCCCGGGAAATCCTGGCACAATTAATTTTAACAGTATATTCTATTGAACCCAATACCCAGTATGTGTGCTAAATTGCTTCAGTCATGTCTGACTCTGTGCAGCCTATAGACCACACCCCACCAGGCTCCTCTGAGATCCGTGGGATTCTCTGGAACAAGAATACTGGAATGGGTTGCTGTGCCCTTCTCCAGGGGATCTTTCCCACCCAGGGAACCAGCCCACATCTCTCATGTCTCCTGCATTGGCAGTCAGGTTAGCGCCACCTGGAAAGCCCCACTGAACCCAGTAGACCCTTTATAATTACTGTCCTGGTAACACGTAATCACTATAAAGTTATTAATGTGGTATTTTACTTTTTTACTTTTTTCACTCCAAGTGTTAGGAATCAGCGTGTACTCTGTACTCTTGGCCCAGCTCACTCTCACTCGCCCCATTACAAGGGCCCAGTGGCCACAAGTGACCCTCGGCTTCCCTGCTGGGCAGCACAGAGTTAGAGGGTCTCGAGTGGGGGAGTGGCTGCTCCCACTCCGCACGTGTCCATGTGTTCCAGAGGCACCGTGGACAGCACCTGGCCGGGCCCAGGATGGTTCTCCTCGAGGGATGTTCTGTCTCTTATTTCCTGGCATACAAAGCACACCCCACATCCCGCCTTCTGCCGCGTCCCTTCCTTGGCATTCAGGTCTCAGAAGCAACCTGCCTGACCACGCCTCCCTCACTCCCTTTCATTCTTGTAGCTTGGCCCCTGAGTCCCCGTCCCCGGACAGCAGTGCCACCTCGGCTTGGAAGCAGCCCCCCAGCAGCCGCCTGTCCTCGCTGTCCTCCCAGACAGAGGTCACCTCGGCTGGGGACCAGCACGACTGTTCCAGGGAGCAGCGGAGCACCAGCGTGGACCAATCCAGCACAGACCTGGAATCCACAGACGGGATGGAGGGGCCACCCCTGCCAGACGCCTGCCCCGCAAAGAAGGTGGACGACTTCCCCTTTATCGATGTGAGTTGGTAGCTGGGAGCAGTGCTGGAAACAGTCCTCTCTCTCCTTTTTTTTTTTAATGACTCAGGATGTTCTGCACCAGTCTGAGGCTGCAAGGGGGGCCCCAGGGAAATGGAACAAGGTCCCCCTCAAGCCAGCCCCTGTGTCGCAGTGGCTCCCTCCCACTTCCTCTGAGTCTGAGAAATGGGCTCTGTTTGGTGACCACCGGAGGTGCGTGCTCTCCTCTTAGGGAGGGCAGATCCGTTATGATTTTCGTCTCTCCCTAGCCACTGCCACCCCCGACCAGCCCCCGCACTGGACACCCTCGTGGCCGGTTTGGGCAGCAGCTTTGCAGACATCAACACCCTCTTCCCACCCCCACTGGGGTGTCTGTCACTTACCAGTTCTGGGAAATGAGTCAGTGAAATTAGCTCATCATTGCTAACTTAAAAAGCCCCGGGTGACAGAATTTCTCCAAAGTGGACCTGAGAGGAAGAATCCAACATGTCACAGCAGGACCTGAGCCGGCCAGGCAGAGAGACGCCCCCTGTAGGAACAGCTCTTGGCCGTGAGCCTGACTCAGATGCTGCTGGAACCAGGGCTGTCTCTGCCTGGGCTCCTTGAAGTCTTGCAGCCCCTCTAGGAAGGGGATACTAGTATCATTCCATTTTTACAAGTAGGGACACCTCAGCTCAGAGAGGGTAAGTCCTCTGCTTGAAGTCACACAGCTAGGAATTGAACTGACCAGGAGATGAACCCTAAGCTCTCATCTCTCACCGCTGTCTCCTGGGGGATCGCTGAGCCACAGCTGCCCCACCTCCTTGCTGGGCTCACCAGGGTGGTCTTCCTCAACTCCCCTTCCCCGCCCTCCCAGCAGGAAAGGTAGTGATCTTGGAAACCATCCCTGACCCTCCCCTGCCTCTGCTCAGAGCCTGCTGCTTGAAAACAAATGCCTGGTGCTTATAAGGTTGCTCCACCAGCTCCCACCTGCCCCCTGAATGACTGTGGCGAGAGGAAGGACCACGTTGAGAATCTCAGCTCGTGGACCCTGTGTGGAGTAAGAGCTCTGTAAGGATTTAGTTAAGAGGATGCGTTCAGTTATTCATTCAACAAACAAACGTGTATTGAGCTCCCCGTTAGTGCACTGCTCTCACTCACCTGCTCGGATGTCGTCACCAGGGGGGGCAGCCTTTGCATTATGTGCCCACAATGTGCCAGGCACTGCATGGGGCACGCCCGGTTCACTTGATTCTTAGAATCGGCCTGCGTGGTATCCTTCACAAGGAGCGTAGGCTTGAGGCCTTAGGTTCCTAGGAGAGTGCAGAAGTGCTGGTCCACATGCCCCTTAAATACCATCTTGTGCCCATCAGTGCAGCCACGCACCCCTCCCGGGGCTGGTGCCCTCCCGTTACGTCTCCGGAGCTTCATCTTTTCCCTCTTCTTCCCCGCCGCCCCCACAGCAAACCTCAGTGCTCGACTCAAGTGCCCTCAAGACCCGGGTGCAGCTCAGCAAGAAGAGCCGCCGCCGGGCTCCCACCGCCCACTCGCTCCGGCGCAGCCGCACCAGCGAGCCAGACGGCAGGTCCGCCTGGGAGGAGGAGGCCGACAGCGCGTGGATGTTCCGGGACTCCACGGGTACGCCCCGTCTCCTCCTCCGCGGGCCTCGCGCTGGCTAGCAGGAACGAGTTAGGGTAAACCCTGGGAATAGCTTTCTGACTTGAAGACTGCAGGACCTCAGAACACAGTAACGCGAGAAACTGATTTCTCGTTACACCGAGCTGGTTAGAAGCTAAGTAGGAACATTTTTTTGCTGAAGCCTTATTAATCGGGGCTCCACAGGTTGCAAGGGACTGAGACATAACTTTAGGATTTCACTGTATTCGCTTTGATCATTATTGGAGTCACCCTTATCTTCTCTGCAGGCTTTTTAGCTGGCCTTTTTGTCTAGATTCTCGAGTTGAAAGACCAATTCATTTATTGCCAGTCTTTTGGGGTTTCTGATCCATTATTCACGGCTATAGGTTCTCCTCTAAGGGCTTCCTTGTCTGCATTCCATGTCAAAATGTAAGCTGGATCTTAAAGAACAGATAGGAATTCGCTAGGGAAAGGTATTCTGGGTGAAAAGAGCAACGGGATCAAAGGGTCAGAGATGTAGAAAGAATGTTCCATGGGTGTGGTGGGGCTGGGGGATGTCAAGGAGTCTCTCTAAGCAATTCAGCCTTGCCCAAGCCGGGACTAGCGGGAATCTTGCTGGAAAGGCAGGGCCAGTTCATGGAGAACAGTGCAATTCTTGGCTAAGGAGTTGGGCTTGCTCTGTAGACAGATAGACAGACAGCTGGAATCTCAGAACAGTGGCTGCCGTTGACTTCAGTACCCTTTCTTTGAAACAGAGCAGAAATCCTCGAGGAAGGAAGAGTCAGACGAGGAGGAGAGGACCCCCAGGGCTGAGAGGACGCCCGTCTGCAGACCTCAGAGGATGCCTGTGTTTCCCGGCGTGGACCCGGCTGCACTGAAGGTACCAGACAGACCTCACGCCCAGAGCTGCACGCCGCCGCGGCCGTGAAACAGACAGGCCCATGCTTCTCGCCCGCCTCCCTCCCTCCTCGCCTCTCCCTCCTTGCCTCGGAGGCAGGGACAGGGACAGGCCCTGCTTACAGGAGGGGGCAGAGGCCCTGCGGAGGCTGTTGGGCTTTTTCTCAAATGAGTTCCGGAGTTGGCACTGGGCAGACCTCAGGCAGATCCCACTTTGGAAAGCCGTGTGACTTTGGGCAAACTCTTCGACCTTTGACCTTTAGGCTACTCCTCTATAAAATACCAAAAGCCAGCCTCCACCCTGGAAACGCGCATCCTGGAGCTTAAGCCTGGTAGATGCCAGAGCCCAGTGCACAGGCCGCCAGGCTGGCGGTGGGGATGGTGACGACCACTGCGCCCGGGGAAAGTGCCAGTGTCAGCCTTGGGGACAAATGCCATCTGCCACCATCATAGGAATTCTGTCCGGGCCCACCCTTCCAAGCCGCCCCATTCCCTCCATGTCCTCCAAAATGATGGCCTTTTTCTCCCACAAATCTGATAGTCAGAAACCCCATTGATTCACATTCTCATGAGCAAGGAGCTTAGAAGACCTGGTCCTTGGCCATACATGAACTCTTGTCTCCGTCGCAGTGTTCTCGGGAAGGTAGAGGGGTCGGAGGGAGAAGGAAATGGCAACCCACTCCAGTGTTCTTGCCTGGAGAATCCCAGGGACAGCAGAGCCTGGTGGGCTGCTGTCTATGGGGTTGCACAGAGTCAGACACAACTGAAGCGACTTAGCAGCAGCAGCAGAGGGGTTGGAGGGGCCTGTGATGAGGACGCCACTCGTGGTGGTGGTGATATGAATTTCTGATGGTGATTTGACCCCAATGGTCACAGGTGGCCTCTTGGACTACCGAACTGGCCTCCGGTTTTTCTTGGCCTCCACGTCCAGGTAGGATGGGGCCCTTCCCCAGGCCAAAGACAGCTTACAGACTTCACCCTTGTCTTCTCTCCCCAGGCTCAGCTGCACAAGAGGCCAGAGGCAGACAGTCCCAATGAGACCTCTGGCTGGGCCCCCCAGCCCAAGACCCCCAAGTCTCCCTTCCAGCCTGGGGTGCTGGGCAGTCGTGTGCTGCCTTCCAGCATGGAGAAGGATGAGAGGTGAGAGTGTGGCTGGCACGTAAAAGTTAGGGCTTATTCCTGGTACTGTTATTGTCATACAAGAGCCATGATAGAGCAGGGGTTAGCCAGCGGTAGCCCACAGGTCAAATTCAGCCCACCGTCTGTGTTTGTTAATAAAGTTTTATTGGCACACAGCCATCATGGTGGGATTGTGATTGTTAATAAAGTTTTATTGGCACACAGCCATCATGGAAGGGTTGTGTTTGTTAATAAAGTTTTATTGGCACACAGCCATCATGGAAGGGTTGTCCACAGTTGCCTTCCTGATGCAACTGCTGGCTTGACGTGTTGACACAGACACCCTGTAACCTGCAAAGTCAGAGTTACTTACTGTTTACCTTTGTATCTGCCCTTGGTGACAGAGGAAGACAGAAAAGAAGGGTTCAGAACCCAGACTGGAGGAAGGGTGTGGGAAAGGTTTCCAAGAGAAGGGATGCCCCAGCTGGGCCATGAGACAAAAAAGGTAGCCAAAGTCACGTGCAGAGGCCCAGAGGCCCAGTAGAACTGGGCGCTGTGGGCAGTGCATGGCGTTGGCGCATGGAGCAGGCTGTGGGAAGCAGAGGTCGAGAGGATGCGAGAGGGCGACGGGGCAGAGGCAGAGGGTGGCTCGCTCTCTTTTTTGGAAAGTGCTTATTTACTTGGCTGCTCCAGGTCTTCGCTGTGGCACATGGGATCCTTGGTCCCGGCTTGTGAGCTCTAAGTTGTGGCGCATGGGATCTTAGTTCCCTGACCAAGGATCAGACCCTGGCCCCCTGCTTTGGGAGCGCAGAGTCTTAGCACTGGACCACCAGGGAAGTCCCGAGATGGTGCCTCTCTTTTGCTCTGGGGACGCCAGAATCAGCTGGAGTCAGCTAAAGGTGCCAATGTTTCTTGAGGGCTGGAGGGGCCCCCAGACTAGGGGCCCTCTGGTCCTGAGCCTCCACCAGGAGGCTTGCTTGGGAGGGTACTCAGACCCCTTCCTGCCCAGGGGACCTCTTCTTCCTCGCAGACCCCCACCCCACCCCCAGCCAAATCACCAGTGTCCCCAAGCCCTCCAGGACCGTGGGATCAGGAGTTCTCTCTGAGACCAACAGAGGTCAGGTCTCGCGTGCACGTGTGTTTGATTATAAAAGTCGTACACGCTCACCGTAGGAACTGTAGAAAGTATAAAATGCATATAAAGCAGGAAAGAAAACCGGCCAAGATCTGACACCACCGCTGCCCACCTTCACCCCCGACTCAAAGACGACTGTGGTGAAATCTGGGCTTTTCTCCCTCCGTGGCTTTTAAATGTAGTCGAGAGTACAGCGTACACTACACACAGCTTCTTTTCAGGTTATGTTTCACGTGGTGGTTCTCCCATGGCCATCACAATCTTCTTAAGTGTGATCTCTCTTTCCTTTAAAAATGTTTCAAGGGTTTTTGTTTCACTTCATCGTTTTTGTTCAAGTGATATGTTCTCATGACAAACCATTCTGAGGACAAAGAAAGATACATAAAGAAGAAAGTAAAAAATAAGACACTCAAAAGTGCTGCCATTCAGACGGTGATGACTCAAGCGTGCTCACCTGGGGAAAATGAACGTGTGACCTGAGTGCTTTCTGGATGTGTGTTCTTCAGTTTCAGAAAAAGCTGAAACAGATTGTACCTCCCCCAAACAATTATTGTTAATTATTCGGTAAACATAAGGCCTGTCTAATCTACCTATATCTTACAGGCTTCGTACTAGTCAGGGTTCTCCAAAGAAACAGCCCATTAAGATGTATACACTGGAAAAGAGAGAGAAAGAGACAGGAGGATTCATTTTAAGGAATGGGCTTTCACGATTACGGAGGCTGACAAGTTCTGAAATCTGCAGGCCGGGCGGGCAGGCTGGAGGCCTGGGGAAGAGCCCGTGTCGCAGTTAAGCCCCAAAGGCAACATCTTTCCTGAGCTCCCCCTTCTTCTGGGGAGCTCGGTCTTTTTCAGTTAAAGCCTTCAGCTGATAGGATGGGGCCCACCCATGTTATGGAGAGTAATCTGCTTTATTCAGAGACCAGTGGTTTAAATACTAACCTCATCTTTAAAAAAAAAAAAACCTTCACAGAAGCATCTAGTTGGCCGAGCAGCTGGGTACTGTGGCCTAGCCTAGAATTTTAACCCTCATGAGCATTTGCGTGGGTAGAGATGGACGGACGGATGGGTGACGGACGGATGGAAGTAATTTATGTGAGCATGAGTTTCTGCTGCAGGTGGTTTCGTATAACGGACATACCACGATGTATTGAACGTTCCCCGTTTGGGAACTTGGGGGCACCTTGGTTAGTTCCTGTCTCAATCACACTGACCTGGGCATCTTTGCCATCCGCGTAGGTGGCTCAGCCCTCCCACCCTGGCACAGTGGCAGGAGGCCTGGGTCCCACACGGCCCTGCCCACAGGCCCAGCCCTCACTCAGGCTGACACCTGACTCCCACCGGCTTTGTGGTTTCAGATCAGAAGAGCCCTCTCCCCAGTGGCTGAAGGAGCTGAAATCCAAGAAGAGACAAAGCCTGTATGAGAATCAAGCTTGAGCAGGTATGGGAGGCCCCGGAGTGGGTACTCGGGCAGAGCCTGCAACCCGAGGAGCAGGGAACTTGGGCTGGGAAGCAAAGGCTCGGAGACTTGGAGTGCTGTTCCTTGGAAGGAGAAGGGAAGACGTGGGTGAGGGGTCCTGGGTTCCTGAAAAGATGAGGGCAGTGGTCTGCTGCCACTTAGGGAAAAGCGCGCCACGGGGCGGCCTGGGATGGGAGGGACGGGCAGGACTCCAGTCATGCCCTCGGCCAGCCCTCCTCGCCGAATCTCAGCCCCACTTCGTAAAATGACATCAAAGATCAGCTTTTTCCGCACTACCCCCGATTTCTACATTCCTGTTCAGTCTGCACGAGGCTTCCCAGGTGGTGCCTGCCGGTGCAGGGCACACAAGAGATGCAGATTCAGTCCCTGGGTCTGGAACAGCCCCTGGGGGAGGCCACGGCAACCCGCTCCAGTATTCTTGCCTGGAGAACCCCGTGGACAGAGGAGCTTGGCGGGCCACAGTCCATGGGGTCACTAGAGAGTCAGATATGAAGGAAGCCACTGAACACACACATGCACACACACACGCGTATATGATAAACTCCGAAAGTATCCCTGAATCCTCCTGTAAACCTGTGCTCGAGGTTTTGGAGAGGGGATCAGAGCCTGTGTGTGTTCAGCGTGCAGTGCTGCACCCATGATATCTCAGTCAAGCCTGCAGCGATCCATTGAGGGCACCAAAGCTGGCACCCTGACCTGATCCTAAACTGCAGGCTCATTCCATCATATCTGGCCGCCCACCGCCGCCTTCATCCCCTTCCTCAAAAAAAAAACCCAAAGTTGTCTTTCCTGGCCCATGGGTAGTTGCGGTGGCATCTTGGGGAGCACCAGGAAAGCTTTGCGGGCTCGATGCTGGGAGAAGTGGGGTCTCACTTCCCCACCTCTGACACCTGTCCTCTCCAGACAGGGGGTACCGCCACGTCTCACGAACAAGCCTTAACTGTCCAAACCCGAAGATGGGGTCCCGCTGCTGCCGTCGCTTCCTGCACACGCCTGGTCCCTCCGGTCGGCCGGTCGGTCGGTCGGTCTGTTGGTCCGTGGAGAAGGCGTCTCAGTGCCCGCCCCCCGCAAGCTCCCCCGATGGATCGGGGAGGAAGGCTCACCCTTCAGAAGCCCGTGCACCCTCTCCGCAGACAGCGCTTCAGGCTGGGGAAGAGACCAGGCGGTCCAGAAATGTCCGTGCTGGTGGTTTTGGTTCTTTGGGATTTTTTTTCTTAAAACACAAAAATGTGCATTTCTATGCATTTTTAGACCCCTGTGAAGCTCCAGGACCATGGGTATAAAGGCTGGACTGTCTCCCCTGGGTTCTGAATCATGAAATCGCCTCTTCCCCCCCTTCACCCTAGGACCGATCTTTTTCAAAAGGACATTTCCAAGGAAGATGAAAGCATTCATTTCCTGCTGTAACCGGCAGTCCAGGACAGCGCCACTGGGCTGAGGGGCGGGGTGGTCTCGGCTGCTCCTTTGGCGAATTCCTTCTCCTTCTCAAAGTGGTCAGCAGCCCCCACCTGTAAGCACCCTCGCCGTGGTTCCTTCAAGTGTGTTTGTTCCCGCAGTGGGGCTGTGTGCAGGGCCGGCCCGTGGCCTCCTTCCTCACGTTCTGTGTGCTTCAGAAGGAGATAAAGCAATAATCTCACCAACTTTCTCTGCAATTCAGTACGTATGTGTGTTTTCACGCTGCGGAACAGGAGGAGAGGCCTGCGAGTATTGGATCATCTCAGGTTATCTTCTCCCCGCCCCCGAGTCATTCTCACCCTTGTGCACATTTTCCTGGTTCCTTCCTGGAGAGCTCTGAGCTCCTGTGGGGTGGCCTTCGCTCCCAAGGCTTCCCAAACCTGCGGCCCAAACGGCAGTGCCTTTCCCGAGCATCAGACCTGCCCCTGGAGTCTTTTTCCGCGAAGTCCTTTTCTGAGCGGGACCTGACCTGAGCTGCTGGCACGGGAAGAACTACTGCCCGTTGACCTCAGGGCACCAGCGAATGCGGGATCCTTTTTGTTTGTTCTCACCTCTCCTTCATACCCACTCTCCCCCCCAACCCCCCAGTTCCCGCTGATCAGGTGCTTTTTCTAGGTCCCAACACAGGAAGGGAGAGTCTTGCTGAAAGCCCTTCTCTGGAGGGGAGTCCCTCCACTCCCCCCGACCCCCAGTCCAGGGACTCCGGACAGACCTGCCGGATGCTAGGTGACCAAGTACAGCCTTGGCTGGCCTCCTTTTGCTCGCCAACTCTAAGCTCATTCCCAGGAATCTCCAAGACCTCTGGGGTCTCCAGTCACTGTCCACTCTGTCCTCTTTTTTTTTTTTTTTTTTGTGGAAATTTCTCCACACCAGCCTCGTCCACCTCTTAGGCCCGAGGCTCCAACATACAGCCCAGAGATGGTTAGCCCACCTGCCACGTCTGGAGTCGCCATAAACTTTGTGCCAACCTTGCCCGGGAGCCGCCCACCTGAGAGGAGGATGCTGGGGCAGCTCATAGTGCAGCCCATGACTGCTGAGGGGCGCTGGGGCTGAGCTCGCTGCGGCTCTCTTGGAGAAATCCATTCTTCGCAGATGGTGTCAAAACACGCCTCCCTCCCTGCTTCAGTCTCTGTCGTCTCCCCAACTCTCCTTCCTCTCTTATCTCCCTTCACCGCCTCTTCCCTCTCTTGGAGGATGGAGACCAATCCTGTTGCTGTGAATTAAGACCAACACCTGGGCCAGAGAGGGGTTGTGGCTCAGCACAGTGGACAGTGACCCAGGTGGAGTGGGGGGCCCTCCCCACCCCGAGTCTTGTTGGTTGAGCTCCAGCCCCTGGAGAGGCAGTGGTTGGAGCCTGTTGCCAGGCATCTCTGTCTGGAGGTTCGGTCCTGCCTGACCATGGTCTGTATTCTCTTCATCCCTCGAGTTTGCAGTCAGTCCGTTCTCTCTGGCCATTTGGGGATTTAATCCTTTCAGGGTCCACGTCAGTTGATTTTTCTTTCTTTTTTTTAAAGATCCAGTTCACCTTTTATTTCAGCTTTGATGTTGTGACTTTCCAGGTCAACAGGTCCCCTTTAAAAGCCACTCCTAGTGTGCTCTGACCCTGGCCCCTTTTCTTGGCAACGGTCTTTCCGTCTTTCTCAAGGTGGAGAGGCACCTTGGTTCCATCTTAGGCAGCAGGAAGTGACCTGCTGTGTTCCGTCAGCACCCACCAAGCAAAAACGCTCGGTTCTCAGTCAGTCGTGTTTCAGCCCAAGTTTACCCTCGAGGAAAGGAAAAAACCCTTGAAACCGAGACTGACCTGGAGATCGTCGACCTAACCTCCCACTCCTGGGCTGGAAATAAAGCTCCATTTAATTCCTTGGTGACGAGGACGAGCAAAGTCCGCCCCTTGAAGCTGACCGCAGCAGCCTCATCCCTCTCCCACAGAGCAGACAGTCTCACTGGGTCAGGAACCACCAGCTCAACACAGGCTCCCAGGACCTCCGGCTCAGGCCGTGATCCATACGGTGACGTCTCCAGCAGCCGATGCTCTGCTGGGAGCCTCTGCGGACAGCCAGCTGGGCCAGTGGGTTCTTTTACGTCTCCTCTTTCTAAGCGAGGTGAGCCCTCGGGGGCCACGCAGCGGGTTGTAAGTATGCTGGTTTCTTGAGTTCTCCTGGAGCTGCCTTTGGAAGCCCGTCTCCTTTTCAGTGGACTGAATAATGCCTTAACCATTCGTCTGCAGTCAAGTCACCCGCCCTCATTGAGCCCTCCTGGCCTGGGCCTTTGGCGTTCTTTAAATGACAGTTTTATACAGAATGCATCCAAAATAACATGGCTAGACAGGTGATTTTTTAAAGTATAATCTCTCTCTCCCCACTTCCCTCTCCCCACCGGCTTTGCACATCAGCATTTTGACAGCTGCTCTTTTGAGAAGTCCGTATCACTTTCCCCTCCAGTCGCTCCGCCTCTTCACACTCTCTTGCCTAAGGTAACAGATGCCTTTGACCTGTAAAATTCCACAGCAAGGCCTCAAGAGTCAGTGTGGTGGAAAACCCCTCAGCGCCACCTGAGAAACTTCGGTGGAAGAGATGTCCCCCCACCCACAGTGTTTAGGATGTTGGGGGCTTTAAGCGACGCAGCCCCGACAACCTCCAGTTGCCTGGGATTCAGGGAAAGGACAGTCAGATGGGGAGGTTTTGCAGGGGACCAGCCAGGCCGCATGCTTTCAGCGCTTTCTTCTGTGCTTCCCGGGAAGAAGTGAGGCCAGCTCTGGGTATTGGAATAGACGTGGGCCCGACTTCCGAGGCCCTCAGCCTCAGAGGCTGTGCAGGTGATTTGGAAAACCCTGAGGTATGGTTTCCCCGAAAGAGAGCTCAGCTGCTCCCACCCGGTGCTGCTAACCGCCTTGTCCATTTATGTTTCGCTTTGCGATGCCCACAGACTGCCCAGGAGCCAGGCGTGATTACAGTGTTAAAGCCTCGCAGACTTGTGGTCGGATCTTCTCCAAAGTGAAACGCTGGCGTCTGGGTGGCTCCTGTGTGGAAGATGGCATCCCACCCAAGGAAAGGGCTCTCCAGGCAGCCTCCCCCCCCTCCTCCCCCATCCCTGGGGTCCTTCCCACACAGCCCTGCCCCTTAATGCAGGAAGCTGGACGATGGTGGCCTCTCTGTGAACCAGCGTTGCAGGGTGAGGTCTGTGGGGAATGGGAAGGAAGGCTTTCTGCGCTGAGATTTGCCCCTCCCTCCTATTTCAGCCGTGATGTTGCTACAGTCAGACTGTGTCTTTCCTCTTTGGACCTGTGTTGAAACAGGAAAGTGAAAGAAAAAGAAAAAAAGCCCCATGGCATCGTGATGCCATGGGGTAGGAGGGACCCACTCCGCACCTGGATGGGGGTCCACCCCGGGCTCCGCTCTCTTAAGGAGTGGTGGATCTGAGTCCCGTGCTGAGAGCCGCCAGGTGCCACTGTGTTGGGATTCTGGGCAAGGCGAGGGTCCAGAAACGCAGACCCACGTAGAAAGCCAGTGGGCACAAGCGTGCTGGGCCTTGGCCAGTCTGTGTCTCCTTTGCCCCCCACCCCCACCACCCCTCTAGAGATCTCATTCTCTGTCTGGGTTGGCTTCTGCAGGGAACGGAGGACCAGGAAGTCAGGTTCTTGGAAAGTCAGCCTGAGATTTCTGGCAAGGCCACCCCTCAGCCCTTCCCCATCGTCCTCTCCGAATCCCCTTGCCACCCTCACACCTGGCACCACACAGTCTCGTGAATCAGCCTGGCACTTGCTTAACCATCTGTGGTGGCAGAGTGCCTGCTTGAGAAAAATATATGTATAGTGCCAGTTGTGTGAAAGGTTGCTCTCGTTCCACACCGCCTTATAGATCCTGTAAGTACAGGGCTCGTAAAAGTCATCCATCGTGTTCCGGGAAATATTTTGTACTGCATTGAGTCATATCAGTACCCTCCGAGCCCTGTACTTCCCCTGTGACTACGATCCTTAGAATGCTCTGTAAGATAGGGGGCAGTGGAGATATATATATACCTACACCACTGTATTTTCCTGACCTTTCTCCTGGGTCCCTTCCTCCAATACTTGAGTCATGATCGAAAAGGAACTCGAGTCCTGTGTGCAGGAAAGTGGAAGCGTCCTGCCAGCTGCTGTCCTCACGGTTGCCTTACGAATTCACGGGCTCCAGGAGGTTTGAACGGAAGGCGGTTGACCGGCACTTTATTCAGTCCCAGAGAGGACCTCTCTAATCATGCGACTGAGAATTCATCTAGAGAAAAAGAAAACAAACTATATTTTTAACGTCAAAACCAACGGGGCCTCCCGGACCTCTCAGAGTATCAGATGTCTACAAGTGCTTTCCTATTTTGTAAGTGTAAAGAGATTTCATACGCACAGCAGAGCAGTTGGGAGTCTGGTCGACTGCCCTAAAACACAATGACCTTTTGCATGTACAAAGATGTCACATTTAGACTCTGGAAACAGCAAATAAAGCTTTGACACGAGCTGCCCTGGAAACCTCAGCGTGTCGGTGTGTGAATGAATGGACTCCCCCACGCATGCATGCCTGTCCCCAGCTGAGTCAGTCCCTCCACCACGCTGAGGGGGCCCAGTCTGGGGGGCCCGGCTGCGGGAGGGCGCAGCAGGGGTCCTGGGAACAGGGGCCCGGTGGAGATGGAGCCGGATCTCCCCTCGGCGTGGGCTTGAGTCCCAACTCAGCTTCCTCCTGGCTGCGGGGTATCTCTGGCCCCCCACGCTCCTCCTGAATACAGGTGGTGAGAGTGACATGAGCTGGCAGAAGTTAAAGGCAGTGGCCCCGGGTGGACTCAGCCCATCTGCACGACATCTGGCAAAATGACAGGGGATGTCTTTTAAATTATCACAAGGAGGGAAGGGCGTGCTCCTGGCATGTAGCGAGAGGAGGCCAGGGATGCTGATCAACACCCCCCACTGCCCAGGACAGCCCTCCTGTCCCGTCATAAGGAATAATCCAGCCCCGCTTGGCAACAGCGCCAAGACCGAGAACTCTAGGTTAAAGACGTGTGGCATGCGAGATCTGGGCACCTGCGTCTTCAGGACCCTAAAGGAGCTGATGGGGGGGGGGCGCTTGGGGAGAATCAGGCCTGCTGGGCCGTCCCTGCCTCTGTCACCCCGTGATGTCCCTGGCGGATGCTGGCTGCATCTCAAGTTAAGGGGCTGAGACCTGCTCTGCTCTCCACGAGTGCCAGAAGGAAGCAGTCCCTCGGTCTGAACTGTCAGCAGTGGGCAGGATCCTCAGTGACTAAGAAAGTGAGGCTGCCCTGTTTTGCTCCCGTGGCTTGAGGAGAGAGAAGCTTCACTAGCAGATGAGAGTGTGGCTGTGACCTTCATTCACTCCCCCAAGGTCACACAGATCCACTGGGTTCCAGAGCCCCGCTGTCACCCACCTCTCTGGGGATGCTGGGGTTTATGCTGACTTGAGGGTTTTAGCCAAAAACAAGCAACAGCTAAAGAAAACCCTCAGCTTAACAATTCACTCCTTTGCCCCGTCATTTATTTTATTGCTTCAGTAACCACTGAGTACAAGCTCCTCTTTTCTATCTTAGAGTAGAGCGCTCCTCTGAAATCTTTGCTAAGCTGCAGTGGCATACATTGAAACAGTGGTTACCTGTGGGCACAGCTTGCGCTCAGATGCGCAAAAGAAATGGAGAGAAAGAGCAGACAGACTCGGTTCAAAGCCATGGCGGCGTGACGCTGTGATGCTGAGTGTAATTCCCACGGAAGCCACTTGGTGGCGCCAGTCGCTGCTTGGGGCTCACCCTCCTATAATGGCTCGTTATAAAATATAGGCTGAATGCGACTGTGGCTTTTCGCCTTTTTTCATAAAAGCAAAAGTCCTCTAGATTTCTTTCTGTTAGAGAAAACGAGTACTAGTGTAGGTCTTTCATAAAAGCAAAGTGGCTGAGGCAAACTTTTGAAAACTGAAGAAATTCTGTAGCTGTCAGGTGAAATTATATTTTGTTAGACACGCACACAAAATGCATGGATCTAATTTTTTGGTCATAAATAAAGTGACTGTCATGATCGGCTTTATTCTTATTGAGGCTGAGAGCTGGAGCCTGGACAGGCCAGCCCCTCCGCCTGCTGTCTGCTGTGTGACCCTGGGTAAGTGACTTCAACTCTGTGCACTGTCTCGCCCTCAATAAAGTGGCGATCACAACTCCTCCCCTCCCGGGAGCTGCGTGAGGCCTGAACACACTGCTCATGAAGCTGGCCCAGCGCCGTGCACATAGTAGGTCTCCCGTGAATGATCGCTGTCATCTGCAGATGCCTTCTGTATGAAGAAAAGGCATCTTGGGTCTGTTACCGTGGCTCATGGAAATGTGTGGGCGGATTTACACCCACCTTGGAGGGGATGTTCAGGGTGATTGGACTTAAATCTTAGGCCTCATGGCACAGGGGAAAATTGAGAAATTCTAGGGCCTGGCGCTTTAAGAATTGGAGCCATTCTGAGGGTGTCACGCACCCCAAAAAGAAGATGCTGGCACTGAGAAGCCAGAGCAAGGAAGTTGGGGGCACTGAGAGCTTGGTGCTGCGGGGCTCCCCAGGAGGCTGGCGCGGTCCACCTGCCCCCAGGAAGTCATCAGAGACCGCGGCTGAGGACACAGGCATGGGGGCCTCCCCGGGCCTGCTATTGAGGTGAAGTGGCGCGCACGGAATCGGGCGGACAGGGCGCTGCCTCAGCAAGCCAGGATGTGCTGGGCTGTCAGAAAGCGCCCATAAATAGGGCAGACCCGGCGGCAGCGGACTGAGTCTGCAGACGGCGCCGGCCCCCTCTCTCCTCACGGCGACGGCAACAGGTGCACTCCGGGGGTGCGGGACGGGGAAGCCGGCCCAGACGTGGGCGGCCTCCAGGGGTGGGGGCGGGCACGGCCGGCGCCCCGCACCAGCCGGGGATCCACGTGAGGGCCGGAGCCGGAGGGAGGACTCAGGACAGCCCCCGAGCCAGCCGATGTCTGATGGGGTGGGCAGGGGTGAGCCCTGGGGTGTGAGCTCAGGGCAGGGGCCCTGCAGAAAGTAAGCACCGCTGAGGAAGGCGAGTGGCTAAAGTAGGGGGGCTGGCACCTCTGCTGAGAGTCCTCCCTGGCCTGGCCCCATTTCCAGGCCCCGCTTTTTGACAAGGCTGGACACAGGCAGGCAGACAGCATCGCTGGGCCTGTGTCCTGAGTATAAGGGCCACGCAGCCCGCCTGCTCCCAGGAATGTAGCGCGTGGCTGTGGTGCCTTCTGGACCTTGGCGGGGGGCATCTGAAATGGGCATGTGTGTGTCCCAGAGAGAGAAGCGGGGGGCTGTTTTTGTGCACCAGGTGGAAACTGACCACGTACAGTAACCATGGAAGCCTGTGTGTGTGCACTCGTGGGTGTGTTTACAAACAGGAGCACAGTCCTGTGTGTCTGGGTGTTTGGCATCAGGCAGACCCTTCCACGTAAGAATTCAGGCCCAGCGGTGTGTGGCACCATCCCTAGGGATGAAGGGGTGCCGTGTGTCTGTCTGTCTGCATATGTGTCTCTCTAAGTGGCTGCTATACGGTGAGTGCTCTGTAAACGTGTGTGGGATGGAAACGGGGCTTGCTCCCCAGCATCTTGCTTTCTCTAGACGTCTGTCCGTCTGTCTCCCACTAGTCCGTGGCCTCCTGTTCCTCTCAATCACCCAGCCCAGGGCAAGGGACCGACTCGGTTCTCTTGGAATCTTTGGCAAAGGAAGGAATCAGTGAATGGAAGCCTGGGGGTGGAGGTGGGAGCCATCCAAGTGGAGGAGGCTCCCCGAGGCCCGCCCCCACCCCCCGAGCAGAGTCTAGAGGCGCAGTGTCCCCCTAAAGCTCCGGGGGAGGTGGAAGGGCACGGGCTTTGGAGCCCCATCCCAGCCCCGCCTCTCAGGGCCTAGGGATTTCCGCCTATAAAGTGGGTATCCGCCTCCCCCTGACTGTCCCAGGCCCAGTGGGCCACAGCAGATGCTCAGTGGGATGTTTGCTAAATGACCAAAGGTTGGTTGTGAGCACCGACCACATCCCACGTCTCAGAGGCGGCCAAGTTCTGGAGCTTATCCTCAACTCCAGGAACCTGGGTACCCACCCCCCCGGGCGCACCTGTTGACCGTTTGCTTTGATTGAAGCCACAGGGCTTCCCGTGGAGATGGCAGAGCAGCACAGCGCACCGGAGCAGGCTGCGGCCGGCAAGAGCCACGGCGGCCTCGGGGGCAGCTACAAGGTACGGGAGTCAGGGGAGGGGTCCCAGGGGGCCTGAGCCCAGGGCTGCCTGTGGTCCACGGGGCCCGCCTCTCGGCCAGGCAGCCTCTCTCCAGAAAGCAGCAGCAGCCCTTCCTGCCAGCCGGGAGCAAGGGGGCATCTCCCCTCTCTGCCCACTCCTGCCTCTTCTGTGTCCTCGTCTGCACGGGGGACCTGGTCACACCCACACTGCCAGTGTCGACGGGGCATTCAGGAGACACGGCACTGACCCTCCTGCCTGAGCTCAGTCCAGTCCCTGGGCCTCCCTGGACCTCAGCAGCCCCACCTTTAACCTGGGGACGGCATTCATGCTTCTCAGGGAGGGTCAAACGCCGGTGCCATTATCACAGCCAGCAAACGGAGAAATCCAAGAGCTGGCATTTGTGGGCTCTCTCCGCCCTTTCTAAGCTATCTTGGTGGCTTTAATTTAAGGTGGGGTCCCAGGATGGATTGACTAAGGAAATAAGTGAGGTCTTTGACCAGACGGGGGGTCATCGGGAGGGGAAGAGCAGCACAGAGGCTTGCCTGGCTCTGTGCCTGATTCGTGGATGAACCAGCCTCGCCCTGTGGACCCCCAGCTATCCCCTCACTGGAGAAGAGGGCATCAATGCCAGCCCTTCCTGGCTCCTGTTGGCATCTGTGGCTTTCCCCCAGCCACAGCAGTGCTTATGAGAGAAGCGCCGGCGGGTACTGAATCCAGTACCTCCACTTACGTCCTGCAGCCCAGGACCCTTTCTGAGCCCCCCTTGACCCTTGTGTAAAAGGACTGCAGCTGTTGTTCCCCAGGGACCCGCTACAGAGACAGTGCTTCTNTCCCCTCTCTGCCCACTCCTGCCTCTTCTGTGTCCTCGTCTGCACGGGGGACCTGGTCACACCCACACTGCCAGTGTCGACGGGGCATTCAGGAGACACGGCACTGACCCTCCTGCCTGAGCTCAGTCCAGTCCCTGGGCCTCCCTGGACCTCAGCAGCCCCACCTTTAACCTGGGGACGGCATTCATGCTTCTCAGGGAGGGTCAAACGCCGGTGCCATTATCACAGCCAGCAAACGGAGAAATCCAAGAGCTGGCATTTGTGGGCTCTCTCCGCCCTTTCTAAGCTATCTTGGTGGCTTTAATTTAAGGTGGGGTCCCAGGATGGATTGACTAAGGAAATAAGTGAGGTCTTTGACCAGACGGGGGGTCATCGGGAGGGGAAGAGCAGCACAGAGGCTTGCCTGGCTCTGTGCCTGATTCGTGGATGAACCAGCCTCGCCCTGTGGACCCCCAGCTATCCCCTCACTGGAGAAGAGGGCATCAATGCCAGCCCTTCCTGGCTCCTGTTGGCATCTGTGGCTTTCCCCCAGCCACAGCAGTGCTTATGAGAGAAGCGCCGGCGGGTACTGAATCCAGTACCTCCACTTACGTCCTGCAGCCCAGGACCCTTTCTGAGCCCCCCTTGACCCTTGTGTAAAAGGACTGCAGCTGTTGTTCCCCAGGGACCCGCTACAGAGACAGTGCTTCTAAGCGGGTGAAGGAGGCAAAACCTACCTCTGCCTTGGCAGCCCCTTCCTCGAGGGCACAGGGGCAGGTGAAGTTTAGCTAGTGCAAGCTGGAGTTTGTGCTGCCCAGGACTTTCAAAAGGGAGACATCTCACATTACGGCAATGACAGATTTCGGCTTCTCTTGAAAAGCGTAGAAGGGGGCCCACTGCCCCTCCTGACCACAGCGGCTTCGTTTCTCTAGAGTCCTCCCTCCAGTCATTTTGGACATTTCGCTTTACCAAGTTCTGCCATTTCTGGCCAGACACCCAGCTTGCAGTCCCCTGGATTAATGGGGTACCTGGAGGCGTTGCCCTCTGTGGCCACCAGGGGGCAGGGCAAGCCCGCGGCGCCGCTGGCTTCAGGCCGGTTCCAGGCAGAGCTGATGGAGCAGGGGGTGGTACCTGCCTCCAAGGCCCTCGGGGCAGGACAAGGGCTGGGGGTGGGAGCCCGGCCCCCGAAGCGATGCTGAGGAGGCTGCGCTTCTAGGTGATCGTGTACGAAATGGAGAACTTCCAGGGCAAGAGGTGCGAGCTCACAGCCGAGTGCCCCAACCTGACGGAAAGCCTGCTGGAGAAGGTGGGCTCCATCCAGGTGGAGTCAGGCCCGTGAGTACCCGGACCCCCAGCCCTCCTCCCAACCCTGAGCCCCCTGGGAGTCGGGAGGGCCAGGAGCAAGCTCTCAATCTGCTGTGGGGCCTTAGGGAACTCCCTCCCCATATCTGGCCTCAATCTTCCCACCTGTAAATGGGAGCATTGAACGGTGATTCTCTTGGACTCCTTCCAGCTCTCCATCTCAGGGGTCAGTAGCAGAGCGCTGTGCAGAGAGGACAGAGGAAGACACACGCCTGGCTCAGTGCCCAGCTAGTGGGGTCTAATACTGATGACTTTAATAGCGATGATAACATCTAAATTCTAATGTGCTTGATATCCTGGAATGGCTCAATGGTAAAGACTCTGCCTGCCAATGCAGGAGACTCAGGTTCGATCCCTGGGTTGGGAAGATCCCCTGGAGAAGGAAATGGCAACTAGTATTCTTCCTGGGAAATCCCATGGACAGAGGAGCCTGGCAGACTACAGTCTATAGGGTCGCAAAGAGTCAGGCACAACTTAGTGACTAAACAACAGCAACAATACCCCTAAATCCTCACGGCTGCCCACTTAACAGATAAGGAAACTGAGACCAAAGTGGTTGACTGTTCCGTCCACATCCACCCAGTAAGCAGGAGTCCTCAGCTGGACCCTGAATTGTTCAGATGAAAAGTCCAGGCTGTGGTACTAACCACTTGGGTGAGGTGCTTCACCCTCTGGGCCTCTGTTTTCTCATCTGTCAAATGGGAATACTAAGCATATGCACTTCCGAGTTTTTGTGAAAATGGACAGAGAGATGTACTAAACGACAATATAATTGTCATAAGAAGAACAACAATCAGAGGAATTGGAGGAGGAGGAGGAAAGGGAGGAATAAGGAAGAAGAAAGAGGAGGAGTTGGCGATGGAATCCTCACTGTGTGCCAGGTCTTGTGCTAAAAACGTTTCTGAGCAGCCTATACAGAGGCTGCACCTAAAACCGATTTCAATACTCTTTCCCAGGCTGGTTTTCTGGCTCAGTGTCTCAGCTCCTAGGAAGTTCTAGCAACTCCCTCAATACCAGGACTAGGGTCAGAGGAAAGGGGCAGGGTCAAAGGTCAGCAGCTTTCAGGCACCACCTCCCTCCCTAGAGGTCAGTCCTTCCCACACCCAGGGCAGCAGAGATGAGTGACCCAGACCTCCTTCCTCCTGCAGCTGGCTGGCATTTGAGCGCAGGGCCTTCCGTGGGGAGCAGTACGTCCTGGAGAAGGGGGACTACCCTCGCTGGGACGCCTGGTCCAACAGTCACCACAGCGACAGCCTCCTGTCCCTCCGGCCCCTGCACATTGTGAGTACAGCCCCTGGAAGCCGGACACGCTGGGCGCTCCTGGCAGGCTCCTTTCACGAGCTCAGCCAAGGGCTCGGCTGGCACGGACCTGGCCCAGGGAGAGCCCTCGTTATTTCTGATCTGAGTGGTTTTGGGCTACTGAATGGGCACTGAGCTGCGGGTCAGGAGGCCAGGATTCATATCTCACATTAGCCAGCAGGTCACTGGCATGTCCCTCTGTAGCCTTCTTAAAATCAGGAGCCACGTGGTCCAGTCGAACCCATACAGCCCGGTAAATAGCTTCAGAAAGTAACTGCAAGTCAGACCCGGTGCCTGGTAGCTCTTCCCTCCCACCCACTGACTCAGGCCAGGGCCTACTCCTGCCCTGCCTCCTGCTCACAATGACTGATGCTGCTTGAAGCGGGGATGGGAGGAGGAAGGCCAGGTAGACCAACTCAGAATCTGCTTTCCTAAAGCGAGAATGTTTCTGCATGAGTGATTCTGGTCTCCTGCCCCCTTCTCTGTGTCTCAGTGTCCCTAGGTGCTAACTGACGAGGTTTAACCAGACCTGAAAGCCTCCCCTCTCAGTTTCACGGCTCTCTGGCTCTGGAAGTCCTAAGGAGACCAGCTCTGGGGTGGGCGTTACTCTGCGGTGCCTTGAGCCTTTGCTGGAGCCTCCTGGGCCCTCTGTCCTGGGCATGGGAGCAGCTGTTCATCCCGTGGTCTTGCCCCCAGGATGGCCCGGATCACAAACTGCATCTCTTTGAGAACCCGGCTTTCGGCGGCCGCAAGATGGAGATAGTGGACGATGACGTGCCCAGCCTCTGGGCTCACGGCTTCCAGGACCGTGTGGCGAGCGTCCGGGCCATCAATGGGACGTAAGGGACCCAGCCCCACCCTTGCCCTACCCCGTCCTCCAGTTCCCACGCCTCTGGCTCCAGACGGAATCTCTGTTCACGGTTTAATACATAGCTGGCATTTCTTAGGCTCCCCCTTCATTCGAGTCAGGGCCCCTACACCAGCCTTGCTCAAAGCCCCCATGATTTGAATGTCCACCTGCTTGCATTCCTGTACCATTGGATTTCCAGGAAGCCTCGACTTAGAGACAGTTTGTGTTTTTTTAACCAAGTGAAATCTGCACCCCCTTACTTGTCTGCATCAAAGTCTTCACTCCTTTTCTGAACTCTCCTAGACCTTGGAGTTCAGATTTGTTTTTCCCCTTTTCACAGTCTTTGTCCTTCTCACCAGGAGACCCAGCATGTATGTAGGGGTGGCCCAAGTGGTACGTAGGAGAACAGGCTCTTCCCCTCCCTCCTTCTAGGCTTACTATCTCTGTTAATGCAATCTTAGGGTCACTCTCCCTTTGTCTAGGCAACTACATCTCCCTTGTGGGCTTGTAACTGGGGTTGGGCCTTGAGAGGTGCGACCTCTACCTGATACTACTGTATCCAGCAGCTTTTCACTGGGCATCTGCTGTGTGTAGTGTATGGGGGCAATAAGAACTACAGAACTCCCATAATTCATCCCTTGGTAATTCACAGTTTAATAGGGAAACAGACAAGGAAACAGCTATTCACAATTCGTAGTGGGGCTCTGGGGGTCCTGATGAGGTACTTGGTTTAGCCTGGGGCAATCAGGAAGGGCTTTCTGGAGGAGGAGATGTCCAAATTGATATGTAAATGTTGCTATGAAAGAGGGAATGAAATGAGGATGAGGCAAGGAACAGCATTCCAGGCAGAAGGAACAGCAGCTGTAAAGGCTCAGAGACATGCGGGTCAGGGAGAGGCTGAGACAGGCTGGAGTGTGGGGTATGAAGGAGGAATGAGAGGTGAAGCTAGAGTCTCGTTTGTGAGCAGGACTAGGAGTTTAAATTCATCCCCAGGGCACTGGGAAGCCAAGGAAGGATTCGCCCAGGTGGAGAGCAGGCTCAGGGGCTGGTTTTCAAAGACTAGGTCTGGCTGGGAGGCGAGAGCCTGGAGGTTTCTCACGCTGACCTCGCCTCCCTGCAGGTGGGTTGGCTACGAGTTCCCGGGCTACCGCGGGCGCCAGTACGTGTTCGAGCGGGGCGAGTACCGCCACTGGAACGAGTGGGATGCGAACCAGCCGCAGCTGCAGTCCGTGCGCCGCATCCGCGACCAGAAGTGGCACAAGCGAGGCGTGTTCCTCAGCAGCTGAAGGGCGCCCAGGCCCCATTGGCCCAGGCCCGCACCGGGGGGCAGCAAAGGCAAGAAGAGGAGGCTCCAGGGCCGGGGTGAGGGCCTGCCGGGCCACCCTTCCCCCGAATCTGCTCAATAAAGCCTGGGGCCGGCCCCCACCTGCCAGGCTCCTCTGCGTCACTGCCTGATGAGGCGGGCCGGGGTGGAGCCGGGGAGGGGCAGGGCGAGGGAGGCTGCGAGGGAAGGTTCTGAGCGCCCCACAGGCGGCTGGGAACTGTGCTTCCGCCCCAAGCCCCCGGTTCTCATCCGGTGAGCCCTGATATCGTGTCTGTCCGCCTGCGTCTCCATCTGGCAGTCTGCCCATCCGTCCATCCTTCTAGTTTTCCACATTCCTCTGTTTTCTTCTGTCCATTGGTGCATCCATCCTTCCTTCTACCCGCTCATCTTTCTTTCCGTTCCTGGAGTTCTTCCCTCCCTCCACCCTTCCACCGGCTCTTCCTTCCTCCATCCATGCCTCCCTCCCTCCATCCATCCATGCCGCCACCCTTGCGGCAACCCTCTCACCCATTAATCCATCCATCCTTCTCCTTGCCCGTCCACCTGTCCATCATCCCCCTCCATCTCTCTGTCTGTTTTCTTTAACCTATTTGACAAATGCCAGGCCTTGCTCAAGACCTGAGATCACAGCAGAGAACCGAACAAAAGTCCCACCCTCGCGGAGTTCACCTTCTTTGAGAGAGCCGGAACATAAGTGAACTAGCTTGACCATAACGTCAGGAGGTGGCCAACGTTAAGGACAAGAAAGAAGGATGCAGGGTGATGGGGTGGTGGTCAGAGAAGTCCACTCTGAGGAGGTGACATTTGAGCTTAGACCTAAGCGAGCCGGGAGAACATTCTGGGTGGAAGGAGACCAGGCTTTGCAGCTGGGTGTTGGGGACACAGCAGTGTTGCTCCGGCACAGCAGTGGGAGGCCAGGGGGTCTGGGACGTGTTCCCTGAGAGACTGGGAGGGGTCAGAGAGGGAGTTAAGGTCGCGTGTAGGGCTCTACCCACCCTGGCAAACTCTGACTCTTCTCCAGGAGGTGGGAGCCATGGAGAGTTTGAACGAGGCGAGTTTGAACGGTCTGCCTTTAGGTTTAACAGGAACACTCTGGCTGGGGCCCAGAACACAGACAGTGGGGCCAAGGGGGAGGCAGGGGTATGGGTCAGGAGGCTCCTGCAGAGATCGGGGTGAGCTGAGATGATGTGGTGCCCTGACCAGCTCTCTTCCACACTCAGTGGCCGCCCCCTGCCCTTCTGCAGCCTTGGTTTGACGGCTGAGCCCCCACCCCATCTCCGACTCCTGACCATCACTGGTCTGAGCCTCAGTGGCTTCATCTGGCCCAAGGGGGTTGCCAAGCAGAGCCCGGTACACAACTGAGTCTCCTCTGACCTCCCTCCCCCTGTGGGAAGAGGACGGACTGTCTGGTTGGACAGGTGCCAGCTGGCTTCCCTGGGGACCAGTCCCCACCCCTCCCACCTCCAGAAGCCCCCCTACTTTGCTCCCCTGTGGCACCCAGAGCCCCTCCTCGCCACCCCCAGCCTCCCCACGGCCGAGGCAGCTGGTGGCGGGGAGGCCTGTGGGGCCCCAGGAAGACATGAAAAAGAGGGCGATTTATTCAGTTCCTTCAGCCTGCCTGTTGAAAAGAAACACACAGCAGAGAAGTCACCTCGAATTATCTTCTTCAAAAGATATAAATAAAGTACATTTTATTATTTATGTTTGGCCGTGCTGGGTCTTCGTCGCGCGTGGGTTTCTCTCTAGCTGTCGACAGCGGGGGTCACTCTGTGCTGCGATGCTGGGCTTCCCGTTGCGCTGGCTCCCCGCGCTGCAGAGCACAGGCTCCGGGCGCTCGGGCGTCAGCAGCAGCGGCCTGTGCGCTCAGTCGCGGGGCACACGGGCTTAGTTGCTCCACGGCATGGGGGATCTTCCCGAACCAGGGATTGAACCCAGGCCTTCTGCACTGGCAGGCTAATTACCACCGAGAGACCAGGGAAGCCCCCTCAAATGGACTTTTTACTTTGGTTCAATCCTCTTAAAGGCCCAGGAAGCACAGAGAGGGAGAGCCAACTGCCAAGGTCACACAGCCCAGCGAGCTGCAGTGCTGGGATTTGACCCCAGGCTGCATAACCCCAAAAGGCTGCTCTTAGTTCCAACCTAGACTCAAATTCCAGTTGGTGCAGGGGAAGGGCCTGAACAGGACAGCAAACATCCCTCAGTGAGAAAAGGTCAAGGTTCAGAACCAGGAAACCATTTAGCTTAATTGAGAGACCTCGTAGAGTAGTGGCTAAAGGCATGGTGACCCACGTGGGCCTTGGATCCACATCACTTAGTTCCTTCTGAGGCTCCATCATCTACTGTGCGCCTGTGGGCAAGTCACTTAACCTCTCTGTGCCTCCGTCACCTCATCTGTAACACGAAGTTAATAACACTATCTATCTAGGTTGCTTTGAGTACCTGCATAAGTTTAATTTGCAGAGAAGGACGAGAGCAGTAGTGAAACTATGGGCTCCAAAATATTCACCCTCTTCCTTTGCATCTTTAAAACTGATGAGCCTAGAGATGGGCTCTGTGGTTGTACAATCCAGAGAGGAGTCTCGGTGACTCGGTGACAGGGGTTCATCCCAAGGACGGCAGCGCAAGCAAGAGAATAAGGCAACCAGGCTCCATGGCCAAGCTTGGGGAAGCCAAGCTGTGGCAAGACTTCATGGGGAGAACGGGACCCGGGAGTGAGTGAGACTCATGGAGATAGGGCTGGACAGTAGCCCAAGGACTCCTGGGAGCTGGGAAGCAGGCTGCACAGGCATCCTTGTTCAGCAGGTCCACCAGGAGCGAGCCTCAAGGCAGGCGCTCCCCAAGCCAGGTTCTCCGGGTCCTCCCACCGCTTCCTGCTGCGTTTTTACCCTGGATGTCACTAATCTGCCCCTGGATAGTGTGTGGATCTCCACAGCCCTTAGAACTTGCAGTGGTGGTGTGGGAGGGCCACTTCCAGCTGCCGGCCTCTGCACGCCTGTGTGCCCAGGGGCAGCTGGAATTCTGGGGAATTAACACCTACAAGGAGCAGCCCTCATCCAACAGCTAACAGGAACTGGTGTGTAAATACCCAGTGGGAACTTGACCAAGCATTCCTCCCCCTTTTGGAAAAATCATGAGGCCCGCAGTGAGGTTGCCTGCAGTGTGGCATCACCAATAAATCACCACTGGGCCAGTTTGCATGTCTGGCTATATTATGTTCAAAAAGATTCTTCCTGGGTATATGAAATTGTCAAACACACATTCAGTTTACTATTACCTTCCTATCCAAACTTGTCCATTGTAAGAAGCACAAATACCTAACTCTTTGTTTATATAATTCTTGTATGCTGCTGCTGCTGCTAAGTTGCTTCAGTCGTCTCCGACTCTGTGCGACCCCATAGACGGCAGCCCACCAGGCTCCCCCGTCCCTGGGATTCTCCAGGCAAGAACACTGGAGTGGGTTGCCATTTCCTTCTCCAATGCGTGAAAGTGAAAAGCGAAAGTGAAGTCGCTCAGTCGTGCCCGACTCTTAGCAACCCCATGGACTGCAGCACTAGGTTCCTCTGTCCATGGGATTTTCCAGGCAAGAGTACTGGAGTGGGGTGCCATTGCCTTCTCCGATCATTCTTGTATAGCTGTGTCCAAAGCTATTTCTATTGAAGTACATATTATTATGTTTCCTTTTATTTATTCCTTTATAGTTAGGATATCTTATTAATTCATTCTGAAAGTTATGTACATAGGTGAGTTATAGTCTCGATTTTATTTAAAGAGATGAAGGGACTGTCACAAAGTAATTGTCATGAGAAGGGAGTGTTGGTGCTGAAAGAGGGGACGAGTTCTCTTGACGTAGGTGGCCTCTGAGGCTCCTTCTAGCTTTGGTTCCTTTTATATCTAAGGATCAAACTGTGTTTGCGGATACCAGGTCCTCTCCCCTTTGTAGCAACAAAAAAGTGATTTTAACTAAAAATAGAGTTGTCATACGATCCAGCAATCCCACTCCTGGGCATATATCCAGACAAAACTGTAATTCAGAGAGATACAGGCACCCCAGTGTCCACAACAGCACCCCGACTAGTTAAGGCACCGAACCAACCTAAATGTCCATCGACAGATGAACGGATAAAGGAGAGGAGGTGCCTATATGCAGTGGAATGCTACTTAGCCATAAAAGGGAATGAGATAATGCTATTTGCAGCAACATGAAGGCAACTAGAACTAACTGGAGTTCTTCAGAAAGAAGACAGACAAATACTATATGATATCACATACACGTGAACTCTATGAATGACACCAATGAATCTGTCTACAAAACAGACTCATGGACACAGGAAACAGACTTGCAGTTGCCGAGGGGGCAGGGGCTGAGGGAGGGCTGGAGTGGGAGGCTGGGGTTAGCAGATGTATGCTTTTATCTGTAGAACGCATAAACAACAAGGCCCTGCTGTTAGCACAGAGCTGTAATCCACGTCCTGTGTTAACCATAATGGAAAATAATATTTTAAAAAAGAAAATATACAACATGTATAACTGAATCACTTTACAGCAGAAATTAACAAAACCTTGTAAATCAACTGTACTTCAATTTAAAAAAAAACCTTAAAACAAAAAGAAGGTGATTTAAGACTTTCAGCTTCCAGAATTATGAGACAATACATTTCTGGAAGTCTTTATGTAACATTATTTATATTGTGATAAAATAGTCATAACATTAAACTTACCATTTTAGCCACTTCTAAGTATTCGTTTTAGTGGCATTAAATACATTCACGTTCTCTTGCGATCATCATTACCATCCATCTCCAGAAGTGTTTTTCATCTGGCAGACCTGAAACTCTGTACTCATGAGACCATAATTCCCCAGTGACCCCTCCCTCCAGACCCTGGCAACCACGATCCTACTTTGAGTCTTTAAATTTAACTCCACTAATAATCTCATCTGAGTAGAACCATACTGTATTTGTACCTGGCTTCTGTCAGTTAGCATAATGTCTTCAAGTTTCATCCGGGTTGTAGTCTGTGTCAGAATCTTCCTCCTTTTCAAGGCTGAGTGACATTCCATTGTAAGGCTAGAGCTCATTTTGTTGATCCATTCAACTGTGAGTGAGCATTTGGGCTGTTTCCACCTTTTCGGCATTGTGATGATGCTGTCCTGAACATGGGTGCATTATACAAACACCTGCTGGCGTCTCTGGTTTACTTCTCGTGGGTGCACTCCCAGAAGTAGAATTGCTGGATCACATGGGAATCCTATGAGGAGGGCATGGCAATGCACTCCAGTATTCTCGCCTGGAGAATTCCATGGACAGAGGAGCCTGGCAGACTACAGTCCACGGGATCACAGAGTCGGACACGACTGAAGCAACTTAGCACGCACGCATGGAACCCTATGCTTAAATTTCCAGGAATCGTTGTGCTGTTTTCACAGAGGCCGCACCATTTTACATCCCCAAATTCCGCTGTTTCAAGCCGCTAGTTTTGGGCCCTTGGTTTTGGTAGTCCAGGAAGCCAAAACAAGTCCCTACTATGTGTCGCACTGGGCTTTGGGGATATGATGGTGTGTGGCCAGGCCATTCAAGGTGATGGTTTTCTTGGAACTTCTCTTACAGTCCAGTTGTTAGGACTTTGCCTTCCAACGCAGGGGGGTGCAAGTTCAATCCCTGGTTGGGGAGCTAACATCCTATACATGCCTCTCAGCCAAAAAACCAAAGCATAAAACAGAAGCAATATTGTAACAAATTCAATAAAGACTTTAAAAATGGTCCACAACAAAAGAGTCTTAAAAAATCAAGATGGCTGTTCTCTTGTTCTCTGTAGCCCCCCTCCCTTGCTCCACCAGCCCCGGCTTCAGCTGCACCTACACACGAGACCGTGCACGTGCCTACCCTCTGTCCCAGCCAGGGATGGTTCTAATCCTGAGGCCAGAACAGCTCCAGGGGCTAGTTTATTAAAGGGAAACGCCTGGATGATTATTAGCCTGAGGGGTTGTGAGGGGCGTGCCCAAGGGGCTGGTTTCCCTGGTAACCAATCAGCCCACGTGACATCGACTCCTCCAATCAAGGGCAGCCTCTCTCCTTCCTCCCCCCGCGGTGAGGAGCGCCGCCATGTTGCGCTGGCCCCTTGCCGCAGGAAGTGGGGCTGTTGGCTCGGGACCTTTTCCTCCTGCCGTGTGAGGTCCCCTCTCCCATAACTGTTGACGTCTGTCTGCCTCTAGGGTCAAGGCTGGGCAACTGCAAGGCTCACTAACGGTTGTAAGAGGCTGAGGAAACTCGTGAGTGTGTGGGCATCGGGAAGTGAGGACGGGGACGGAAAGGGGTGACCTGAGGTGGCGTCCACGAGGGGCCCTGAGTAGCTGACCACCACGAGAGGCGTCTTTCTCTTCCATGAGACTGAGTGTGTCCTGTTCAACTCAGAGTCTCTTTCCAGTTTAAAGGTGGCAGCTCCGTGCTCGGGGCTACTCTGACTGCCGGAGGTTGGCTGGTGAGTAGGACGAAAGGCGAGGATTACCTGTCGCACACTTGGGGGTTACCCGGTCGGGTAAGACAAGCCCTCTCCCCAAACCACGCCCCCCCCCGAGTCCTGGCCGCAGGAGGGGGCAGAGCAGCCATGTAGGGGGCCGGGGCCGTGGCTGCACGCCGGCTACGAGGCGTTACAACAGGTGGGAGACGTTACAAAATGTGGCCAGAGTCCTCGAGCACCACAACCACTGTTTGGGGTCTGGAACAGCCGTGTGTGACCTACAGGACCCCCTTGGGCATGGATTGCAACTAAGGCCATGAGGTCCAGGAATGGGCCATAGAAAATACCGCGTACCCTGGCTTTTCCACCTGCTCTACAGACTCTGCCGCTGCCGGACTATGAAAAGGCCCCGTAAACGTTGAGAGGGGAACTTGCCCTCAGCACGTGGACCAGGAGGCTGACTCCAGCCTGTGAACTGTCAGTGAGCATTCCAGGAGCATCGTCCCAGTGCCATGCCATGACAACCCAGAACTATAGTCAGCACAATCTGAGCTCAGCTGTCGACACCGAAGGAGCATCGCCTACCAAGAACTCCCGTTTGCCTTTTGGCCTTGACACAGAATCTGCCCCCTGTTGAGCCTGAGACTGGCAGGTAAGTCCCTCTGGTTTGTCTTTGTTGCCTCCGGAGGAATAAGACTAGAAAGGAGTTTACAGCTTTCACTTTTCCTCTCCCTGGCCCCACCTAAGACTGTGAGAGTAATTAACCTGGGCACCTACTGGAGAAAACGGGCTTCCCTGGTGGTTCAGTGGTAAAGAACCCACCTGCCAATGCCAGAGTCGCGAGTTCAATCCCTGGGTTAGGAAGATCCCCTGGAAAAAGAAAATGGCAACCTAGCCCAGTATTCCTGCCTGGGAAATCCCACGGACGGAGGAGCCTGGGGGCTACAGACCATGGGCTGCAAAAGAGTTGGACACAACTGAGCGAATAAATAGCAGCACCTACTGTGGTCTGTTGCTAAACCAGTATTCAGCGCCGGCTGTGGGGACCGAGGTGTAGGCGGTGCGGTCCTGCAGGCAGGACAGAGACTCAGGCGAGTGAGGTTACTTTAGCGCTGTAGCTGCTTGTCGCTGTATGTCGCTTCATGGCTGTGATCTTCCCTGTATTGTGCCTGTTGAACATCTTACAATTCTTCCTTGGTTTGAGTGGAGGGAATCTGTTCACAGACTGGGCGACAGTGGTGGCCTCATTGCTGGGTCCACAGCGAGATGCTGTTGTGGTTGTCTGCTGGACTTCAAAGAAAAATGGACCAGTGAGCGCCTGGATTACTGGTGATGTTCCCTAGCTGCTGGTGTCTGGATTGCACTTGTGCTGTTTGACTGGTGCCCTTTACCTGACCCCAGGGATATCGGGGAAGAGGGGCGGACCAGCACTGTAAGGGTCGTACGGAGGATGTAGGGGAGACGTGTATGGGAAGGCCACTCAAGATGGCTGTTCTCTTGCTTCCTGTCCATCTGCTGCTTGGCCAGTCCCTGCTTTATTCACGTGACCACCCAGTCCTTCAATTATAGGGCTTCACTGGTCCCTAGTAACTGGTGAGCCCACCTTCGTCGCTTCCCTCTACAAAGGGCAGCCTCCTCCTCCTCCGAGTAGTTGGAGATTTCTGCCGAGTCCTGCTCCCTGTTGGACACACATGGCTCCTGGATGGGTTGTGTAAGATCGTCTGTCCAGTAAACCACTGACGTCTCTACTGCTGTCTCTGACTGTTTCTGTGGTCTTAAGGCCGAGTAATGACGAGGGTGGCCCACAGACCTTTGGGGTGCAGCCCAATAGGTCGTCAACCTGGCAGACCACAGCCTTGCCCTCATGACGCTTATCTGCTGATTGTAAAAGCAGATAAATGAGTAAAGTAACGTCAGGTGGTGAGGAGTGCTACAGAGAGAGACAGCACAGCTGGAGGTTGGGCGGGTGTGTATACTGGGGGCATGGAAGTTGGGGCGAGCGAGTCCCCTCACTCCAACCCAGTCTCCAAGCCCCACTGGTATCCCCTCTCTCTTGCCTGACCTTGGGCTTGGTCAGGGCACAGACTGTCTACAAAGAGGGTGTGCATGCCAGTTAAGGCCAATTCCCCCCAGTCAGTGATGGGGCTGGCAGAGGGGATCGAGAGCCTTCTCTGAACCATGGGGGTCGAGGATCCTGAGGGCACCCACTGAGGAGCAGCGGGTGCTGGGAGAGTCGAGGGCCTCAGGGTGACGTTCCCTCTCCTCAGCCTGGCTTGGCCAGCCCTCTGCTCGCTGGCTGCCCAGCCCAGGCCCTGCCCATTCAGGCCACCCTGGAGATGCATTAACCTGTTTGCAGGTCTCCTTGAAATACCTCGACAGTGCGTTGTGCACAGTCCCCTTCTGCTTGGAGCTGTCCTCCTAACCCAGCTTCCCAGGCTCATCTCCTCCCATCTCTGAGGACTTTGACTCTCCCCCAGAGCCCTTCTGGATGGTCCAGGCCTGGATAGGTCCCCTCCCTGACACTGCCCCCTGGGACAGAGCTTGGCACCAAATCCATGCCTGATAAATATTTGTTGAATGGATGGATGGATGGATGG
This sequence comes from Neotragus moschatus, assembly GCA_006410615.1. Lineage (NCBI taxonomy): Eukaryota > Metazoa > Chordata > Mammalia > Artiodactyla > Bovidae > Neotragus > Neotragus moschatus. The sequence goes on along the minus strand of SJYA01002485.1, from coordinate 1,848,374 downwards.
GTGCTAGACCCTGCCAAACTACCTTCCTGTCCTTGGTTTTTTTGTTTTTTGGTTTTTTTTTCCTACCAGGGTCACTGAGATTTGCCTCTGTCTGCCTGCCTCAGGGCTCAGCTGACCACACCAATGAACCCAGCATGCCCCTGGGCCTGGCATCTGGATGGCTGATGCAGGCAAAGCGGGCATGTTCTTGCCTGACCGCCTGACCGCCCTGGCGCGGCCGGATCTGAAAGCTAATGACATTATTGTGCAGAGACACAATGTCTGTGGGCATTTGCTGACCCGGCCTTTGGTGTGGGCTTAATCCTGCATTCTCCCCGCGCTTTCCACGGGGACGCAGCGGTCACCCGTCTTGGCACGGGCACTTTTGGGGAAGGTATAAATGTCACCTCCCGCCGGCAGGCTCCATGGGCACTCTCAGGGGCTGGTGTCACTGGTAAGAATGGCTCTCTTGCTTGTCTTGCCTTCTGCTCTCATCCTGCTCCCTGAAGGAAAGGGTGGCAGACCTGGGTTCAAATCCAGAGGCTACCCCTTTCTGACCAGGTGACTTTGGGGCCAAGACCTCAAGGCGCTGAGCCTCATTTTTCTTTTCTGTTAAATGGGGAGAGAGGTCGGGGTCCTAAAACCTCCTTTGCCGTGGGGCTCGGATTCAGTGTAGGTGAGTGGTCCAGCGTGATACCTGGTGTAGAGCGTGTACTTTGGCGATCCTCTTTACTGATACTAAACGGTCCATCAGCATCTTCGTTTTGCCAGCAGAGCATATGACTGAGGGTTTGTGAGTGGAAGGAATAAACCCATGGAAGTTTCAGCTTCACGTCTAGGGCGGTGAGTCAGTTCTGTCCACACCCACGAACATCCGCGGGATACCTGCTCTGTCCTGCCTTGGGATAGCTAGGAAGCGGCCGTGTGTCTCAGGGAAGCTCCCAGCTACAGGTGACTAAAACTGGCTGGAAAGGACTCCAGTAAAGCCGTAATCGCCACCATGTACTGAGCACTGAGCGGGTTCCAGGCACTGGCAAGTGCTTGTTGTTTTCTCTGTTCTATACTTGGATTGTCCCAAGCTGGCCGTAGACATGACCAGGTGCCATCCTGTCCCCATTTTACAGAGCAGGAAACTGAGGCACAGAGGGGACGCCCTTCTCGGGTTGATGCTGGTAAGCGGCAGAGGCAGCGCCTGAGCTTAAGCTTTAGTCTGAGGGCGCCAGTGGGGGGGGCAGTAGTGTGGGGGCCTTGGGCACAGGGACAGACCCAGAGGGCTGGCTTCCTAGGGGAGAAGGGCTGGTTTGGCTCCCAAGCTGTTTAGCTGAATGTCCTCTTTTGGGAGAACATCCTGGCCTGGCCTGTGGTGTGGAAGGAGCTTCTGGAAGCCAGGTGTTACCTCTGGAGAAGGAAACAGTCTCCTCTCCTCACTGGGAAGATGCAGACTGGGTTCTCTGCCCCTCCTGCGGGAAGGGAGGAGAGACTTGACCGTTGTTCATACTTTTCTGGTGTTCTCAATCATTAAGAAACTCTCCTGCTGCTGCTGATCAGTGTCTGAAGTTGTGTGATACTCATGTCTTTGCTTTCTTGTGGCCTGAGCTCCGTAATAGACGTGTGTTCTAATGGTGGGGGGCGGAACAGTGGTGGAGAGGAGTCTTCTGGATTCTGGGCGGTGGGGAGGGAGTCGAGGAGGAAGCTGAGGGTGAGGGGCAGGGAGTCCGGGGAGCTTTGTGAGGTTGCAGGTCGGGAACTACAGCCTGGCCAAGCACGGCCAGCGCGTGTTTCCTCTGCCCGTGCCGTTTTCTTTCACTCAAGAGTTTCTGCTTGATGTTGACTGGTGCATAAGGAACGGAGCTGTACTAGTATCAGTGGTCTGGGCCACGCGGGTCCCCAGTCAAGTTCTAGTTTCTCGCTTTATTTTTTAGTGGACCTCGTTTCTTTGTTCCCCCTGGGAGCCGGCCTGGACACAGAGGCAGAACTAGCGACGAACGTTCAGGCGGATGCTGGCCGGCCCCACTGCCCTCGGAGACCCTGAAACCAGGCAGGGAGACGCAGGATAGCATGTGGGGCTGGAATGACGAGGCTCGGGCCCCCCAGCGAGGGAGCCGAGAGCCTGGAGGGGTCCTCACTGCGGCTTCTCCCGTGCCTTCCAGGTCACTCCTGCACAGGACAGCTCACCATGGCCTCAGATCACCAGACCCAAGCGGGCAAGCCACAGCCCCTCAACCCCAAGGTGGGTACCACGTCAGGGCACAGGGTGGCAGGCACAGTCTCTCCAAGATTCGGTTTCCCTTCTGCCAGTTGGGGTTGGTGGCTTCTTTTCTGGGGTCCCTCTCTCTGGGCCATATTCTCCCCAACTGGCACAGTGGAGGAGGGTGCTGGTTCAGAAGGCCCCTTCCCAGCCCACAGCCAGCATATTTCTGACTCTGGAGACTCAATTTCCTCTGACTTACCCTGTACCCCATTGCCCAAGAGGGCCCCCAAAGCTGGAGTGAACCCTCAGCCCAGTCTAAAAGGGGGCTTGTGAATGGGCGGTGGGGTGGGCTTCCTGACTCCACACCTGCTGTGTGACCTGGACCAGTCACTTGACCTCTCTGAGCCTCAGGTTCCTCCTAAGAATGGGGAGAGTTGGACTCAGGGTCTAAGATATCTGTGAAGAGGCAAAGAAACAGGCTCAGCCCCCTCTGCTTCTGGGGCCCCAGGCATGGATTCCATCCTGGAACTGCTTTTTTGTCTGACTTGGGACCCAGATTGTTCCATTCTTCCCCCGAAGGGGCTTACTTTCTAGAAGACAGATAAATAAGTAAACTAGTAAATACATAACTAGTAAGTACATAAATAAGTATTAGGAGGAAACAAAAAAAGTAGGGTTCTTTGGAGTCAGGGTGAACAAGGAACATATTAGCTAAGATCAGGGAGGCCTCCTCTGAGGAGGTGACATTGGAGCAGAAGCCCAGATCAGGTGAGGAAGTATTGAAAATCGGGGAGTGGGGTAGGGGAGAGTGTTCCAGGCAGAGAGCATGGCGAGTGCAGAGGGCCAGGAGTCGGAGTGAGCTGGGTGAGCCTGAGCAGCAGGAAGGCCAGTGGGACGTGGCTTGGAGCAGCCAATCCAGTCGACTTCAAATGGGAGCCACTGTCGGAGTTTAACGCTTCCTGGTAGCCATGTTGGGCTTCCCAGGTGGCTCGGTGGTAAAGAACCTGCCAGACAGTGATGGAGACTCAGGTTTGATCCCTGGGTTGGGAAGATCCCCTGAAGAGGGAAGTGGCAACCCAGTCCGGTATTCTTGCCTAGAGAATCCCATGGACAGAGGAGCCTGGCAGACTACAGTCCATGGGATCGCAAAAGAGTCGGACACAACTTAGTGACCAAACAATAAGTAGCCATGTTAACAAAGTGAAAAGCAACAAGGGAAATGAACTGTCATGTATTTTACTAAACCCAACATATCCTAATGTATAGTCAGTAGAAAAATTATTAGAGGACTATTTTACATTCTTTTTTTCATACTAAATCTTCAACATTTTGTGTGTATTTGAAACTCACAGCACGTTTTATTCAGATTAGTTGCCTGTGTTCAGTATATATCTAGTGGTTGCTGAACTGGACAGTGCAGGTTGAAAGGGTCAGGAAATACATAAAAGTTTAGCACCCGTCTGTGCATAAATAGCAACAACGATGATAATACTGAGCTCCTGGGCTCGCTGAGGCCTTTCAGATCCCTGGGGAGGCTGTCCTTCGTCACCCTCCTTAGCCTGCAGCCCTCGTCTCCCAGGCCAGGGTGGTCAGAATACACTAGTCCCGACTCTCATGTTCTGGATTCTTCTCAGTAAGCCTACAAAGTCGAAACACGATTCCCCACTCCACAGTCGGCGCAGCTGAGGCTCAGCGCGATCGAGTGGCTTCCTCGGGTTGCACAGCTGGATGCAGCAGAGGCGATCCTGGAGCTCAGATCTCCTGACCCGTCCGTGGTCGAGTCAGTGAGCATCAAGCCTGAATTGAGCCCATGGAATCTGAGCGCTGCTGGGCCTCCCTCCCTTGGCTTTGTCTGCTTTGTGTGGCTAATCCCCGCCTGGGAGAGAGGGGCATGTTGATCCAGCCAGTGCTGAGCACGTAGATTCTCCAGCTGCCCTTCCTGGGAGTGTACTGCCCTGAGCCCAGCTCTTCGGCCAGAGGCAGCTCCCAGGGGAAGTGCATCTGACCCTGAGTTCTCTTTGCAATCATAAAAGGTGGCAGCTGCCCCCTATCCCCATCTGCTTCCCAGCTGGTACTAGCTGTGAAGCTGTGGGCAGTCCTTTCATTTTGCCGAGCTTCATTTTTCCTGATAGGGATTCTGCCAGCCTGTCCCTGAGCTGATGAGAGGACCAGATGAGGCAAGCGGGGTGAAGTCTTCTTAAGAGGTATCCCAAGGGGGAGGAAAGCCTGCAGAACCTATGGGGGCTTAAGAAAAAGGCACGGGTGTGTAGTTTTACAGGTGAAGTGTGGGTACAGGGTGGTACTGACAAGGGCAGGAGAAGCTTGAGCAGCATGGCTTACCTAGCATCTTGCTATTCCTACTCTGGTCCACAGACCAGTGGCTCCAGAACCGTGCTCTAATGGAGACAGCATCAGACAGGCCTGAGCTACACGTTCAGCTCTACCATTCACCCCCTCGGGGTCCTTATAGCATGTCCCTTAATTAATTATGATTACACGTCCCACACACAGAGCAAATATGGTGTACTAACCACTATGCTCGTCTGAATCCTTCCAGCAACCCCACGAGGTAGGTTCTGTCTTTATTTCCCATTTTACGGACGGGCAGTTTGAGGCTCAGAGAGGTGAAATGCTGCCTCAAGGTCTCACAGCTGGTCACTGGAGCTGGGACTATCGGCCTATATGTTTGGTTCATGATTTCCAAGCACAGAACCGCTCAGCATCCTTCGAGGCTCTCTGAGCCCTCTCCCCACCCCGCTGCCCTGTCTTCCCTCTTCCCCGTCATGAGGAGGGTCTGACTCTCTCCTCCTGTTGCAGATCATCATCTTTGAGCAGGAGAACTTCCAGGGCCACTCGCATGAGCTCAACGGGCCCTGCCCCAACCTGAAGGAGACTGGCGTGGAGAAGGCGGGCTCCGTGCTGGTGCAGGCTGGACCGTATGTACCTGGGCGCGGGGAGGGCCTCACTCGGTCGGGGCTGCCGGGCAAGGCGGCTGCACTGTGGAGCTGGAGGGATCTGTCCTGAGCTTCTAGACTGTGCATTCAGGGGACCAGGATTTGGAGTCTTGGCAGCCTTCAGAGAGAGCTTGTGTTTTGAAGTCAGATAGAGCTCGGTTTCAAACTCTGGTTGCACCACTTCTGTGCTGTTGGACCAGGAGCTTCCCTCTCTGGGCCTCAGTTTCCTCCTCTGTAGGACGAGGCTAACTGTGTTCTCCTGAGGGTGATGGGTTGGAGCCCGTGTGAAAACCGTGACACCAGGGTCAGCCACTTCCTTGAGGCAGGGAGATGGACACAGTGACTCCCATGGACTTTGGCAGAGCTGCCAGTCTCTGACTCTAGGAGTGTCCTCACTCTCCTGGGAGGTCTAAACCTGGATGTCCCAGCTCTGCATCCATCCCCCCTTCTCTGTTCCTGATGATAACTTGGTCTTTGTAGACTCGCTGACACATTTGGGGGCCAGCAGACTTGGGACCCCAGACCCAAGAAAGTAGGGGGGGTGACTGGTCTGGTTGGACAGAGCCCTGCTCAGGTCACATAGTTGAGCATGGTTCCTTCTTTGCAAGAGCCTCCGGAATCAGAGGTGGCCACCAGTGACAACCAACCAGCGGGTTAGTGAGTCTGGTGTGGATGCTGGGTGACCTGCCCCACACCTCAGGGTTCACAGTGCATTCTGCAGAGAGTGATGACCCTGCTTGAATCACAGTCTGCGGGTGGGCAACACAGCCAAAGGTGAGGCCCCACCCAGCCCCACTAACCTGACGCGCTCAGGACCCCAGCGGGCCTAGACCATGTCTGCACGGACAGCCGAGGTTTTGACCATTGAAGAACCACATCTGATTTTCTTTTTTTAGTATTTGGATGGCAGAATTTCTCAAATAGACTTTACTTCTCTGCTTTCTTTTTAAAAATTTATCTTTGATACTTTTATTGTTCATTGTTTAACATTAAGGAGAGATGGTTTAGTGCAAAAAACCCCATATGACTCTAATCTTACTACTCAGAAGTAACCATTAAGATTTTGACTTCAGTTTGTATATACTTAGATTTTTCTCTGTATGTATTTCACCAAATATATATTAGAAATACATTTGATTAGAAGTTAGATCGTGCTTTACAAAGTGTCTTATAACTCATTTTGAAAACTTTGCAAGACATCTCAGATTCTTTGTGTCATTAAAGAGCATTTTATGTCGATGTTTTTGAAAGAGCTGTTTGGAGCTGAATCTGCGTCAGTCACAGAAGGGGGAGGCTTCCAAGTGCATGTTCTTGGGCCCCCTTCTTGCCCCATGGAATCGGACTCTTGGGTCTGGAGCCTGGAACCTGCATTTCACAGACCCGCCTAGTGATGTTTCTGCCCAGTTAAGTTTGAGACTCTGTGTTCTGGCTCATTATTTTTCATGTCTTTTTAACATCACGTTACAGAATATTACCCAGTTTCCACAACCAGGCTGTGCCGATTGGCTGTGTAAGTTGTTTCTATTATTTGATATTATAAACAACAGCATGATGAACATTCTTACCCATATGTCTGCAAGCTCTTGACAAATGTTTTCTAAGGACACATGACCTAAAGCAGAATTGCCAGATCAAGAGGGGAGGCATCCTCATCTCCCTTTCTCTTAAGGACTTAGATCGCTGTCCTGAACAGCTGTTACTGTGCCAGGCTGGATTGTTAGCCTCTGCGATGAACCGCCCCAAAGCACCAGGCATCATGAACCCATACCGCCTTTCTCTGACTGTCCCCTTTCCTCTAATAGCCATGCCCTGTTGGCAGGCAGTCCTTCCCTTTAAGGTACTGTTTCTCTCCTAGTGGATCTAAGACTGTTGGTATTCTGTCTGTACAAAATGAGTCCAGAGACCACCATCAAGAACTAAAGAGGAAACAGACCCAGAGAGAATGGGTATGAACAAGGTGTGTGAGCTTGAGAAGCAGTGATGTTCTGGAGTCTGTTCTCAGTGTCAAAAGCCAGCCGGGCACGTTTCTTCCCAACTCCGTGTGCAGTGATGTCACATGAAGGGAAGTCGCTCAGTCGTGTCCGACCCTGCGACCCCGTGGACTGTAGCCTACCAGCCTCCATCCTCGGGATTTTCCAGGCAGGAATGCTGGAGTGGGTTGCCATTTGAAATCGGCCAGTATGGTGGGAGTATTTACACCATGGAAACGGGCAAGCTGGATTTGTTTGTTTTTGCGAGCTCCTTGTTAATTCACCAGTATACCACTGGCCCCAGGACATGGATTTGAACATCTGTGCTTGTTGCTAGGTCATCTTTTAGGCTTCCTTTGTATTTCTTAATTGTGTTCTGGATGGTTGAAGCCAGTGTGGTGCTAGGTTTTGAATAACCGAGGTGACGCTGCCCTTGGATTTGCTGAGCTTCGGTTTAGACGAGGCTGCTACTCATGATGAGCTGGGCAGCTGTGAACTCTGGGGCCCGGGGGAGGAGCCAGGGTCGCACCAGAGGAAGTCTGGAGTAAGCCTGACCTGCTGTCTCCCTGTGTCTCTGCTGCAGCTGGGTGGGCTACGAGCAGGCCAACTGCAAAGGGGAGCAGTTCGTGTTTGAGAAGGGTGAGTACCCCCGCTGGGACTCATGGACCAGCAGTCGGAGGACGGACTCGCTCAGCTCCCTGAGGCCCATCAAAGTGGTGAGCCCCTGTTCCTCGTCGTCTTCCTCTCCTTGCCCCGCTTAGAGCCAGAGGTCTAGGGACTAGGAAGGAGCCTTCCCCTCTGGCATCATGCCCCCAGCCATGTGACCTTGCAGAAGTCATTTCACCTCCCTAAGCCTCAGTTTCTGCATCTGCAAAGTGGGGATATTAGTATCTACGGCATAGCCTGAGCGTGGCCACAGTGCACAACTTTAGGGGCTTCAGGCTTCATTCAAAATGCTCCATGGGGCGCCATGGTTCACATTCTAGTCTATGTGGACGGTGCTATTCAGGTCTGTGCAACTCCTGTCGCAGAGCAATTGCTCCCTAATGATTGCTGCTGTAAATTCTCAGAGAAATTCTGGGTTTGGGGTGGAGGAGAAGATAGCTTATTCTTGTTCACAGCTCATGCCCTTGTGGCCTTTCAGAGCTTTTCGGGTCCTGATGCTTCCCGGTGTGTGGCCTGTGAGGGCTAAGGGAGAGTGATGCTCAGTCACACTCCCACACCTCCCCCGCCCAGCCTGCTCCCCCACTTGATGCCAGGTCAGACCACACTGGACTCCGCAGTCTACAGACCTGAGTCCCTCTGCTGACTCGAGTCCTCCTGGCTGTGTGTGTGACCTTGGCCAAGTCACTTTCTCTGAGTCTCAATTTTTTCATCTGCCAAACAGCGCTCAGTCGTGTCTGATTCTTTGGCATCCCCATGGACTGTGGCCCACCAGGCTCCTCTGTCCATGGAATTCTCCGGGCAGGCTTACCGGAGCCATTCCCTTCTCCAGGGGATTGACCCGACCCAGGGATCGACCCTGGGTCTCCTGCATTGCAGGCAGAGTCTTTACTGTCTGAGCCAAGAGTAGCTTAAAGAGAGAATGCTAGACGGAGAGGAAGAATGTCGGAGGAACAGGAGAATGGGAGGATCTGTGGAGGTGAAGGAAAGCCAAAATACGGTGTCTATTAGAGGCACGATATGCCTGTGCATATGTGTGTATCGTGGCTACCATTTACTTTCAAAAAGGGGAGTTGAGGCTGTGGGAGGGGAAAATGCCATTCCAGAGTCAAGTACTCCCCAAAGTGTAGAAGCTGAGAGACTGTTACATGAAGGTGGCCCAGCAGAAGGAGCACTGTGGCTGGCCAGTGTCATCGACACTCGAATGGTAGGGGTCTTGGGCAGACGGCTGCAGGTGGAGCGTGCTGGTCCCAACTCCAGGGCACCCTGGGTGCCCTCACCCACACTCCCACTCCCCCGCTCCCCACCCACAGGACAGCCAGGAGCACAAGATCACCCTGTATGAGAACCCCAACTTCACGGGGAAGAAGATGGAGGTGATAGACGATGACGTGCCCAGCTTCCACGCCCACGGCTACCAGGAGAAGGTGTCTTCCGTGCGGGTGCAGAGCGGCACGTGAGTACACACCCAGCCCTGGCTCGCCCTGCCCCAGGAGCCCAGACTGAGCTGCTGAGCCCTGCTCTGCCCCAAGCTCCGGGGGTCTTGTCCATTCCCGACCCCAGCCTTCCCACTGGAAAATGGGCATTGAAGTCATCAGACGCCGGCACGTGGCTTTCAGTCCCTGAAGGCCCATCCTGTCTTTTGGGCAACACCTTGCTTTTGAAAGAGAGAAATCGTGGCCTTAACCTCAACTCTGAAGAGCGGGATAGTAACTGTTGGGTGGGGACAGGGTAAGGCAGAGGCGGGGGGTGAGGGGCGATCAGAAGGCTAGGAGTGAATCAAGGGGTCTTTACAGAGCTGAGAGACAGGAAGCACAGCACATGCTGGCCTTTTTCTGCATGCATCCCTGAGGTTGGAAATAGGAGGGGTCGTTCTCCGCCAAATTCGGCACATAAACCTCAGTCACCAGCACTGGGGAATTTCTCATTGTGAAAAACATGAATTCTATGGGGAATCTGAAGATGGACTTTGGGCAGTAGTTTGCTGGAGCCAACTTGTACCAGCTTGCAAAAGCTGACTTGACTTTTCAGAATTTAATGTGAGCGGGTTGTTTAATCATTGGTAACTTGAAATAAGCGGTTGCAGACGTATGTACACCACGGAGATTGGAAAGTGTTACAAACAAGTAACACTTTTTTCCCCCCAAGAGCACTAGTTCCCCAGTATATACTGGCTTTCTGGGGCTTGTCAAACTCTTGGAGTGGGCACAGTTCTGTATTCCTGAGCCCTGTCACACACTCATCATTGGTTCAGTTTGTCAAGTGATACCGTACGCCAGGCACCATGGTAGGTGATCAGTAATTCAAGGCAGGTTTAGGAGACCTGGCCTCGTGCAGCTAAAGGTCTGGTTGGAGGCAACTGTTGATAATTAGGAATCCATGCGAATCTAGTCTCCTTCCTTAAAGAAGGGGCTCTTGAGCTGAGATCTCAAGAAAGTAGGAGTTGTAGAGGTAAAGAGAAGGAAGGATGCTCCGGACAGAATAGCATGTGCGAACGTCCTGTGGTGGGAGGAGCCTGGTGAGTCCCCTGGGCTCTGCAAGGGGCAGAGTGGCTGGGCTGCAGAGACACAGTGGCTGGAGTGAGTATGAGAGGCAGAGCTGGAGGTGTCCTCAGGGGCTGGCCGGGCAGGTTCGTGGGGGCCAGGCCTGTGTGATGCCTCCTGGGAAGAAGACTGTAACAGTTGTCAGGTGCCCAGTGAGTGACTCCCTAAATGGTGATGGCTTCAATGGTGGCGGGATCATGGAGGGCTCCTGGGACCTCCGCTACTGGCCTTTATCCTTGCTGGGGATTGGGTAAGAGGCCTGTCTTTCTCTAAGCTTAAGTGAGCTTGAGATCACCGCTTCCTCTGATCCCAGTGCCAGGCCTGCGTCTGGGAATTTCCCTCGTGGTCCAGTGGTTAAGACTTAGTCTTCCAATCCTGGGGGTGTGGGTTTGATGTCTGATCAGGGAGCTAAGATACCACAGGCCTCAGGGCCAAAAAAACAGAAACATAAAACAGAAGCAGTATTATAACAAATTCAGTAAAGACTTTTAAAAAATGGTCCACTTGAAAAAAAAAAACTTAAAAAAATAGTTGCTCCTGGAGGTATCGAGCTCCATGTCAAGGGGAGGAAGAAAGCAGAGGCTGGAGCCGGGAAGGGTGGTGGTGCTCTGCTCAACACCCAGGTAGTGTGGGATGATTGGGAGGCCCACCCTTCCTAGTGGCTGAGCCATCCGCCTCGTCTCTCTCCATCTGCGTCTCCTGTCTCCCCATGTGCCCTCCCCCAACCTCTGGCCCTGCAGGTGGGTCGGCTACCAGTACCCCGGCTACCGCGGGCTGCAGTACCTGCTGGAGAAGGGTGATTACAAGGACAGCGGTGACTTCGGGGCCCCCCAGCCCCAGGTGCAGTCCGTGCGCCGCATCCGGGACGTGCAGTGGCACCAGCGGGGCGCCTTCCACCCCTCCAGCTAGTGCCCCTCCCTCGCCTCCTTCCCAGGGGCTGGCCTCTGTCCAGCATCCCACCAGACATCCTGGAGAGTGAATAAAGTGTGACTTGCAACTTACCCGAGGCAGCGTCTTTTTATCGCCTGTGGGAGCCAGGGTGCCGCGTGCATGCCTGTGTGTGTGTGTAAGGCAGACACAATGACTAGAGAACCAGAAAGTGGCTGGATGAGGGGCGGGACAACCTCACCGAGACTTCTCAGCTCTGCAGCTGCTTAGCTCTGTGACCTGGGGCACATTGTCCAGCCTCTCTGAGCCTCTGCTTCTTCACCTGACTTACAACCCCCTCTGCCCCTCCCCCCCCTCGAGTGACTGGCTTGGCTGACCTCTGAGTGGTCCTTGTGTGGTTGCCAAGCACAGTCATTCAGGGGCATGTGATAGTTGCTCCAGCCCCTGAAAAGGTACCCGCTGCCTGCCGTTCACATACAATTGCCTTATCACCTTGAACCTGGGAATTTATTTAAATCTGCCCAGAGGAGCCCCAAACCCTCTAATGCCCACCGCCGTCTGGAAGAAAGGTCACAAAGACCTGTCTTGTGTGTCCTGTGGCCCCTTGTTCATGCCTTGGCTGGGGTGGTCACTTAGTGTAGCAATTGAGGGCTGAGTTCCTGTATCTTACGAGTCTGGATTCAATTGGCTGTTCTGGAGCCCTGCCTAGTTAGGGGACTTCAGAGCCTTCCTACTTGGAAAAATAGGGAAAAAATAGTGTCTCCCTAACAGGGTAATTCGGAGAAGGCAATGGCACCCCACTCCAGTACTCTTGCCTGGAAAATCCCATGGACAGAGGAGCCTGATAGGCTGCGGTCCATTGGGTCGCGAAGAGTCTGACACGACTGAGCGACTTCCCTTTCACTTCTCACTTTCATGCATTGGAGAAGGAAATGGCAACCCACTCCAGTGTTCTTGCCTGGAGAATCCCAGGGACGGGGGAGCCTGGTGAGTTGCCGTCTGTGGGGTCACACAGAGTCGGACACGACTGAAGTGACTCAGCAGCAGCAGCAACAGGATAATAGCAAGAATGATGAGATAATCCAGGTGTTCTCTATATGAATGTTAAACACTGGCTGGTCTTCTGTAGTATGAATGCCCGCTCCCAGAGAGCAGCTGCTTTTTCCTTTGTCTTTGCAGTCTTTTGGTGTAGTAGTTTTAAATTTTGATGTGATTTAACATCACTCTGTGCCTTTATGGTTTGTATCTGCCATGTCTGCTGTGTCTTCTTTAAGAAATTCTTGCCCCATTTGTCATGAATATATTCTCCAAACTTTTTCCCTACAGGTTTTAAAGTTTTCCCATTTAAGCTCTCAGTTGTCCTGGAGTTGATTTTTGAGTATAGTATGTGGCAGGGACCTAATTTTTCACTTTTGATTTCTTTTCCCCCACTTTGGATCACTGTTGTCCTGGAGCAATCTATTGAGAAGTCCATTTTCCCTTCGCTGTGGTGCAAAGTTGCCTCTTTGTCCCACAGTAAATCGTCACATATACAAGGGGTCTAGTTATGGGCTCTTTTTCTCCTGTTCCTATTCTACTTGTGTATCTCTGTGTTCTTACCGTGTTATGCTAATAGCCATTGCTATGTAATAGAGCTTGCCGTGTGCATGTGCCTCTGTGTGCGCGCGTGCTCAGTCCTGGCCTACCCTTTGCCCTAAACCATCCTTCTTCTTCAAGGACATTTTAGATAAGCTTGCCCCTTTATCCTCAAACCTAGAAAAATGGGAAACCCTATTGAATGAGCTAAAGAGATTAATTACCGTGGGCTGGGAATAATAAATGCTGCCAGCTTCGGTTTGTTCATTCATTCTTCAGCCAGCAGCCACCGAGTACCTGTTTTGTTCCCCAAATGGGCAGAGTAGGGGCTACAAATGAAGGCAGAAACAGCCCCAGCCGGCAGGCAGGTTCCTCTCCAGGAGGATGGAAGCAGCTGTTGGTGGTGGTGGTGACTATGGTGTGAATCATGGTGGTGATTATGAGTTGAATTGTTTCCCCCCTCAAAGTTCATATGTTGAAGCCCTAACCCCCGATACCTCAGAATGCGACTTTATTCGGAAATAGTATCTTAGCCACAGGGAAGTCCCTATCGCCCCGCTCTTCTCTCGGGACCTGCATTTATTTCTACTGGTGCCTCTGCCTCTCTCCATCTTTCTGTCTTTTAACCCTCCGTCTGTTTTTTTTTTTCTCTTTATCTCTATGTCCCCGTTCAATCCCTGTCTTTCCCCTTCACCCTCCTCCCCCTCTTCGTCTGTCTGTCACAGAGGGGCTGTGCTCTGTCCCCCAATCTCCCCCTCCTTCCGCGTGGACCTCTCCCTTTATCCTCTGGTCTCCACAGAGCCCGCGGGGCTTCTCTTTTCCAGCCTCCAGGAGCCACTTCCCCTTTCAGCCACCAGGTGGCAGCAGAGCATCATCCTCGAGGCTTCCCCCGCCCTCCCCCACCGCCCCCCCCTCCCGTCCACCTCTGTCCCCCGAGCTCTGATTGGAAACACATCCCGTCAGTCACAGCAGGCAAGGCAGCTACAGGTTGTTATAGGTCAGGTGACTAACTGACCTATAGCAACCCGTGGGTGGTTCCTGTTTTACAGGAGCAACAGAGTCGCAGAGGAGGGAATGACTTGCCCAAGGCCACTCTTAGAAGCAGGAGAAAGTGGAAAAGCTGGTGTCAGAACCCAGGACTCTGGCTGCCTTTGACCCTCCATGCTCCGAACCCCTCACCAGCCATTCTGAGGGACCCTTTTCCGGCTGCCCGTGGTCACTGTGCAGCCCCGCAGCCATTCTGTCTCTGGGGTTGGCCCGGTGGGAGGTCAGGGGGTGCCCGTGGAAGCTTCCAGTCCTGGAGATGCTAAGGGGCGGAGCGCCCTGACTCCGGCTTTAAAAATAAGGAGCCTAAAATAGCCCTTCCCACGCCTCCTCCTCACTGGGGCCTTTGATGCCGGCTGACGGGGCTGGGCTGCCGTTTCACGCGGCTCCTCTGGACAGGCCGTGCTGGGAACCTGGGCTGGAGGGCAGGCCCATCTCAGAGCCGCAGCAATGTCCTCCTAAAAGCAAACGTTTGGTCCCGTCAGGAAGGGGGGCGTTGGTGGGCTTCGGACCTGGGCATCAGGAAGCTTTGGCAGAGCTGCCTTGAGGAGATGCTGGAAACGAAACAGGTATGTGATGTCCCAGGGTTGGTCTCCTGAATTTCCATCACCCTTTGACCTCTTGAATTTCTGTTAAATGCGCCCACTACTCACTAATTCCCCAATCCAAGCGCGTCCTCTCCTGTTCACACAATCCCAACAGCCTCCTCACAGGTCCATCTGCGTTCCTTTTGCCCGGTCAGCCCCATGTCCACACAGCAGTCAGAGGGAATCCACTGAAAAATGCAGACCCAATCGTGACACTCTCCTGCTTAAACCTGCCGTGGCCCCCTGTCACCCTTCAGATAAAGACCCTAGTCATGGCAAAACCTTTGAGAGCTAGTCTCTTTTTGTTTTAATTTTAAAAATTATTTATTTTTATTTTTGGCTGCCCCGGGTTTTGGCTCTGCGTGGGCTTTCTGTCCTTGTGGTGAGCGGGGATTACTGTGTGTTATGGTGAGCGGGCTTCTCTTGTTGAGGAGCCCAGGCTCTAGAGCGTGGGCTTCAGTAGCTGTGGCTCACAGGCTTCATTGCTCCATGGCCTGTGGGATCTTCCCAGACCGGGGATCGAACCCATGTCCCCTGCTTTGGCAAGCAGACTCTTATTCTGCACTGCTGGGGAGTCCCTCATCTGTCTTCCGAAGGCCTAAGCACGATGTGGCTCTACCTTTCTTTGGTTCCTACTTCATTTCCATTCCATGACTGAAGTCTCCCCTGAGAGCAGGGAGGAGGCCGGAGTTGCATTCTCTGTACTCAAGAGCCCACACACAGTTGAGGCTTGATAGATAATGAATGCAGGAAGGAAGGAGGGAAGGAGGGAATGGGTGGCCCGGCCCAGAGATCAGGCGTGGCCAAGAAGACAACCTCCTTAAAACTGGTCATGTCCAGGTGAAGGCTGGCAGTCTAGGAAGATCAGGCAGCGGGGTGCAAAGCTCATCTTGCTCCCTGAGCTGGGAAGGGTCCCTCCTTCCCCTCCTCCTTGAAGTGGTGACCATCCCCGACGAGTCCTTCCAGAGCACAGACTCCAGAACCCATCAGAGGGTGAGACTGAGCCCTGCCTCTTCACAGCTCTGTGGCCTTAACTAATTGAGCCTTAACATTCTTATCTGAAAACAGTGTGTGTGACTCGTTCGGTGACAGGTCCTCCAAAGCGAAGAGTCCAGAGCCCAGTGCCCAGCTGCTCAGAAACAAAGGTGTTTGTCTCTCTTACACTTTCTGTTCTCCCTCCTCCTCTGATGTCATCCCAGCCTTCTCGATCTAGAGCAACGGTCCCTAACCTTTCTGGCATCAGGGACTGGTTTCATGGAATACAATTTCCCCATTGACTAGGGGAGTGGGGGATGGTTTCAGGATGATTCAAGTGCATTACATTTATTGTGCCTTATTTGAATTACGGTTACATCCGCTCCACCTCAGATCATCAGGGACCCTGGAGGTTGGAGACCCCCTAGTCTAGAGAGTATAAAAAAAATATTCAGCCATTGCCTTCCGTCTCGGGCAGGCCTCTGAACCTTAGCTCTCCTGATGTGGGTCCCGGGACCGACTAGGGGCTTCCCAGGTGGCTCTGTGGTAATGAATCTGCTTGCCAGTGCAGGAGATGCAGGTTCGATCCCCGGGTTGGGAAGCTCTCCTGGAGTAGGAAATGGCACCTCATTCTGGTATTCTTGCCTGGAAAATTCCATTGGCAAAGGAGCGCGATGGGCCAGAGGCTGGGGGCCCACAAGGAGTTGGACAAGACTGGGTGACTGAGCGTGGGACTGCCCTGTGCATTACA
Source organism: Neotragus moschatus (assembly GCA_006410615.1). NCBI lineage: Eukaryota > Metazoa > Chordata > Mammalia > Artiodactyla > Bovidae > Neotragus > Neotragus moschatus. Next base: position 1,832,254 of record SJYA01002485.1, on the reverse strand, counting down.
CGTTGTTTAGCTGCGTCGCTTGCCTCTGTCCAGTAGATGTCAGTCACACCCTCGAGTTGTAACTCCAAACAGCCATCTCCTGGGGGTGCAGACACCCCACGCTGAGAACTAGGGATACTTACCCTGGGGGGTGGGTAAGTATGTTTTAAAGAGGATATGGATGGGGTCATAGAGGACGGGGTTTTAGGCCAGCAGTTAGGGAGGCCAGCAGTTAGGACACCTATGCACAGTAGGGGAGGAGGCAGTGGCACCCACTCCAGCGCGCCTGCCTGGAAAGCCCCAGGGACGGAGGAGCCTGGTGGGCTGCAGTCCAGGGGCTCACACAGGGTCGGACACGACTGCGCGGCTTAGCAGGAGCAGCAGCACGCACAGTAGGTGTTTTCTCCTTGCCACGTATGAGACAGATTCAGCTAAACTGCCAGAGCTGCAAGCGGTAGGGCGAGGGGGGCAGCAAGTCTGCCGCCTCCCAGATGGGAAAACAGGTCTGGAGGCAGGGGCTTTGTTACTGGCAAGCAGGAGCCTTGGGTGTCTAAAATACATATGCAAAAGTGTCTCGGCATTTAATATGTACATAGATATATATTTGACATATATTGTACATAGCAACTCTATTAAAAACAGATACGGAGTCATAAACAGGAAAAGAATTTTAGAGTTTTATTTTTTAATGTGTACCATGTGTGGGCACCTGTGCCTGCGTGTGCACACACACACACGCGGCTGCCCACGTGCACACACATGCACACGCACCTCAACCTTCGTGCATCTTTCTGGTGATTCTGGGAAGAGGCAGTGGAAGGAGTCTGGGGTGTATTTGCTGCCTGCCGTCTTCTGGTCTTGAAGCCTTGAGGGGAGGAGAGTAGGGAGGGCCACAGGTGCAAATGAGACAGGGAAATCTGAGGGCTAAATGAGAGGACAGGGCCATTGTGTCCTTTTGTTTTATCCAAATAAAAGGTGACTGTGATCTGGTTTTGAATGAAAAGGGCTGAAGTTTACCTTCTATTTTACAAGTGAGTTGTGAACAGACACACAACCATGACAAGAGGGGAGAAGGGAGTGACCTTCTTCCAACCTTTTGGAGGCAGCCCTTCAAACTTTCCCTAGATGGCCCTTGGAGGGCCTTGAGGGGCTGTGAGCAAGGGAGTGACTTGGTCCTCGATTGCCAGTAGAGAGCACCTCTCTGGCTGGTACGAAGCTGGGGCAAACGGAGAGACTGGACCGACGAGAGCGGGCGGCTGCCTGCCTCGTTGGGGTGGGGGGAAGGATGGAGTCCTTGTGAGGGGCCCTTAGGCGTCCTGCCATCTACTTGCAGTGTTCCATGTGGCCCAGGACCGTTAAACTTTCCAAAGCACATTTGTTTGTTTCTTCTGACATTTTAAAATGAGAAATAAAAGTTACTAATACGGTACAGGGGGCTTCCCTGGTGGCTCAATCAATAAAGTGTCTGCCTGCAATGCAGGAGACCAAGGTTCAGTCCCTGGGTGAGGAAGAGCCCCTGGAGAAGGGAATGGCAAGCCACTCCAGTACTCTTGCCTGGAAGATTCCATGGACAGAGGAGCCTGATGGGCTGCGCGGGTCCTTGGAGCTGCAGAGTTGGACTCGACTGAGCAGCTGAACACACGCACACCATATGGTGCAGCAGCGTCCTCCTGGCTCCCGCTTTTGCCTTACGGTAACCACTTGTATCCTAATTTAGTTTTTGACTTTTACTCCCTGTGCGACTATTCATAAACTATGCTTAGTCTAGTTTCCAGACTTGACATAAACATTATATTCAGTGTATGCTTTCATGACTTAAACTCTCCTCTCAATATCATGCTTCTGAGACTTAGTCATGATGTTAACACATAGTAGATTTATACCATGCTTCTTAGCAGGTAGGGAGTGGTCCATGGTACAGGCATAATACAAGTCACTCATCCCATCCAGTATTGATGGGTATGGATCGATGTGCTTCTGATCTGGTGTCACTATAAACTAAGCTGCATTAACCTCTCTTGGAGTGGCCCTATGGCTCTTTGTGCTGAGAGCAAGAACACTGCGGCTGAGCCTAAATAACCCTCATTTCCTTATTCATAACAGTGGGCATAATAGCAGTAGCTACCTTACAGGGGTGTTGTGAATGATTGACATAATAATTAATGTGAATTAATAATTGGTGAAGCTCAGAGCAGGGTGGTGTCATGTAAGTGTTTGAAGTTCCATGCTGTTGTAAACAGAGCTTAGGACTAAGTATGAATGGAGTTATGTAACAGCGTCTTCCTCCAGGCTGTGTGACTTGAGACAAGTCAGTCAACTTCTCTGGGTCTCTCTTTTGTCACCAATAAAACGAGGTATCATAAAGACTACATGAGACGATGCACGCTGTACAACAGACAACTCAGCAAAGGCCCGCTGTTGTTTCCGTCACTTCCGTTGTGTCACCCTTGCGAGGTTGTTCGGGCACGTGTTATTTTCCTTTTGGACAGACAGAGACTGAGGCTCAGAGAGGCAGAGAATCTTTCTGTAGATCACACAGCATGTCAGAATGAATGGCCGTTCTTCAGGCAGCGCCCCTGCGTTGGGTCCCTGTGGCTGTTATTGTAGATCTCCAGGGCCCTCCTGCCTCCTCCTGAGATCCCTGGATGCCCCTCTCTGCCTTCCCTCGCTCACCCCCAGCCTAGACCTGGAGCTTGGCCGCCCTCTGTGTTCTTGCCACACAGTGGAACTGATACAAAGAGTCCTCCACGTGGCCTCTCAGAAACGCCACCTGCTGCCCCTGTATCGTGGCAACCACAGAAGCAAAACAAGCTCTTCAGAAAAGACCATAAAGGAGGGGGAGGTCGAAAGCCTCCCCTGCGCCCCCAGGAGGCCGCCTCTCTGTTGATCCCCACCGCTGGTCTTTCATCCTGCAGAGCTGGCCTGGTTCGTGTTGCGTCTTCACAGTTAAAGGAGTTTCCCCCTCAAATTGCTTTCTTCTAGCTGCCTGGGGCTGGGAGCCAAAAAGTGGGGTTTAAAATATACAAAGGAACCGGAGCGCAGAGGAGAAAAGCCATCAGAGAGTGGGTGCCCTGGGGGCGGCAGAGCAGAGTGGGCACTGTGCCGCGGCCGGGCTGGACTTCTGTCTTGGGGGCCCCCCGCCCCTGCTCGGCGGAGCCCTTCAGCCTCTGCCTCCAATGTCAGTGTCCCGAGTGCACACAGGGTAAATCTAGCCCTTCATTCACAGACGGAGAAGCCACTGTTACGCGCAATAATCGTTAGCTGACTGTTGTTTTCACTGAAGTATAGTTGGAGAAGGAAATGGCAACCCACTTCAGTGTTCTTGTCTGGAGAATCCCAGGGACGGGGGAGCCTGGTGGGCTGCCGTCTGTGGGGTCGCACAGAGTCGGACACGACTGAAGCGACTCAGCAGCAGCAATAGTTGCTTCACTGTGTGTTGTTAGTTTCAGCTACACACAAAGTGATTCAGTCTTTCATATATGCATGCGTGTGCGTATGTGCATATACATTTAAAGTCGTGTGTTCTTTTCGAGTATTTTTCTGCTGTAGGTTATTACAGAGTTTTGAGTATAGTTCTCTGTGCTATACAGCGGGTCCTTGTTGGTTATCTGTTTCATATATAGTAGTATGTATATGTTAACCCCCCAGACTCCCAATCTGTCCCTCCCCTACTCTTTCCCTTTGGTAACCATAAGTTTTCTTTTTTTTTATGTCTGTGGTTCTGTTTCTGATTTGTATATAAGTTCATTTGTATTGGGGTTTTTTTTAAGATCCCTCATATGAGTGATATCATATAATATCTGTCTTTCTCTGAGTTCATTTAGTGTGATAATCTCTAGGTCCATCCGTATTGCTGCAAACGGTATCATTTCATTCTTCTTATGGCTGAGCACTACCCCACTGCATATCCCTACCACCTCCTCTTTATCCATTCCTCTGTTGATAGACATGTAGGTTGCTTTCACATCCTGGCTATTGTGAATAATGCTGCTTGTGACCCTTGGCTGCGGGTATCCTTCACATCACACCAGTCAGAATGGCCGTCAACGAAAAGTCTGTGCATAATAAATGCTAGACAGAGTGTAGAGAGGAGGGACCCCTCCTACACTGTTGGTGGGAATGTAAATTGGTGCAGCCACTATGGAGAACAGTATGAAGCTTCCGTAAAAAACAAAAATTAGAGCTACCGTATGATCCTGCAATCCCACTCCAGAGCATATATCCAAAGAAAATCATAATTTGAAAAGTTAACTACTAGTATTTACACTGGAAATATGCCAGTTGTAGGGACATGCTTCTGCATATCTGAAAGGAGATAACCCCCACAGCTACCTCATAAGGTTAGTATCCTAATAATGCCCACTTTGCCAATGGAATAGAGCAGAAAGAGGTGTACTCACTTCTCCAGGTCACCCAGCGTTCACTCTGGAACTCAGACCCAATATAGTTGATTCCAGAGCCTGTGCCATTGCCTCCTGTATGGCCCAGGAGTTTCAGGACTGGCCGGCAGGCACACCAGAGCTGAGCAAGGACAAAGGTGGCCTGGTGTTGAGGGAAGCCATTGGAGGGGCAGGGTTGGAGTTCTGGATCCAGAACGTGCAGCAGGCATTAGTCCTGGCCATTGGGTGAGAGAGTGATGGTGGAGCCGCCGGTGAGCATGGGAGGAGGAGGAAGGAAGTCTTGCGCTCACACTGGGGAACGTGGGGCTAGGGAGCTACAGTGGGTGCCCGAGCCGGAGAGTCGGCTCATGCCCTTGGCTGCGCTCGAGTGCTGGGGCAGTAGGCCCAGAGGATTTTGCCAACAGTAGCCACAGCTGTGCTGGCCACTGCTCTAAGCACTCATTGCTGCTGTTCGTTCACTAAGTCATGCCCGACTCTTGGAGACTCCATGGACTTCAGCACACCAGGCTTCCTTGTCCTTCACTGTCTCCTAGAGTTTGCTCAAACTCGGGTCCATTAAGCTGGTGATGCCATCCATCCCCCTCATCGTCTTTCATCCTCCTCTTCTGCCCTTAGTCTTTCCCGGCATCAGGGTCTTTCCCAGTGAGCCGGCTCTTCGCATCAGGTGGCCAAAGGATTGGAGCTTCAGCTTTAGCATCGGTCCTACTATGAATATTCAAGGTTGATTTCCTTTAGGATGGACTGGTTTGAGCTCCTTGCTTTCCAAGGGACTCTCAAGCATCTTCTCCAGCAGCACAATTTGGAAACACTTTATAGACACGATTTAAATCATCACAAAAACTCCCATTTGCGAGGTGGAATTATGGTTCTATTTTCTAGATGAGGTCACTGGGTCTCCAAAGAGTGAAGTGATTTGACCAAGGCCACATGCCTGCTGAGTAGTGGCCCTGACATGTGAACCCAAGACTGGCTGATTCCCAAGCCCACATACTTAATCAGTTAAGTACAGGCAGCCACTGAAATACCACAATCTCAGTACAGTGTCTATTTAGCCCAGGTGTCTAATTTGGGTTGATTGAGCCTGGCTGGGCTCCACTGGGGGTCTGTTTTGCTTCACCCATGATCGTCTCATCCTCTCCTGGCATCAGTGGGATGGCTTGGACACCTTCATCTCCTGGCCACGGCAGGAGCACAAGAAGGGAAGCAGAACCTGAGAAGTCTCCCAGAGTCCAGGCTTAGAACCAGCACACAGTTCCTCCTGCCTCATTCTATTCATCCAGGAAAATCACAAGACCGAGTCCAGAGATCTGCAAGGTCCCCGGGGAAGAGCAGGAACACAGGGAGAGGGAAAGAACTGGGGCCAGTGTTGAGCCCCAGGGCAGGGCCTGTGCTGGTGAAAAACGCATCCACTCTTGGATACTCTTTTCAAAAGGCAGAGCCCTTGGACTTCACTGGTCTAGTGGTTAGAAGCCACCTGCCAATGCAGGGGACCCGAGTTTGAGCCCTGGCCCAGAAAGATGCCCACATGCCGCGGGGCAGCTGAGTCCCGTGCACCACAACTGCTGAGCTCCCACACCCTGGCTCTCGGCAGCTGGAGAGAAGCCCGAGGGCAACAGCAAAGACCCAGCCGCAATAAATGTATTTTAAAGGGGAGCTCTTGTGTGTGGGCTGGACCTTCTAACTTGCTTCTAACAAAGAGAACAAGACAAACGTGCCAGGTGTCACTTCCAAGGCCAGGACGCGAGCCCATTTGAGGGTCATCACTCTGGGGAATCCAGCCGCCATGTTGTGAGGGAACCCGAGCAGCCTCGTGGAGAGACAGGTGGTGAGGCCCTCAGGACTCCAGCCGGCAGCTGTGGGAGTGGGTCTTCCTGGGAGCAGGGCCTCCAGCCCCAGTCCAGCCTTCTGATGACTACAGCCTGCTGACATCCTGATGGCAACTTCGCAAGAGAGACCCTGCATCAGAACCACCCAGCTAAGGCACTCCTGAATCCCTGATCCACAGAGAAACTGTAAGACAATATATGTTTTTTATCATCTGAGGCCTCCAAGTCCTGGAGCAACTCAATGCGCAGCAGCAGAAAATGAACGCAGTTGCCTGATCACGATGCCAGCCTCTTGCTGTCGTTTCAAACGAGGCGGAGATGGAAGCTGTTTTGTCTGCTCCCCAGAGAACCAGCAAAATCCCAACAATTTACCAAGATTAAGGGACCAAAAATACTCTTGGTAAAACTGTGGTTGTTAAGAAACATCTGTTCTTGAGATGCCCAAATTGGGCTGCGCTCAAAGGGAATGAAAATGCATCAGAGGATGGGGACAGCTGTGAGGGACTGATGCCAACCCTGTGGCAGACGCAGCGTGTCACTCAGTCCCTCCTTGGAGCTGAACAGGGAGAACAATTCAAACAAAGGTCTGGTGGGGCCGCCGAAGCAAAGCACTGATGGGCCCATCCAGCTGCAAGGAAGATACAGCAATTCCTGCTGTGTGCCAGGTACAGGGTGGGCGTGGAACAAGAGTTGGGCTGGTGGAAGACTTTGGCTGCATGGTACCGACTCACGGACGAGAGGCAGTGAGGTCCAGGGGTTGAGGGTCCACGGACAGACCTGCGTTTGAATCCTAGTGATGACGTTGCTGGCCCTGAGTCTTAGAAGAGGCCGGTCACTTACACAGCCTCCTCATCTGTAAGATGGCCGTGATAACTCTGCCTGTTTGACTGGTAGTTGTGGTCTGCGCAGCTTTGCTTTGTAGGACTCCTCTCCTACTCCCTGCCTCCTGTCTGTCCTGGTACCCCGCCACTGAAGCACATCCCCTTGGCTGTCACTCAGGAGCAGACATAAGACCCAAGTAAGGTGAGTCGGGTGGCCGCAGAGAAATGCTACTTCTTTCTTAAAGTGGCAGGGTTAGAAGGACGTGAGCCGCCTGGGTCGCCGGTGTCAGTCACGTGGGCCACGTGAAGAGACCTCGTCTAAGGCCTAGAGGGACGAAAAAGCCTCCTGCTGTTGCCTAAGGTCTTGGATCCAGCCCTACCTGAAGCCTACACAGAGTTTGCCCCAGATGTCTACATTAACCAAAGCTCTCAAGAGAAACAGAACCCATAGGAACACATATACACACATCTATACCCTATTTATGATATATCTATGTATAGATACATAGAGAAATTTAATATAAGAAGTTAGCACATAATGATTATGGAGGCTGAGCAGTCTCAAGATACGTAGCCAGCAAGCTGGAGACCAGAGGAGATGATGGTGTCAGTCCTAGTCCAAAAAGCCGGTGGACACAAGACACAAGAAGAGCTGCTGCTTTAGTTTGAGCCCAAAGACAAAAGACCAGCATCTCAGTACTTATGGGAGGGTCAGCCATTTTCATCTATTCAGACCTTTAGGGGATTGGATAAGAGCCACTCAGATCAGGGAGGGCAATATGCATTACCCAGTCTACTGAGATATGTGTTAATCTCATCTAAAAGTCATGCTCACAGAAACAGAAGGATGTTTGACCAAGAACCTGGGCCCCTGTAGCCCAGTCCAGCCAGTTGGCACAGAAGGTGAACCATCATGGTGTCCAAGTTGTCACTGAATGCCTTCCTGTTTTAAACCCATTGGAGTTGATAGGCCTTGCTTGTAGTCAAGAATCCTGATCGATAGAAAGGCTATTTTTCATAGGGATATTTACAGAGTGGATGAGCTCTTGCACAGTGCTTGGGAGACAGAAAGCCCTCAAAAATGACAATCATTGATGCCTGTCGCAGAGCAGCTTCAAGGGAGCAGGATTTCCCGCTTTGCCCGTACTTCCTCCCACAATCCTGAGGTCAGAAAATGGGCCGGCAGTGCTCCTACTTCCTCTCCACCACGTCCTCTCCCTAGAGTTGGTCACTGGCTCTGAGTAGGTGGAGGAGATGCTCTACCCCACGGGAAGACTCTATGGTCTAAATTGCCTGGCACAGTCACTGGTACGCTAAAAGATGAGAGATTCGCTGGTGGCTCCGTGGCAGAGACTCCACCTGCAATGCCGGAGACGCAGGATGGACCCCTGAGTCAGGAAGATCTCCTGCAGAAGGAAATGGCAACCTGTATTCTTGGCTGGGAAATCCCATGGAGTGAGGAGCCTGGCGGGCTGCAGTCCATGAGGTTGCGAAAGAGTTGGACACAACTGAGCGACTGAACAGCAGCAGAAGCAAAAGATGAGGAGCCCGGGAGAATCTTTCCTGTGGTCTGCAGAGTCACGTCATGTTGAATGTCAAAAGCTGAATGTCACCTCTGTTTTGTTTCTCTCTTTTTATTTTCTGAAATAAGCTCTGATCTCCCCAGACTAAAGGATGCCTAGGGCGGTACAGATCCAAAGCTGTACTCAGGGAAACAAAATTGAAAAGTACATTAAAAAATTTAAACTAGTTATCCCTGTAACATATTCTTCTAGGAATGGTAGATATATTGGCTTTGACCACCAGCATCCTTTCCTTGACCGACCCATGTCTCCCTCACTTCTTTTGGTACCTGGAGGCTATTAATTACAGTCCTCCACCTTCCTCACCACCCGGGAAGGCCTATCAGCGGGCTGAGCCTGCCCTAACACCATGGCTGCATCCTCTTGGACCGTGTGATTGGTCCCGAGGTGGACATGTGATTCAAGCAGAGCCAATCCAAATCCTTCTTTGGGTTTCATGCTGAGATACAGGCAGAGATAGAAATAGAGAGGGGCGGGATAGCCGGGAGGAGAGAGAGAGATGAGAGAGTGCTTTTCCCTTTTGGACTGTGAGCCATAGGGATGAGGCTTGGGGCTGAAGAGAGGTCAACACACAGAGGCGAGAAGAGAGAGAGTGAGTTGCCTGCCAGACACATGGGAGGAGATCATGGGAGCCCCTGGATCAGGCCATGCCTGAAGCAAGCTAAAAGTCTCCCTCTTTCCCTTAAACCTATTTGAGTTGAAACAGTGATCTATTTCTCCCTGCTTAAATTCACTTAAAAAAAAAATGGCAGAGGAAACTGCAGACATGCTTGTGCCAACGATCCCAAGCTTGGGCCAGGCGAGATCGAACTTCTAAACGCCAGATGGCTGAGGCTCCAGCCACCCTCTCGTAGTCTGGAAGTCAGCCGTGTGCCCTGAATGCAGATATTGGAGTCAGAAGACTGAGATGAGAGCCCCAGATCCAGACTCTCTGAGCCTCAGTTTCTTCCCCTGTAAACTGTAGGTAACAGTACCTGCCTCCTTGGGCAGTAAGAGGCTTAAATTAAAGAAGACGAGGGCTGTCGCTTGTGTGTCTCGGGGGGCGGGCACGGAGACATGCCCCATCCGCAGGAGCCATCTCCCCCCCAACCCTCCAGGATCCCAGCCTGCTGCTCCCTCCCCTGCCTGACCCAGTTTCTCATCCAGATTTGGCCACAGGCCCAGGCCCTGGCCTATTTTCGGCACACCTCTTTTTTGTTGCAGGAAAAAAAGAAACCCACGCAAGTTACCTTAAAAGAGGGGGTTTATTGTGGGGACAAATGGGGACAGGAACGTGGAGGGGGTGGAGGCAGGAAACTCTTTGGGACTGAGACTGTTTTGATGTGGAATCTCGTTTCTTTGTACCTTTAAAAGTCATCAGGCTACCTGTCCCAACAGGAGGGTCCCCTTCCCAAGCCTGGATGTAAACAGAGCCGGAGAGGCTGGTGTCTGCAGTTGTGCAGAGCTAAAACTCCTTTGCAGTCGTGGGGAGGGAATGGGTTTTTTTGGCTGCTGACAATCTGGATTCAGGTTTGGACAGCTCTCAGGACCAGCAGGGTTGTGAGAGAGGATGTGCACAGGGATTTGGGCGTGAAGTACAGAGTGACTGTAATTTATCATCCAAACCAGGACGCTTGGAGAATGAAAGGGGCACCGTGATAATTGCACAGGGATGCAGACGTCAACCAAGGCTGCAAGGCAGCCAGGACGTGTGGCCGCCCTGAGAACACAGAAGTTTGGGAAGGAGGGGACTAAAAGGCAGGTGTCCAGAATGGAAGGAGGTCTGGGAGTGTAGCTGCTGCTCAGGAAATCCCGGGTTCATGAGTCTAGGGCTGGATGGTGAGGAAGGGAGCCCTTGGGTCCCCAGGGACCATGGCGTAGCACCTGCCCTGTAGGTGATGGATGGTGTTTGCACTCGTGTGTTTTTGCTCCATCAGCCCACAGCACCCCCAGAGGGAGACCCAGATGCTCAGATAGTTCAGATCCATAGGAGACCCCTGTATACTGGCAGGCGATGGAGAGACTCCCCACTCAGATAAGTGGAGTGGGGGGGTGGGGGGGTTGGAGGTGGGTGGAGCACGCATGCCCCTCCCTGCAGCCTGGGCCAGTGTCTGCACTCCCTCTGTGCCCCGTGGGGTCCTCGGCGTGTCTGTGCACTCAGAGCTCGGTGCTTGCAAAGAGCCCCCTGCTTTCCCCCAGCTCTCTGATTTCTGGTGACTGTACCTCTCCCCAGCTCTTTCCCTTGTCTTCCCGATGGACTCCTAGCCTGGACTCTTGGCAGTGAAATCACCCTTATCTCAAATAATTTGAAACAACTCTTTTCCACTGCTCAGGAAGGCCCAGAAGGTTCTCACCCGAGGGGATGGCGGGCCCCTTCATGTGCTGTACGTGGTGGTTTTTCTCATCGCTCTTTATTACCTCCCCATTTTATGTGCCCCAGGGGCCCCACCCCTTACCCACACTCATTCTCTGGACTTTGAACGACCCCATCCCAGGGATGCTGCCGTGGAGCAGGTGACCTAAGCTCAGTCGATTAGCACATCCTGTCTCCCTGGCCGCTGATTGGTCCAGGTACACGCCCAGTTGGAGTTTGTTACTTGACTTGAGGTCTCTGAGAAGAGCCTGGAGCATCTTTTCTGATGCTGTTGGAGGGGATGAAGAATGGAAGGCAGAACTAACATCATTTTTGATGAAGGAGCTATACCGTGGAGCCACAAGGAAGCAGAGCTAAGTGGAGAGAGAGAAACTGGATCCTGGTGACGTCACTTGAGCCTTTAGGTCAAGCCACACCTGAGATCTTCCTCTGGGCTGTTCAAACACAGGCACCAATAAATCCCCTTTTCTGAGATCCCAGTTTTCTACTACCTGCAGCTGACAGAGCTCTCTAACTGCAGGTTGAGTCCTAGGGTCCACAGGAGGCTCAGACCAATGGGAAAGTTATTGCAGTTGCTCATATGAAGTTCTGAGCCCTGCCCTCCTGTAGTGAGAATTTCCAGGCTCCAGTTAAAGCTGTAAGCGCCAGTCTTCTTAGTCACTAACCCATACTCTCTTACATAATAGACTCTCAGCAACATTGCGAAATAGGTCAAGATTAATTCTGAAGCCCCAGTGTTCCACCTGACCTCCCTCTGTGGGTCTACAGAGCCTGTTTATGAATTTGTGACCCCTCCCCGCTGCAGAATTTCCGGCCCCACATTTCCCCTCGAGGACACCAATCCCAATGTTGTCTCGAAGACCTCCCAACCTCCCTGTGTTTCTCCTGCCCTGTACTCCCCTCGCCCCAAGACCCAGCCCTTCTGGCAGCTTCCAGGTCCACAGCTTTTTCTCAGATCAGGAACTTTGCAGATGCTGGTTCTTCCACCTAGAATCCCCCTTTTCTCTTTCTTTACCAAGTTTTCTTCTTTTCATCCTTGAAGCCTCAGCTGAAATGTCACTTCCCCAGGGAGTCCTCCTTGGCCTTTAATCTAGGTCAAGCTGGCCCCTTTTGCATTCCAAGGACACCTTGGACTTTTTCTCTTGTAACTGTAGCTGCAAGCTCAGTTACTTCCCCAGGGACATGAGGCCTGGCACCTGGTTGGTTTTCAAAAACATCTGGATGGCTGAGTCCACAGGCGCTGAGCCCCTTGGCAGCGGGGAGCAGAGGTCCGGGGAGAGGCTGGACTTGCTCAGGAGCCCACAGCCAGCCTGTGGCAGGTGGACACTCAGTGCAGGATGGCAGGCAGATTCTCTGAGGAGCCCCAGTGATGGCCACCCCTCCTTTGTTGGAAATTCCAGCTCTGTTTATTTCCCCAAAATGTTTTCTGAGACTACCTGCTGACCATGTGCTGATAGCCATGGAGGGCCCGAGCAGATGGCTGTGACTCCCTGGATGACGGGGATAGCAACCCAGCCGGGAGCATGGCTGGGCCGGAGTCTGGCGGAGACAAGCTGGGTTGATGTTTACTCCAGTCCCAGTGTCATGGGTCATCAGACCAAGAGCAGGTGCACTGGGGGACTGTGCAGAGAGACCCCATGCGCCTTGGCCTTGCTGGGGTTACAAGGCCCGGAACAAGCAGGGGCAGACAGTCCTGGGTGCAGAGGTCTCCCATCCTGATGCTCTGCTGTGACCAGGGGAAGCACTCGGTTCCACTCTGAGCTCTACCGCTTGCCAGCTGTGTGACCTTGGGCAAGTCACCTGACTCTCTGCACCTCTGTCTGCCATTCTGTGAAACAGGAATGTTAAGAGTAACCACCTCATAAAGCAGTAATGATTTAATGAGAATTCACTTAGAAAGTCATCATCCTGTGCTTATAGCAGTGCCTGGCCCAATAGAGGTGTTCAAATTGCATCCCCTCGATGCTGGGAAAGATCGAAGGCAGGAGGAGAAGGGGACGACAGAAGAAGAGATGGCTGGATGGCATCACTGACTCAATGGACATGAGTTTGGGTAAACTCCGGGAGTTGGTGATGGANTAGCAGTGCCTGGCCCAATAGAGGTGTTCAAATTGCATCCCCTCGATGCTGGGAAAGATCGAAGGCAGGAGGAGAAGGGGACGACAGAAGAAGAGATGGCTGGATGGCATCACTGACTCAATGGACATGAGTTTGGGTAAACTCCGGGAGTTGGTGATGGACAGGGACGCCTGGCGTGCTGCAGTTTACGGGGTTGCAGAGAGTCTGACATGACTGGGCGACTGAACCGAAATGAACTGGGCAGTGGCATAATGTGCCTATCTAAAGAGCAAATCTGTTATGTATTGCTTTGTTTAATTGCTATTGTCTAAATCCCGCTCTGGATCACCAGTGAATTCCTGGCATGGTCCTGGGCCCATAGAAGGCACTCAGTAAGTATTGAATGGATGGATGGATGGGTAGGTAAGTAAATGAATGGATGGTTGGAAGGGTGGGAAGATGGATGGATGGGTGGGTGGATAGGTAGGTGGGTAGATGGGTGGCTGGGTGGATAAATGAATGGATACGTAAGTGGATAGATGAATGGGTGGATGGGTGGATGGATGGGTGGGTAGATGGATGGATGGGTAGATGGGTGTGTGGATAGGTGGTGGGTGAATGCATGGATGGATAGGTGGGTGGGTGGATGGGTAGGTGTGTGGATGGGTGAATGAATAAGTAAGTGGATAGATGGATGAATGGGTAAATGGATGGGTGGAAGGATGGATGGATAGGTGGGTGAATGGATGGGGGGTGGGTAGATGGAATGGTATCAACGGATGGATTTCTAGAATGAGTATAAGTAAGCTCTGTAAGCTTCTGAAGAACTGACTCACCTGCTCGTGTCTCCAGTTCTCCTCCCTGCCTCATCTTTGTGTCCATGGCACGCATTGCCAGGAGTGTAAAGAACAATAGAATAATAAGCTTACAAGACTGTTCTTGTGGGTGTTATTTTTAGTTTCCATGCCGTGGAGGTCAGAGTGTCAAATAGCAGAAGTCTTTTCTCTCAAGGAAAGAATCGGTCACAGCTGCGTGGGCGTTGGTAGAGGTGGGTTTAACAGCTATTTGACTCAGCCCTCCTGCCAGCGGGAGCGGGTGACCTTTGCTCTGAGCCCCGGGCCCCAAGCCAAGCCCGGGAGGGCAGTTCCCTTCGCTCAGGAGCTCTGTCAGCGCAGCTACAGTCCTGCTGAGATTTGGTTCCCCCTGGCTGCCCTGTTGCCGCCAGGAGTGCATCTGAGAGCTCGGCAGAAATGAGAGTTCCAGGGCCGGGAGGAGCACTGGGGTGGGGAGGGGAGCACATCCAAGCCATCCACCTCACATTATGTTAACTCCTTGGGGGTAGACCAGTATAATAATAACCCCCAGGGATTGCCCTGATGGTCTGGTGGCTAAGACTCCGCATTCCCAGTGTGTGTGTGTGTGTGTGTGTGTGTGTGTGTGTGTGTGTGTGTGCGCGCGCGCGTGTGTGTGGTGGGGGAGGGGCCTGGGTTCGATCCCTAGTCAGGGAACTAGATCTCGCATGTTGCAACTAAGATCTCATGCCATAATGAAGATGGACGATCCCCCGTGCAGCCAAATAGATATTTTTAAAATATTATTAAAAAGTAAAAATAAGTATAACCCCCAAAGGGCCCCATCTCCCCAGGTCCACACTCCTTTGCCCTGTGCTATTGTTGTTCTCAGGACATGGCGTGTTATTTTTCTGCACCCTCTTGAATCTGTGACTTCCTTTGACCACCAGAATGTGGCACCAGTGATGCTGTGTGCTCTTCCTCTCGCCCTCTGGGGTCACTGGGACCACTAGGCTGTGAAGACTTGCCTACCAGTGGATGAGATGTCAATGGAGGAAATCAGTGGTGACCCATTAGACAGCATCAACTGCCAGACATTGAGTGGGGCCATCTCGAACCCTCCCACCTGGCTTAATACCCCACCCGAATACAGACGTGTGAATGAGACCAGCATCCTTTGTGTGTACGTTAGGCTTTGGAGGAATTCAAAAGGCATCTTATGTGAACTGCATGGATCTTTCTGCATACCCGATCTTCTTTCACTGCCAAGTGGGCAGATTTATCCTCCTATGGTAAAGAGCACACCTGCCAATGCAGGAGACGCGAGAGACGTGGGTTCAGTCCCTGTGTCAGAAAGATCCCCCAGAGTGGGGGCAACAGTGGCAACCCACTCTGCTGTCTTGCCTGGGAAATCCCCTGGACAGAGGAGCCTGGTGGGGTATAGCCCATGGGGTCTGCAAAGAGTCGGACACAACCGAGTGACTTAGCACGCATGCGCAGCTGTCTTGGCACCTCCTGTAAGACCAACCCCGCCACCCCCCACCCGTACTGCCCTCCCGGGACCCTCTCATGGGACATCGAAGCCCATGTGAGCTGAGCCCCTTGCAACTAGTGCTGGGTTGATCGAGGTGAAGCCAGATTGAAAACAAAGGCATGGTGATTTTAGTCAATAGGACTGTTACATACTTGAAAGTGTTATATACTTGAAAATTGCTAAGAGAGTAGATCCTGAATGGTCTCACCCCCCAAAAAAGAAATGGCAATTACATGATCTGGTGGAGGTGTTCGCTAACACCATGGCGGTCATCATTTTGTGATATAGAAATGTGTCAAATTAATATATCGTGCATCTTAAGGTTATAGGCCATCACATGTCAGTCACAGCTCAGGAGCACTGCGGAGGGAAACCAACACCAAGACCCATTAGGGGAAAAGGTCTCCCTGGCGGCCATGGACACAGGAGCCGAGAGGTCTGCTGCCAGGCAACCGGGTGGGTTGTGTGGCAGTGGGTGGTAGTTGTGCAGGCGTGACAGTGCCTGGGGTCTGTCGCTCCAGTCCCTCGAGCTCCACAGCGTGCTGCCACCCTCAGCCGACCCAGGCCACTGCCTCCGCCCACAATCCCTACGCTCCCCCCAAATTGTGGAGCCTTGGAAATCAGCCCAATTTACCCAGTCCGAGGAATTCTCCTCTGAGCCAACCGTGACCCACAGGCTGAGTAGCCACAGCTTACACAGCTCACAAAGAGGTCAGACACAGGTATGTAGAAAGCGGGGCTTGTGTAGTTCACGTAAGATGCTTTTTGAACTCCTCCAAAGCCCGGGATACACATAAAGGATCCAGGAGCGCATCTGTTTCTGGACCTTTGCCTGTGTTGTCCCTTCAGCCAAGAACAGTCTTCTCTTAGCTTTGGGCATGACTGGCTTTCTTCCCCATTCATACTCAGGTTCAGCATCACCTCTTTAACCAATAAAAACATGCCCACACAAAAACTTATAGGGGAAAGTTCTTAGAAGCCTTATTCACAATGGCTAAAAAGTGGAAACAGCCCCACTGTGCATCAGCTGATGAAGGGATCAGCGAAACATGCTGTGCTCATGCAATGGAATATTGTTCGGCAAGAAAAAGGGGTGGCATGCTGATGCGTGCTGCAGTGTGGATAAAACCGGAAAACACTGTGCTTAGAGAAAGAGATCACTCACAGAAGACCACATATGACACAGTTCCACTCAGAGTCCATGTCTAAGCAAATCCACAGAGACAGAAAGCAGCTTAGTGGTTGCTGGTGGGTAGGGGGGAGGGGAGAAAGGGAAGTGAGTGCTAAGTGTAAGAGTTCTTTTGGGAGTGCAGAAATGTTCCAAAATTCGATGGTGCTGATGATTGCACAACCATTCAAGTATGTGTATATATATATATATATATATATATAAACCCTTGAATTGTACGCTTTGCAAGAGTAAAAGTTGTGGTATGTGAGTTTTATCTCAGTACAGGCTGTCTTCAGGGCTGGCTGCTTCTGAGGAGTCTGCTGGGCAGGTCTAGCTCTTGGGGCTGGCTGCATGGACCACCGGGCCTCTGCCCCATCCCGTGTTGGTAGTTAAGTCGTGTCCGCCTCTTTGCCACCCCGTGGACTGTAGCCCACCAGGCTCCTCTGTCCATGGGATTCTCCAGGCAAGAATACTGGAGTGGGGTGCCATCTCCTCCTCCAGGGAAACTTTCCAACCCAGGGATCGAACCTGGGGCTCCCATGCTGCAGCCACACTGCTGTCTGGGCCACCGGGAAGCCCGCCCCCTCCCCAGAGCAGTTTTAACAAAGTCAAGGGGCGTTCCAGGCCTGCCAACCCCACCTGTTCAGTTCTGCATGTGGCCCACAGTAAGAATATACCGAGGCCTTGAAATACTGAACGAGTTAGTCCTCCTGCTTGAATTTGGGCTCTGCACGTGTGTGCTCCCATGCACACCAGTGTTGACATGGCACACGTTCACACTCAAATGTGCATTTACACACACGTGTGCCCAGAACACTGCTCTGACTCCCAACACATCCCACTCTCACAGCCTGCCCGATCGAGAACCAAGAGCCACAAGCCCCCTCACCTGCAGGCTGCCCACGGAAGCCACAGGCCTGGCCACTCCGGGGGCCTTCAGCTCCTAGGACAGAGGCTGCCTCAGCCCACAGCTCCCATCCTCCCCTCCCAAGGAAACAGGCTTCCCCGGAGATTGTGGGTTTCAAAGCTGAAGGCCATATCCCACGCCACAGTTTTCTCCCTTGGTCAACGGAAAGGCGTCCTTTTGCCGCCTCTAATTTGAAAAATGAAAGGAAAAAAAACTGGCGTGTAAGAAAAGGTGTCTAGCCGTGCTAGGGCTCAGCTCCCCTCATAAGTCCCGGCCACTCTTCCCAAGCCTGCCCTCTGCTGGGCTGACCGCCATCCACCATCTTGGTTGATCCCCTCCCAGGGAGCCTCTCTGAATAGAAGGCTACTGCCCGCTCCAGGCCTAGCCCTTGCCTCAGCACAGTATCCAGGAAACCTGAAAAGCCAAAGCCCCTGTCTTTCCCCTGTTGGGAGACCCCATCGTCCTCCCCCTAGCTCTGTTCACGAAGCCAATGGCCAACTCCACTCCACGGCGGTCATGACAGTGGCAGGCTGACTGCCCCCAGCCCTGGCTGGGCACAGACACACTGGGGGTGCTTCCTTTTCTATGTCCCCACCGTTTTCACTTGCAAATACATTTAAATAAAACCCTTGGATTGTACACTTTGCAAGAGTAAAAGTTGTGGTATGTGAATTATATCTCCATACAGCTGTTTAACAACAACAACAATCACCTCCTCAAAGAAGTCCTCCATGATTCCTCACTCTGAAGATGATGCCCCCGAAGTTTTCTGACTGCACCTTGATGCAGCCCCTCACCTCTTTGGCTGCCCCCTGAGATTATGTGGTCTATTTACATGTATATTTCATGTGTATGCTCCTCTCACTGTAGGAGCAAGCTCCGTGAGAACGGGGCCGTGTCTGCCTCATCAGAGCTGTGTCCCCAGCGCTTACACAGGGCTGGTTGTTGACTGAATATTAATTGGTTGAACGAAGGACTTAGCATGATAGAGCCACCAGGGAACAGAGTGCTCTTCCAGTTCTCCTCGTTTACAGATATGGAGGCTAAACACTGGGGAGGGACTCAGTGTCCTAGCTTCCCATGGCTGTGTTTAATATCCACCCCCCCCCCATCCCGCAACAGCTATCTTGCAAAGATGTGGAAGTCCCAAAAACCGCCCACCCATGTGGAACAGACTGTTCTCCACCTAGCCACTAAATGACAGAGATAAATGATGTTGAGGGTCCTGGTTCAGTTAATAGGCATGCACGGCCGTCTATAGCAATAGATAGCGTGTGGCCTTATTCTCTGTAAATGCCACTGTGTCACAGCTAGAACCCTGCCACCGCCAAGCTGCTGTCAGATGCTGCCACAGGGATCAGGGTTTTAGCCAACTCGATCCTGCCGTGGGAGCTGGGCGATGGGGTACAGTAGCCAGACCCTGCCCCATCACTGCAAATCACTCCTCGCTGAGGCAGCTGGCCCCCTGCCCGAGGAGCAGGGGGGGTCCCGGGTGCCTTGAAGTAATTAATTACACCATATGGCAAAGAAACACAACAAGATTTATAGCAGAGTCAGCGACAGATGGCCCTGAGAGCAAAACACGGATCAGTGCAGAGATGTCGAAACTCTGGCCCTGGACCGTGGGAGATGGTGTGCACTTTGTGTGTGTGTGTGTGTGTGCATGCGCGTGCGCGCGCGCGGGAATAGAAAGGAGATGTGGCTGGGGTCTGACGGTCTGCCACTTCTTTAGAGACTTTCAGAAAGCCGATACTCACCCACCCACCCCAACCACCATGGAATATTTTTTAATTGACTCCCCTACCAGTGCAGGGAAAGACTGGGGCTTTGGTTGCCAGGGCGTCTGTGTGGGAAGAGAGAAATGCAAATGGGGAGACTGGGGAAGGTGAGAAAATCCTGGAGAGGATGGATGGGGTGCTTTTTCCACCGGCCCCCTTCTGGCTTCAGCGCTGTGAGTCTCTTCTGCATTTGGATCTGAGAAGTGATCCACCCCCACCCGCTGCCCTGTCAGCATCTTGAACTCAAGAGGCCCCAAACAGAACTCATCTTCTCCTCACCCCCCCCACCCCGGGCTCCTATCTGCCCTCTTCTCCACCCAGCCTCCCAAGTCCTCCTCCTGGAGCTCCAGTCTCCCCAGGTCACCCTCCTGCTTAGAACCCTCCCCCAGCCTCTTCCCAGGGCCCCAAGGATAAAGCCGACCTTCTCTGTGGGGCCCCCAAGTCCCTCTACAATCACTAGTCCCGGGATTCATCTCCCACCTTTCCTCTGCACTAGGCACCCTATTTCAAGCCTCCATGCCTTCGTCAATGCTGTTCCCTCTCCAGAATGCCTTTCCTTGCCAGGCCTGCCCAGATACATACGCCTTCATTCATCCCAGCTCACACATTTCTTCTGTTTGACCTAAACAGAGTTCATCACACTCTCCTTTGCGCTGCTACTCCATTTTGAACACTGCTCATTTGTGGTGCTTATCACATTTATTCATGGTGCTTATGACTCTCTCACTAGATTCCAGGGCAGGATTGCTAAGTCACTTCAGTCGTGTCCGACTCTGTGCAACCCCATAGACTCAGCCCACCAGGCTCCCCCGTCCCTGGGACTCTCCAGGCAAGAACACTGGAGTGGGTTGCCGTTTCCTTCTCCAATGCATGAAAGTGAAAAGTGAAAGTGAAGTCGCTCAGTCGTGCCCGACACCTAGCGACCCCATGGACTGCAGCCCACCAGGTTCCTCCGTCCATGGGATTTTCCAGGCAAGAGTACTGGAGTGGGGTGATTACTGCTTATTATTTCCTTATCTCTGACAATAAAATAACACCTGGTGCCTGGGAGGTACCCTTAGGCTTCTCCCCACTTGTGGGTCCTGCATAATAAACATTTGCACACTAGAAAGATAAAGAGTAGATACGGTTTTAACTGTGGGGCCAGGAATTGGATGGCAGTCAAAGGAAGAACCTAATGGAATTTCTCCTTCAGGGTTGGCTGTGGAATGATTGCATTAATGTCCCAATTATGGCCTCCCTGTACTCACATCCTTTGTCATTAGACTTAGAAATCTCCCTGCCCCAACAAGAGGTGGAGTCTGTTTTCCCATTCCCGTTGAATCTGGGCTGCCTTTGTGACCTGCTTTGACCAGCAGAATGTGGCCGAAGTGATGGTGCACACGTTCTTACCCCAGGCCTCAAGACACCCTGCAGGCTTCCTCCCATGCTTCTGGAACCCTGCCTGGCTGCCATGTGGATAAGCCCAAGCTAGCCTGCTGGAGTGGAGCAGGCGATGGCGCCCCACTCCAGCACTCTTGCCTGGAAAATCCCATGGACAGAGGAGCCTGGTGGGCTGCAGTCCATGGGGTCGCGAAGAGTCAGACACGTCTGAGCGACTTCACTTTTCCTTTTCACCTTCATGCATTGGAGAAGGAAATGGCAACCCACTCCAGTGTTCTTGCCTGGAGAGTCCCAGGGATGGGGGAGCCTGGTGGGCTGCCATATGTGGGGTCGCACAGAGTCAGACACGATTGAAGCAACTTAGCAGCAGCAGCCTGCTGGAGGATAGTGGAGCAGAGATACAACATCCCAGTGGAGGCCAGTTCACACCAGCCAGTCTAGCAGATCAGCTACACTTGTTCTGAGGCATTGATTTCCAGGGTGGGGAGGTTTGCTATACAGTAATCACTAACAAACAAAGATACATTATGTTGTTACTTATTAGTAAACTGTGAACCTTGTTTGAGAAGTTTTTAGAATGTGGCCATGGGGTAGGGCTTTTAATTTTGTTGCTGGCAGGAGACAGAAACAGACAGACATAGACAGAGAAGGAGTGCGGGCAGGGAGGGAGGCAGGGGAGGGAGAGACAGTGCAGGGCCCTTACTCACCTTGCCCGTCTCACCAAGCGACGGGGCTCTGGGTTAGCTAGAGTTCTAAACCCCAAGCTGTCCAGCATTTCTCAAACTGAGTTTCGCAGGGCATTCATCGTAAGGGATGACAGTATATGTTGCTAAGAGGAAAAGGAAGAGTTTTGTTCAAATACACTTGGAAAACACTGGCTTAATGAAAGCTACATGGCTCGGGGCTCCTCGACTGGATGCCGTCGCTGTCTTCAGTGATCTCATCGCATGTTGTAAGGGCGAGGAGGACTTGAGTGCCCAATGTCTGGGCAGATTTGCCTTCTCTTCCACTACAGAGTTCTACAGGGGACGTTTTGGGAAAAGCTCAGCTGGTACAAGCACTCCTCTGGTGTGAAGGACCAGTTCTTGAAATGTGATCAGTCAGTCTTGACCCAGAGCTAGGACGTATCTAGTTAGACAGCTGGTAGTGCCTTCCTCCTCCCAGGAATGGCTGGATTCCCTAAGCTTCCGTCCTTTGGCCCTTCAGAACACATCTGATCTTTGCGCACAAGCGTCAGCTCTGAAGACGGTGATCATGTCTCCCTGCCCCCCAGGTCCCCGTTTCTGTCCTTTCAGCAAAAGCATGCACTTCATTCAACCACATCTCGCAAGACTGGTTTTAAGTTCCCTTCATCTACCTGCATACTCTCTTTTACGGTCTGTCACAGCTTTTAAGGAGAACCAGAACAAAACTCATTATGCTTTATCACCTCTCTCATTTAGACCTTATACTTCCGTTAATGTGGCCTTGAAAGGCTTTAGCTTTTACGTCCATGACGGTGCACTCTTGACTTGCATTGAGTTTGGTCTGAACAAAACCCCGTATATTTAAGTCACTGGAGCGCTTGCAAAATCCATCTTGTACTTGTGCAATTTTTAGGGCCTAAGAATAAAGCTTTATATTTATCCCTTATAAATGTCATCTTCTAAGATTTGCTTCCTAACTTCTGTTTGGATCCTGATTCTGAAATCTTTCATATTTTCAGTCTCTTAGAGAACTCTGCCTACATCCCACAGTTTAGCATATAACCTTTGTAGTGGGTATGTGATATTCTTGCTACCCAGTAAGTCTTCTCATATCAACACCACGTTTTTCCTCTTGGAAATTGCCTTCCTCACTCCTACAAGAATTTCAGGCGGAGCTGACCCCAGCTGCCATCCCAGGATGAGCATGTGACTAAGGTCTGGCCAATCAGAGTATGGTACCTCTCCCCATCACTGATGGGTTCATGGATTGATTCTGTGAGGAACATCAGGACGAACTAATTCCTCAATTCAGTCTGGAGGGACTGGGGAAGGGGAGGCAAATGCCTTATTTTCTGCCAGCTGATGCCAGCTATCTGACTACTACATAGGATCTATCGGAAGCTGAAGCCAACACAGAGGGAGCTTGGAAGAGAGAGGGAAATAGAGAGCAAGCCAGGACCTCATGACGCCCTTTGCCCGAGAATGCTCAGTGCAGGCAGTATGACCCCCCCTCCCCCATCTGACAGGAGGAGTTTGGAAAGTCATCCAATGTCATTAGTTGCCGTAAAGATCTGGACCCTCTGGAACTCTTTGGAAAACAGCCTGGCACTTTTTATTAAGGCTGAACACCTACACCTACCCTATGATCTAGCAATTACATTTGAACGTATATACTCGCGAGAAATGCCTACATATGTTCATCAAAGATCTGCTGAAGGATGTTTGCAGCAGCTTTATTCTCAACAGTAGAATGGGTCGCAAACTTGTGTTTTCATGAGACAGAATACTGTACAAAGAGGATGCATAAAACAGTTGCTTCACGTGCCACATGTATGAATCTCACACACGTTTTCTCTGGCTGCTCTCAAATTTCTTACTTTGCTTTTAGTTTTGAGAAATTCAAGTATGATGTGTCTTCGGTTCACTCAGCTTCTTGAATCTGGATGTGTATGTATTTTGACAAGCTTGGGAAGTTCCAGTTATTATTTCTTTGAGTATGTTTTCAAACTCACCCTCTGTCTCTCTTCTCCTCCTGGACCTGATGAAACAAATATTAGATATCTTCTTATATAGCTCCGTAGGTCAGGAATCTTTTTGTTTTTTTCCAGTCTATTGTGTCTTTGTTGTTCAGATCATTTCTATCACATTATATTTCAGTTCACTGATTTTTTTCCCCCTCTGTCCCTCCATTCAGCTGTTAACCAATCCACTGAGGTTTTTATATCAGTTACTCTACTTTTAAGTTCTAAAATGTCCATCTGTTTTCTGTTAGTATGTTCTGCTTCTTTGCTGAGATGTCCCATTTCTTTGCCGAGGAGGTTCTATTTTTTCACTTGTTCCAAGCGTGTTCCTAATTGCTCATTGAAGCCTTTTCATCATGGTTTCTTGAAAATCTTTGTGAGATAATTCTAACGTTCTCTCTCATCTTGGTGTTGACATCTATGGATTATCTTTATTTTACTTATTTTTTTCATTCAGTTTGAGATCTTTCTGGCTCTTGCAATGACAATAATTTTTGCCTGGAAAACCTGGACAGAATTATGAGATAGAATCTGATTTAAACTTTTGGTTTTAGTTGGCTTTTTTTTTTTTTTTTTCCTGGCTACTTTGTGTGGCATAGGGGATCTTAGTTCCCCAACCAGAGATGGAATCTGTACCCCCTGCACTGGGAACGCAGAGTCCTAACCACTGGGTTGCCAGGGTAACCCCTTAGTTGGCTTGTTCTGCCCTTTTTCTGCCAAAGGAGGGAGAAGCCCAGTTCTCCCGCTATTGATACCTAGGAGAGGAGGGTGCTTATAGCTCCCAGGAGGGGAATTATGGCTCCCGTAACTCACCTCGGGTGGGGATGGCCTTATTATCACTGCGCAATGACGAAATTCCTGACTCTTCATTCAGCTTCCTCTGACGTCACTGCCACGGGGAGTGGGCGGGACTCTTCAGTACGGCCAACCGGAGTTTGACTCTCTTTGCATTCTGTTGCTCAAGGAGAAGTTTGTCCAGAAACAGGCACTGCAGTAAAGGGTCCCAGGTCTCAGCTACCTCAAGGCCACTCCCTAATGTCCTTCCCCGAGTGCTGAGGGCCCTAGCTGCTCTTCCTTCTTCTCTTCACCTTTCAAAGTCTTCTGTTTGTTTCACATGTAACATCCAGGGTTTCTGGTTGTACTTGATGGGAGGTATGGGGAAAAATACATCTCTTTGATCTTCCCAGAAGCAGAAGTCTTAGGTTCCATTATTTTAAATAGGAAGATTATAGTCCATTACAAAAAAAAAAAAAAGTGAAAATGTTAGTCAGTTCAGTCGTGTCCAACTCTTTGTGACCCCATGGACCACCAGGTTCCTCTGTCCATGGAATTCTCCAGGCAAGAATACTGGGGAGGGTAGCCATTGCCTTCTTCAGGGGATCTTCCATACCAGGGATCAAACTTGGGTCTCCTGCATTACAGACTGATTTACTATCTGAGCTACCAAGGAATGAATTACATGTCAACACCAAATCCCAAACCAGTTGCCCCAAATGTAAAAGAAACACAGTAAAATGTCACAATATTGGTTTTCTATTAAACTATGTGCTAGGTGGATTATGTTATCTGTGAATTTTATATCAGAATTGTAAAAGCAGAAAACATGAAAAATCATTTGTTATTGAAAGATGCTGGCTTAATAGTGTTGATAACCCCTGATCAAACCAGACCTGAAGATGTTCTGTCTCACATTCTTAACCACTACACTGACAGTTTAAAATAAAAATGGATTCTTGCATTTTATGGGCCAAGGTATGCATTAAAAAAAACTTTTTATTTTATATCAGAGTATGGCTGATTAACAATGTTATTGATAGTTTCAAGTGAACACCAAAGGTACTCAGACATGCATATGCAGATATCCATTTCCCCTAAACTCCTCTCCCTTCCGAGCTGCCAGCTAACGTTGAGCAGAGTTCCATGTGCTGTGCAGTAAGTTCTTGTTGGTTATCCATTTGAGTATAGTAGAGTGTACATGTCCATCCCAAACTCCCTAACCATCCCCTTGCCCCAGGCTTCCCCACAACTGTAGTCCTTCTCTAAGCCTGTGAGTCTCTTTCTGTTTTGTAAGTTAACTTGTGTCATTTCTTTCTGGATTCCACATATAAGGGATGTCTGCTGCAAATGGCGCTGTTTTATTCTTTTTAATGGCTGAGTAACATTTCATTCATGTGTGTACCACCCCCTCTTTATCCACTCCTCTGTCTGGCATTTTGGTGGCTTCCGTGTCTTGGCTATTGTAAACGGTACTGCAGTGAACACTGGCGTGCATATACCCTTTTGGATCATGTTTGTCCCTGGATATATAACCAGGAGTGGGATTGCAGGGTCGTTCGGTAGCTCTATTTTTAGTTTTTAGAGGAAACGCCATTCTGTTCTCCATAGTGAAGGAATGCATTTTAAAAAGCCGATTTAGTTGGTGTCTTTCTCCACGGGGAGCACCCTGACTCATGCAATTATAGATGGTTTCTTTCGATTGCTTTTTGTTCCCATGGTCTTTCTTTGCTCACAGTCAAGGCTGTGAACTTTCTGAAAAGAAAAATTGCGTCTTTTCCTGCTTATGTCTTTCCCCATCTTGTAGCCAGAAGAGTAGATGTGGTGAGAATTAAAAGTTTGTTGACCTCTCGTGTGTTCAAGGTCTGGACACAGCCACGTCCATAACACCTGTTGTGTGCCCCGCCTGTGCCAGGGATCGTGCTGGGCACTTCATAGATGTAATCTTGCTGAATGCTGTTTTGCCCTTCTGAATTGAAGTACAGTTGATTTACAACATTGTGTTAGTTTCAAGTGTACAACAAAGTGAATCAGTTACACATACATGTGTCTACTCTTTTTTAGACTCTGTTACAGAGTATTGTGTAGATTCCCTGAGCTATACAGTATGTCCTTATTAGTCATCTATTTTATATATAGTAGTGGATACATGAGAAGGCAGTGGCACCCCACTCCAGTACTCTTGCCTGGAAAATCCCATGGATGGAGGAGCCTGGTAGGCTGCAGTCCATGGGGTCGCTAAGAGTCAGACAGGACTGAGCGACATCACTTTCACTTCTCACTTTCTGCATTGGAGAAGGAAATGGCAACCCACTCCAGTGTTCTTGCCTGGAGAATCCCAGGGACGGGGGAGCCTGGTGGGCTGCCGTCTATGGGGTCGCACAGAGTCAGACACGACTGAAGCGACTTAGCAGCAGCAGCAGCAGCAGCAGTGTGTACATGTCTACAAAAACAGAACATATATTTCATATATATATTTACACTATATAATTAGAACAATTAAATGTCTTAAATAGAACACGCACATATATAACATATATATCACGCACATATATGTGTATGTTGTAAAATAAAGAATGTGGCTGTTTCTCATCCCTGGTTCCTGAGGCAGAGCCTCTAAACGCTTGGAATATCCTGAGTGATGAGACTCTTTGTTAACCCTGGTGGGGCCCCCAGGAGCAGCCTGAGTGCTCATGCTANCACTATATAATTAGAACAATTAAATGTCTTAAATAGAACACGCACATATATAACATATATATCACGCACATATATGTGTATGTTGTAAAATAAAGAATGTGGCTGTTTCTCATCCCTGGTTCCTGAGGCAGAGCCTCTAAACGCTTGGAATATCCTGAGTGATGAGACTCTTTGTTAACCCTGGTGGGGCCCCCAGGAGCAGCCTGAGTGCTCATGCTAATGAGGTGGTTCAGGATGGGCCCCTAGATAGTTTCAGCAGTGGGAGGGCAGGGGTCTGGCCAGGCTCTGACCACGGGGTTAGAGCATTGAGGCTCTGAGCCAGGTGAGATCAGCCTGGTGATTTAGTCAACCATGCCTACGTAACAGAACCCCAGTGAAAGCTGGGCTTGGAGGCTGGGGTGAGCTTCCTGGTTGGCAAGCACATCAATGTGCCTTCAGGCCTCATTTTCCCTTAACCACCTCTTCAAAGGTCCTGTGTCCAAACGTGGCCCCACCCTGAGGTTCTGGGGGGTTAGAGCTTCAGTGTAGGAATTTGAGGGATACACAGTTCAGCACACATGTGTGTGTCTTCATTTGACTGGTCCAAATTTGTATCCTTAATGATGAGACTCTAATCGTAAGCACAGCACTTTCCTGAGTTCCAGTGAATTACCACATTTGAGGGAGGTAGTGGGGTCCCCTGGCTTCCCTGATAGCTCAGTGGTCAAGAATCTGCCTGCAATGCTGAAGCCACAGGAGATGCGGGTTCAATCCCGGGGTTGGGAAGATCCCTGGAGGAGGGCATGGCAAGCCACTCCAATATTCTTGCCTGGAAAATCCCATGGACAGAGGAGCCTGGTGGGCTGCAGTCCATGGAGTTTCAAAGAGTCAGACATGACTGAAGTGACTTAGCATGCACGCACACTGGGGATCCTACCTTTGTAGCCAGTTGGTCAGAAATGAGGTGGCCTGGGGATCCCTAACTTTGCAGCTGGCATCTGAAGTTAGGATAGTATTGTTGGGGTGTAGCTTTAGCCTGTGGAGTCTGCACTAACTATGGATACTATTAATATAGTATATATCATTCATTCAGCTGGCCAGCCAGCCATCCATCTGTCTCATCCACCCACCCATCCATGCCTCCGTCATCCAGCCATTCATTCATCCATCCATCCACCCACCCAGCCATTCATCCACCCCTTCCATCATCCTACACTTATTGAATGCTTACTGTATGCTATATCTTAAGCCAGAATAAAAAAAAAAAAATAGCATCTTGCAGTGCTCTCCTCCAAGCTAGAAAAGCTTGTCTCCTCACTGTCTTCCCTCCAGACCACGCTTTACTTCACTCAGTAAATGGACCATCTTACCCATCCTCTCTGCATACCTCCTGGCTCCATCCTCTAGAGAGGTCCAGCTTCAGACTGTTGAGGGAAACCCGCCTGAAGGAAGTCTCACTGGTGTGCCGAAGGCAAGCCTGCAGCGGGGTGAACAGACCTGGTCTTTGTGCATCACATGAGTCCAGCCGAGGGAGGTGAGTGTAACAGGAGCCAGACGTTTAAGGACGAGTGGAGCACGCGGGGCTAGCCTCCGAGGCTTACCTTACAAGCCTCCAAGGTAAGGACTGTTATCACAGAAGAGGAAACTGAAGCACAGAGGGGTTACACAAGTTGCCCTAGGCGGCACAGCGAGTGCATGGTAGAGCTGGAATTCAAACCCAGCCAGAAGCTCCAGAGCCCGCGTTCCTAACCGCACTGTGCTACGCACCTCCCCAGCTCATTTAATTGTCAAGGTGTATTGTCCTCACTCTGCAGCAAAGTTCCAGAAACACAGAGAGGTCAAGTAATGCCTTATATGGTGCACAGCAAAGAAGTGGTGTATCTGGGATCCAAACCCAGGCTATTTGATAATAATGACCAAAAAAAAAAAAAAAAACCTACTAAAACCCCAAAAGACAGAGGGTATTCTGTCCTGGGTGGCTGAGCAGAAGGAGGAGCCCTTCTAATCCCTTTGGCACTACCCACGAAGGCCCTCCTCCAATCCCGGTGTAGCCCTGGGTTACGGATGCAAATACTTCTGCCCTTTTCACCTCCCCTCCTATCACTTCAGGAGTCACCATTTGAATTCTGCTCTCCTTGAAAGCATCAGGCAGTCAGAAATCCTGCCAGCTGGACCCCATTCAGGTCCAGTTGCGTCTGCCTGACTGGGCAGAACCCAACCACCCGTGTGGAAATACTCAGCCGATAACAGCCAAGGGGAAAATGGATGATTCCCAGATTGGCTTGTTTGGCCTCCAACTCAGGATAATATATGAGCAGTGACGTCAAACAAATGAAATCTTAGCTGGCTCATTTCTCACCCTCCTAGGGGGCCTTGCTGCTGCCTACCAAGGGTCCTTGGAGCTATCACTTCACAACCTGCGGGCCAAAGGCAACATGAACTGTGTCTTCACAAATTCCTGAAGATATTGCCTAATGGCTTTTTAAAAAATTAATGTCCTGTGACATGCGAGCGTCATTTTCCCGATCGAGATGTTGAATATAGATTCTGTGTATTTATTTATATCGAAGCCAACGCAGCCTGAGGCCTGCTGTTTTTCATTTTTCACATCTGGCCAAACATTGCGTTGTTTTTGTTTATTTATTTCATGGCAGTGGAGAGAAATTTCTTTCCACTGGGGTGAGAAATGAATAAGTTGTAAGGTACAAGAGGAGAAAAACCTTATAAAATGACTCCATGTCCTTTCCTCCCAGTTCTCTTTTTCTTCTGCTTATTTATTTCGTATCTGGTAATACTTAAGAGTTCCAGGATTTGAAAATGAGTCTTAAGACCATCTTAAGACCCAGGCCCTCTTCTTCGAACTTCTATAGCATATCTAATCTGGACCCCTTGACGTTTAAGGCTTAAATAAACATTTGCATTCCAAGAGGTAGGGAGGGACAGGGGAGATTCATTCAGCTGCAGCCCCAGAGCCTCAGATTCCATTGAGAGTGCAGAGAATTTTCAAGTACATCTGTGGCTCAATATTTTGGGAGTCCCTGGTCTCTTTGAGAATTTGCCAAAAGTGAAAGTGTTAGTCGCCCAGTTGTGTCCAGCTCTTTGTGACCTCACACACTATAGCCTGCCAGGCTTCTGACCACGGAGATCTCCAGGCAAGAATACTGGAGTGTATAGCCATTCCCTTCTCCAGAGGATCTACCTGACCCAGGGATCAAACCTGGGTCTCCTGCTTTGCAGGCAGATTCTTTACCATCAGAGCCACCATGAAACCCACAAAAATCTCCCCACAGCAGTGGCCATATAATAAAGATGGGCATACAATTTAGGGTACTTAGTTTTGGACATCTTAGTCAGCTGATGCTGCATAACAATTCATCCCCACACTCAGTGGCTGACAACGGGACTTATTGTTCTCACTCATGTGGTTGGCTTGTATACAGACTGGCTGGAGTGTTTTAGTTTCAGAGTATGGCTTGCCTGTGTTTGACTCTAGCTTTGGAATAGTTCATGTGTGCTCCACGAGTCTGATTCTGGAGCTCTGGGACAACTGCCTTGGGAAGCACTTTTTTTTTTTTTTTNGCCATATAATAAAGATGGGCATACAATTTAGGGTACTTAGTTTTGGACATCTTAGTCAGCTGATGCTGCATAACAATTCATCCCCACACTCAGTGGCTGACAACGGGACTTATTGTTCTCACTCATGTGGTTGGCTTGTATACAGACTGGCTGGAGTGTTTTAGTTTCAGAGTATGGCTTGCCTGTGTTTGACTCTAGCTTTGGAATAGTTCATGTGTGCTCCACGAGTCTGATTCTGGAGCTCTGGGACAACTGCCTTGGGAAGCACTATTTTTTTTTTTTTTAATTGAAGTTGCTTTACAGTATTGTGTTGGTTTCTGCTGTTTAGCAAAGTAAATCAGCCATATGTATACATAGGTCCTCTCTTTGTCACTGCAGAGCACTGAGCAGAATTTCCCGTGCTATACAGCAGGTTCTCATTAGTTACCTGTTTTATTCATAATAGTGTATATATCAATTCCAGTCTTCCAATTCATTCTACCCTCCCTCCTGGTCTTGGTGTCCATATGTTTGTTCTCTATGTCTGTGTCTTTATTTCTGCTTTGAAAACAGGTTCATCTATTTGTGGTAATTGACTTATATAATGGAAACATCCATCCTGAGTGGATTCCTAGTCTCAAGTGATGTCAGCAGATGACAAAGCCATGTGCTCACCGGCATGTGGCTCCACATTGCTCACTCCATACCTTCCTGAATAACCTTAGGGTATGGTGCAGTGAGGCTGGCATTCTGCACACCCCAGTTGGACTTTTCAGTTCCATTAAGAAAAGAACAATATGAATTATAAACTTTTTAGATATCCGTACAAAATGACTGAAACAAAAGTAGCCCAGAAGTGGCTCTGCAGAAATTAACTCTAAATCAATGCTGAAGGCAATAAGTAACCGAATATTTCCATACTGTTTTAGAATTCTTGAAAGGTTATTCTCTAAAGTTGCTCAAACGAACTGCTATCAACCTTATTTTTACCTTAGATTTTCTTTTTCTCTCACTTGTCTTCGCTTTTTCTGTCTTTCAGTCCTACATTATGTGACCATGATTGAAAGGGAAATATACAATATTACTGTCAAAATATCATTTTCATTTCAAAATAGACAATACCNGGAAACATCCATCCTGAGTGGATTCCTAGTCTCAAGTGATGTCAGCAGATGACAAAGCCATGTGCTCACCAGCATGTGGCTCCACATCGCTCACTCCATACCTTCCTGAACAACCTTAGGCTATGGTGCAGTGAGGCTGGAATTCTGCACACCCCAGTTGGACTTTTCAGTTCCATTAAGAAAAGAACAATATAAATTATAAACTTTTTAGATATCCGTACAAAATGACTGAAACAAAAGTAGCCCAGAAGTGGCTCAGCAGAAATTAACTCTAAATCAATGCTGAAGGCAATTAGTAACCGAATATTTCCATACTGTTTTAGAATGCTTGAAAGGTTATTCTCTAAAGTTGCTCAAACAAACTGCTATCAACCTTATTTTTACCTTAGATTTTCTTTTTCTCTCACTTGTCTTCACTTTTTCTGTCTTTCAGTCCTACGTTATGTGGCCATGATTGAAAGGGAAATATACAATATTACTGTCAAAATATCATTTTCATTTCAAAATAGACAATACCATTTTCAAATGCTTGGGACCAAAAGAAATCAAACCATAGAAATATATAAAAAACATAAAAAGAAAAACATGAAACTTCCTCCTCATGCTCATCCCCAAAGACACCTTTTGTTAATAGAGGCATATTTGAAAAAATCTTGTCTACCATGAATAGTTTCATGTTCTTTTCTGTGAATATAGAATTTACATTTTCCTCTCAAAGGAAAATTTCCTTAATCCATTTGTTATAAACCAACAAGCCAGTAAGTGAGAGAATATGGTTTTAAAAACCAGATTCACTCTTATCTCCAAAATCACTGCAGATGGTGACAGCCATGAAATTGGAAAACACTCATTCCTTGGAAGAAAAGCTATGACCAACCTAGACAGCTCATTAAAAAGCAGAGGCATTACTTTGCCAACAAAGGTCCATCTAGTCAAAGCTACAGTTTTTCCAGTAGTCATGTACGGATGTGAGAGTTGAACTATAAAGAAAACTGAGCGCCGAAAATTAATGCTTTTGAACTGTGTTGTTGGAGAAGACTCTTGGGAGTCCCTTGGACTGCAAAGAGGTCAAACCAGTCAGTCCTGAAGAATACCAGTCCTGAATATTCATTGGAAGGACTGATGCTGAAGCTGAAACCTCA
>SJYA01002485.1:1778555-1799564 GCA_006410615.1 Neotragus moschatus | reverse complement strand
AATTCATCCCCACACTCAGTGGCTGACAACGGGACTTATTGTTCTCACTCATGTGGTTGGCTTGTATACAGACTGGCTGGAGTGTTTTAGTTTCAGAGTATGGCTTGCCTGTGTTTGACTCTAGCTTTGGAATAGTTCATGTGTGCTCCACGAGTCTGATTCTGGAGCTCTGGGACAACTGCCTTGGGAAGCACTTTTTTTTTTTTTTTTAATTGAAGTTGCTTTCCAATGTTGTGTGACTTTCAGGTGTACGGCAGAGTGATTCAGTTACATGTACAGGTACAGTTTTTCATATTCTTTTCCATCGTGGTTTAGTATAGGATAGTGAATGCAGTTGCCTGTGCAATGCAATAGGACCTTGTTTATCCGTCTTTTACGTAAGAGTAGTTTGCCTCTGCTAATCCCAGACTCCCAGTCCTTTCCTTGCTCACCCTCCCCTTGGCAACCGCAAGGCTGAGAAGTGCGTTCCTTTCGTGCTGATGGCAGGCGCTCAAGAGACAAGCCACGCTACACAAACACGGTTCATGGTTTTGTCACCCCATCTGCTCCCCCTCCGTTGGCCAGAATCAAACAGTCTCACAGACAGAGAGAAAACTCTACACTACCCGAAAGGGGAGAGGAAAAGGAGTGAGCACATATTGACCCATACTTCTTTTACTACCGGCAGCTCATAGACCCTTTTGGAGGGCTGCCGGTGGGGCACAGTTTAAGAACTGGATTGGAACCTGAATCTTGTATGGTGATTCGCAAGCTGCAGCAAATGTAGAAACAACGTGGTTCACGGTGCAGATCTGAGGCTCTCCTGCCCTTGAGATTTCCATCCAGTGCATCTGGGCGGGGCCCAGGAATCTGCATTTTAGATAGTCGCTGCTGTGGTGATGCTGATGGTCCAGGGTCCATACCCAGAGAATCATGGGCTTCGTGGGCTCAGGGCTCAGAGAGGTGGGTGCCAGTCCCAGCTCCACCCTAGCTTTGAACTTGGGCACGTGGCTTTGCTTTTGGGGTCTCCATTTTCTCTTCTGAGAACTGGAGACCATCTCTCCAAAGATTGCTGGGGGGACTCAAAGACGAGGCTGGTAACAGAACTGGAACAGGGTCTGGAATGTGCTAAACCCAGAAATGGTAGCTGCTGCCATTGTCACCATCAGCATCTGGTTTCTCCCAGCTCTGACAGTCTGTGATTGGACACCACTTTGCACTGTTCTCTGGCTGTAAATCTTATCTCCTCTCCTCTGACTACTAAGCTCCTTTAATTCTTTTCCTAAATGCCCACAGTGGGACATTTTTTTTTGCTTCTGGGCCAGTTATTTTTCCAGGTTTAATTTTACCCATCCCATCAGGCAAGGTGTTGTGGACTCCCAGGGGCAAGTCAGAGATGCATTCCTCCCCATCCTCCATTTAGAACCAAGTATACCACGGCGCCTGAATGCTTAAGGATTTGGAGTGGCTTGAGATCTGTGAGCACTGGCTGGCCAACAGGGCAAGAGGAGCTTGAAAGGTCATTATTTCCCCCGAAGCGCACAGCGCAAACCTCTCGGTGCTTCCTGGCTCCATCTCTTCTTTCTAGATGTCTGTTCGTCTCCCTTGCTGCTCGTTTTCCCTCTGCCTGTTCGTGTTTCTCTCCTTCTCGTTCCCCCTTCTCCCTTCTGCATGCCCTGTCGTTCTAACATTCTCTGCCCCGACTCTTTCCCCCATCAGTGGTGTGTCTGATGCCAGATCCACAGTGCCTGTTTGATAAACGTCTGAGGGAGAGGAAGGGCGAATGAAAGAAAAGCATCCCCGCATCTGAAATCCAGACTCCCTCCCTTGAACGGCAGTCTGTTCCACTGCTGGGCAACTTCTCCAAGTGAATGAAGCATTGATTAGCTGAGTAAACAGCAACAGCGCCCCTTCAAAATCAGCTCAGGATCTGATCCAATCTCTCGCCTTTTAGAAATGCCATCTAGTGCCCAGAATAACTGTTCCCCAGCTTGCTTTTCCCCCACAGCTGAAGTTTTCTTCCCTGAGCTGAGTTTTTGCTCACATTTTGAACCCCTTTTCCTTTCAGCTACCTACTTAGGAAAAATGCCACTTGACTTGCCTGGGGGGCCGGTGGTTAGGACTCCCAGCTCCCGCTGCAGGGGACGTAGGATTGAGCCCTGGCTGGGGAACGAAGATCCTACATGCAGCGCAACAAAAGCAAACAAACAGAAAAACACAATAATGCCACTTGCCAACTGCTGCTGCCCTTCAACCCTGCTCAAGCCTCCACATGCCCCGTTGCGTCCACTCCTTTTCACTAGCTCTTCCTGCTTCCCTGTCCCTTTGTATTTCCTGTCTTGGGGTGAGCAAACTTTTCCCATAGAGTAAATCATTCAAGCCTTGCAGGTGATGGGTCTCTTAATGACTCAGTTCTGTTCCCATGTCAGGAAAACAGCCATAAATGTAAACGATGCCCAGGGCTCTGTTCCCATAGAAACAGGAGGTGGGGGCCATAGCTTGCCAAGGTGTTTAACATGGAGTCTGGCAAATAACTCAATAAATGCTATTTGTTACCTAGAGTTTCACTCCTAGATATTGAACTGACCAATCTTTTTTTTTTTGTTTTTTGGCAGTGCCATGCAGCTTATGGTATCTCAGGTCTCCAACCAGGGATCTAACCGAGGCCCTAGGCCATGATAGCTCAGAGTCCTAACCACAGGACCTCCAGGAAATGCCCTGATCTATCCAATCTTCACTGGGCAACTACTGTATGCAGACCCTGCTTTCCATAGAGATCGATGGTTAGGACTGGAAGGATGGTGGAGATCACCTAGTCCAGAGGTTGAAAACTGACCAGGATTTTCTTTCACTTGTTAGCTATGGGACTCTGGGCAAGTTACTGGACATCTCTGTGTCTCAGTTTCCTCATTTGTAAAATGGGAACTTATCTCATAGGAGAGTGATGAGAAATGCTTGAGTGAATACATGTAAAGGGTTTAGGATAGTGCCCGGAATAAGTGTTCAATCGTGATAGTAATGATTATTACTATTTGCATTATTCATGATGTTTCCAGTCTTCTTTCAGGTGGAGCATATACTCTCTGGTTTCTCTGAGGTCTTATTTTCTTAGTTCAGCTCTCTGAACTCACTTACTTTACCTGCCTTGCCTCTGGAATCACTAGATTTTTTCTGCCCCTATTTACATCAGTCCCCCATATTTCATGGGTAGAAAATATGAGATCCAGGTCAGGATGGAAGTGACTTGGTTACATCACCACAGCAAGTCCAGGACAAAAGTCATGCAGACCCCTGGTGGTTAATCTCTCACTTTAGGTTGCACATGGGTCTTCTCAATCGCCGGCCACACACCCTTCAAACTGAAATCTTCCTCTTTGGATAATTCCATGCTGGTTACAAGGAGCTGGATTCTACTTCTCCCTAAGATGCTCTGACCCAAAGGCTGAAAGCTGCCAGTGAGGCCTCCAACCACATCAGCTGGAAGAGAATCTAGATGGTGTGGACTTCTCCCCACAGGTACTTAATTGAGGCTCACTGAGCCTAACAGCATATAATTTAAGGGGAAGGGAATCCAGCTAAAGGTTCAGAGAGACCCTTCTAGACAGAGCCTGACTTATTACTGAACTCTTACCACCCGAAAGTCACTGAATGTTGGTCGTAGATGAAAAGGTCAGTCGTGTGGAGTGAGGAGGGCATCCTTGTGGTCACAGGGAACCAGTCAGGTCAGCTTGATTCAGTCTCGAGTCAGTGGCAGAGGCGGGAGCTATCTCAACATTGCAGGAACCATTTATTTAAAATCACTGTTCTGGGCACTCAGTTTATCTCCATCAGGAGATGTTGCTTTTACTCGAAGCAGCTTGGATAATGGACCTCGTGATCTGTTTTCTGCTGGGTTGCTGTCTCAGACCCAGTTGAGAGCTATTCCCTCTTAAAGAAGGAGAAAAGGGCCCTCCTGAGCGGTCCAGTGCTTAAGACTTCACCTTGCAGTGCAGGAGGTGTGGGGTCAGTCCCTGGGTGGGGGGCTACGATCCCACACGCCTCGCAGCCAAAAAACCAACACATAAAACAGAAGCAATATTGTAACCGACTCAATAAAGGCCTTAAAACTGGTCAACAAAATCAAAACAGATCTTGAAAAGGAGAAAGAAGGAAAGTCTTTGGAGAGATAAACTGTTAATGAACAGAGGGGGCGTGTGCTTACAGGAAGTTGCCTATATGCCCGCTGAATTAGCTTATGTAGAACCTTCCATCAATAGTAATGCCCATGATGGAAAGACAGGGTTACCTTCGGTCAAGTAGAATGGAAATGCACTCCAGCTGGCTCATGATATATCTATCCAACAGCTGAGCATGGTGGTGAATTTATGATTTTATTGACCTTCCACACCCAAAGCAAGGCCCTTAAATTGACCTTTGGCAAAGGTTCCAAATAATTTGGCTCTCGGTTCATGTAATGCAAAGCCACCAGGAGAGAGGAATGGAGAAAGTGGGGGTCAATATAGGTCAATTCTGTGTTGATGATATAAGCTGAAAAATGTTACAGGGAATTGAGAATATCACAAGATTTTTGTTGGGCAGAGAAAGAGCTAGCATTTCTACTAGCCAACATTCCTCCACCCCCAAAGTACCTTTCAGAGATGTGGCCACCTACATTTATGGCTTCTTATCAGGTTTGACTTTTCCAAACTCAGAGAGGCAAGTGTGGTGATGGGAGTTTGGGTTCAGTCAGTCTTGAGTTGGAAAGTCAACTTCTTCTCCTAACTGTGGGGTGACATCGAGCAAGTTACTGAGTCTCTTTGAGCCTCACAGAGTTTGTCACGTGGTCGTGAGACTAGGCAAGATAGGCAGATGGTCTCCACAAAGTGCCTGGCATACACGAGGTGCTCAGTTAATGCTAGCCCCCTTCCAGTGGTGGGCTGGCAAATGTTAAGCAAAACAAAGTTCCAGGGTGTAGATATGCCCCCGTGGCCCATTCTGGGTTGCTGACATGATGTCATATCAATGTGGATTGGGAGGAGGTGAGCATAAACGGTGCTTATAAACTGGCACAAGCCCGCTCCACATCACTGCCTGCTTGCTTCTCTACTGTCCTTCTTTCCCTCTCCAGACTCTTAAATGGGGTCCTAGATGCACAGTCAGTGAGGAGATCATTTGTCTTAAATGCTCTTATTAAATAGATGGGAAAGTGTATATGCTACTACTTAATAAGTGCATGCAATCCCAGAGAAAAGAGGAGGAAAGGAGAGGCAGTACAGGGTGGATACTTCCCTGGGCACCTCTGTGTATCAAGCTCGGTCGGCTGCTCCATCACATGGGGCCATCTTGGTGCATTTAGAATCATCCAGCTGAACAGAGGAATGGGGTAGAAATGGGTACATCCACTCCCCACCCAGAGTGGTCGAAGATTCCCTGCAAAGGGCAATAATTAAACATCTGAATTGTTCATAAATGGCTGATGGGTGAGTCTGCGGCTCTCAGGACCCAGGTCCAGCAAGGAGTTGAGTCAGGGATATAGGGCTATGACTGCGGCAGGTGGGCAGACCCTATCACTCCTGTCGTGGGGGCTGGAATGGAACCTGCAGTCAAAGGTCCCCAGGACGGCAGAGGCTGGAGATCTGTGGTGGTGTCCAAAAGGTGTCAGGTACACATTACGGAACGCAAGCACCTAGATCTGTGACCGTCTAGCTCCGCCCTTTCACTGCTAAGGGCCTGGGTTCAGTCCCTGATTGGAAAACTAAGATCCCACAAGACACAGGGTACAGCCAAAAAAGGAAGGAAAAAAAAGGAAAGAAAACAGATGTCTCCAACATCTTTCAGACAAACAGACTTCTGTTGATTTTTCTACCTAGAAGGATTTTCATATGAAAAGTTAAGACCTTTATTATCAGCATCAGAGCCTGAATATATTGAACGAAGGAAGCTTTTCTCTATAAAATACAAATTATCTTAGCAATTCCAGCACTGTAACCTATTCATGAGTTTTGAAATTTGTACGTGGCAGAAATTGTATGTGTTAGAGAGGAGAATGTATTTTACTTAACATCAGCAAATGATGATCTCTGACAGAATCAGGTGTCTTCAGCCTTGGTCTTTGTGGGATGCATGAACTGAGTCTATGGCAGGTT
Organism: Neotragus moschatus; assembly: GCA_006410615.1. Taxonomy (NCBI): domain Eukaryota; kingdom Metazoa; phylum Chordata; class Mammalia; order Artiodactyla; family Bovidae; genus Neotragus; species Neotragus moschatus. Next base: position 1,793,460 of record SJYA01002485.1, on the reverse strand, counting down.
TTGTGTGGCTTTGGTTCTTCTTGGACCACACACTCAGACACTGGCTCAGTCTATTAAGACTGACATAAAAAAAATAGTATAGGCTGAGCTTAAGCAACAGGAACTTATTTCTCAGAGTACTGGGGTTGGGGCATCCAAGATCAAAGTCCTGGCCAAGTCAGTCCCCTGAGAAGGGCTCTGTTCCAGCTGGCAGGTGGCTGCCGTCTCTCTGTGGAGACAGAGAGTGCTCTGGTCTCTCCTCCCCCTCCGTTAAGGCCACTAATCCCATCACAGGGGCCCCACCCTCATGACCTCATCTAAACCCAATAATTACCACCTCCAGAGACCATCACGTTGTGGCTTGGGGTTTCAACAAAGGAATTTTGAGATGATAATGAACTTCCAGTCCATAACACACACTCTGTAGTATACGCCCACAAAATAAATAATACTAGATGCCTGTTGTATATGTCTTCAAGTACGAAGGCTCCAGTCCTCTGAGCATCCAGACTAGGCCCTTAAATGATCCAAGCCATCCCTGAGTCAAGAAGGAATGTTCAAGAAGGCAGTGCAACCTGCAGACTCTCAGGCCACACTCCAGGGTTGGGGAGCTCTCTGGCATCGGGCCTAGGAATCTGCATTTTAACTAGTTCTTCCCTCTGCCACACGTCTGCCTGGAAGATTCTAGTAGCTTTTAAATCTCAAAAATCACTGCTCTAGGCTTCTGCATCCTCTGGAGATTTTTGGAACCTGATTTGTCTCGTTAAAGCTGATGTTTAGGTACTGATCATAAAAACTAAAGCTCTGTGATAGGACAAAAGCGAGCACACTGTGGGATGTGCTTTCGTTCTTTCTTTTTAGCTGTGTGTGAGGCGAAGTGGACAAATAAAACCGGAAGACATTTACAGTGGGCTGGGCTGGGCTTAGTCGCTCCGCTGTGTCCGACTCTTTGTGACTCCATGGACTGTGTGTGCATCATGACACTTTGGTAGATGTGTGTGTACGTTGTGAAAGAGTCCTCCCATCTAGTCAACTTTAACACTCCCATCGCCTTCCATCCTTTATTTTATTTTAGTGGGAACATTTAAGTTGTACTCTCTTAGCAAGTTTCAGTTATACAGTATAGTGTTACCAACTATGGTCACCATGTGTTACCCTGGCTATTGAGACTCTAGGCATGTTACAGCTGAAAATTTGTATTCTTTTACCAACCTCTTCCTGTTCCCCTGCAGCCCAGGTCCTGACAACCGCTTTTCTGCTCTTTGTTTCTATGAATCTGACCATTTATTTTTAAGATAAATGATGCCACGCAGTATTCGTCTTTCTCTCTCTGATTTATTTCACTTAGTGCAATGCCCTCCCGTTCCATCCACGTTGTCAGAAACGGCAGAATTTCCTTATTGCTCATGGCTGGACGATACTCCATTGTGCACTGTTCCACTGTGGCTCACAATTCTTCATCCCTTCATCCACTGATGCGCACTTTGGTTGGTTCCGTAGCTTGGTTATTGTGGATAATGCCACAACCATCATGGAAGAACAGATACCTCTTCAAGATGCTGTTTTCATTTCTGGAATGTGCCTTGTGACCTCAGTGGTAGTTGGAGCACAGATTTGACGAGCTGCCATTTCCGTGAGTGGAGGAAAAGCAAGAAACGGGGAAGATAATCCAGGTGAACCACGATTTTTTTTTTTTTAATTGAATTTCTTGAACTTCCCTGGTGGTGCAGTGAATGAGAATCCACCTGCCAATCCAGGAGACATGGGTTCGATCCCTGGTCTGGGACTATCCCAGACTGCCCTACAGGGCAGCTAAGCCCATGCGCCGTAGCTACAGAGGACTTGCTCCACAGCAAGAGAAGCTTCTCACTGCAGTGAGGAGCCCACAGACCACAAGGAAGAGCCGCGCCTACTCACTGAACTAGAGAAAGCCCGAGCAAAGCAGTGATGGCCCAGCACAGCCAAACACAAAGAAATACTCTAAAAATTGGATTTCTGTTTGAAAAGGGGAGGGAGAGAGACATTGCTCCACTGAAAACTTGAGTCCTTTTTAAGTCAGTTGCATGGCTTCCAGTGTCTTCCTGTCCAGCAGCTGCTGTCTGTCCCTTCTTGCTGCTGCCGCTGCTGCCTGTTTGTCTTATAAGGTTGACCCAGCTCTTGTGGGAGGAGCTGCTGAACAGTTTAATACCAACATCATTCATTATTGTGATTAATAATTTGATATGAATATTTTAATACCTCAGTGGCCACAATCACTTGTTCAACTCTCTCCAGTTTCCCTTTCTGAACATTTATTTTTATAACAGTGCTAGGCAAATGCCAACTTCAGATTTGAGTGTCTCTTGGACTTAAACGTCTTTAGTTCTATAAATTCTTGCCAAAGAGCTGATGTGTAGGACATCAGCTTTAGATTTTCTTCGGTGAACTATGGAAAATGACCCATTTTGTGGTGTCAGACTCCATATAACTGAGAAGGACAGAGCAGGGGTCAAGGCCAATTACTTACCGTCATACTTATCATCATACTTACTGCATTTGCGGAGCGTTTACCATGTGCCAGGCACTGAACCCAGCTTTGTCCTTCAGCACAGCACGTGGTCGTCACAGCCACTCCGTGGCCTGTATGATCACACTACCCCCGTCTTACAGATGGGGGAGCAGAGGCCCGGGAAGGTCAAGTCAGCCACACAAGGTCCCCCGGTGCTGTGCGTCAGCGCCAGTGTACAGAGTCAGGCAGTCCACCTCCAGGGCCCCAGTCCCTAACCGCTGGGCATCCCGTCTGAAAAAAGAAGCAGAAGTTACAAGGTAGCTAGATATATTAATATATTGTTAAGTGTGTGCCCAGCACCAAAGCTGTTTTTAAATCGCATCCAAATCCCCAAATAGCTTTTTGACAGTGTCTGGAGTCCTTGATAAAAAATATGGAGCAAAGAAAAGTTGTGAGCCCGCCTGTGCTCACTGGAGATGTAGCAGAGCACTTTACTATTGCGTTGGAGGATGAAAGGCCAAAGCAGAAGGCACTTTTTATTTTTTAATTATTATTATTGCAGAGGTGCGTGGTGGGCCCTGAGTGCTGCCAGGGGCGACTCCAATGACACCGAGAAAGGCACTTTTTAGAACCCAAAGAGACTTCCCTGGTGGTCCAGTGGTTAGGACTTCACCTTCCAACGCGGCGGGTGTGGGTTCAATCCCTCGTTGGGGAGCTAGGATTCCCACGTGCCTCGCAGCCAAAAAACCACAACGTAAAACAGAAGCAATATTGTGACAAGTTCAATTAAGACTTTAAAATTGATCCACATCAAAAAATCTTCAAAAACTAAAATAAAAATAGAAAAGCCAGTGGAAAATCTCTGCCCAGGGAGACGTCTCTTAGCAGCATCTGTGCGTCTGCTTCCTGAAGGCATGGGGCGATGTGATTTCAGGGTTCATTCATTCAGCTGCTCAGTTGTGTCTGACCCTTTGTGACCCCATGGACTGCAGCACGCCAGGCTTCCCTGTCCTTTACCATCTCCTGGAGTCTGCTCAGACTCAGGTTCATTGAGTCGGTGATGCCATCCAACCATCTCATCCTCTATTGTCCTCTTCTCCTGCCTTCAATCTTTCCCAGCATCAGAGTCTTTTTTAATGAGTCAGCTGTTCACATCAGATGGCCCATGTTTTAGAGCTTCAGCTTCAGCATCAGAGCTTCCAAGGAATATTCAGGGTTGATTTCTTTTAGGATTGACTGATTTGATCTCCTTGCAGTCCAAGGGACTCTCGAGAGTTTTATTCCAGCAGCAGTTTGAAAGCATCAGTTCTTCGTTGCTCAACCTTATCTGTGGTCCAGCTCTCACATCCATGCAGGACTACTGGAAAAACCATAACTTTGACTAGACGGACCTTTGTCAGCAAAGTAATGCATGGTAGTCATGTTGTTTAGGATTTAGTAACTACATTCCCAGTTCCAGAGGTAAGCCCCCAACCCCTCCCGAATTGGCCTAATACAATCAGATAATCCCACTTCTAGAATGGTGGTTGCAGGGGGCTGGGGGTGAGGAAAATGGGGAGATGTTGGTCCTAGGATACAGAGACTCAGGTATAAGGTGAACGAGTTTCAGGGATCTAGAGTCCGGCATGGTGACTATAACTAATAGTACTTTCTCTTATACTTGTAAGATGCCTGAGAGTCCAGGTTTAATGTTCTCACCATAACAAAAACAAAATGATAATTATATGAGGTGAAAGGTGCATTAACTAACTGTATTGTGGTAAACATTTCACAGTACCTATGTGTTTCAGATCATCTTATTGTACGCCTTAAACATACAAAACATTACACATCACTGTATCTGCATAAACCTGGGGGGGACATTTTTAATTTTTAAAAAGAAATTCTACTTTTGCACATGCTTGTTTCAGAGATGGTCACACAACCCAAGTCTAAGCATTGAGAACATGGTATTANATCATCTTATTGTACGCCTTAAACATACAAAACATTACACATCACTGTATCTGCATAAACCTGGGGGGGACATTTTTAATTTTTAAAAAGAAATTCTACTTTTGCACATGCTTGTTTCAGAGATGGTCACACAACCCAAGTCTAAGCATTGAGAACATGGTATTATATTTCCGTTGAGATCAGTCCTGGCTGTTTGATGGAAGGAATGATGCTGAAGCTGAAACTCCAGTACTTTGGCCACCTCATGCGAAGAGTTGACTCATTGGAAAAGACTCTGATGCTGGGAGGGATTGGGGGCAGGAGGAGAAGGGGACGACAGAGGATGAGATGACTGGATGGCATTACCGACTCAATGGACGTGAGTCTGAGTGAACTCTGGGAGTTGGTGATGGACAGGGAGGCCTGGCATGCTGCGATTCATGGGGTCGCAAAGAGTCGGACACGACTGAGCGACTGAACTGAACTGAACTGTGATTGGTTCAGAGGTGGGCATGTGACCCAAGTGGGTTCAGTTAGAGTCAATCCCAGAATTTTGTTTGGTGGTTGTGAGATAGAAACCCTTTCTTCTTCAGGAAGATGTAATGTGTGGAACGTTCTCCTTTTTGTCATTGTAATGAAAGCGAGTCTGAAAACTAAGCCATCATGTGAGAGAAGGCAGATCAAGACAGTTACAGAGAAGTGAAGTCAGCACCCTGATCAAGCTGTTCCTACAACCAGCTGACCATTTTCATTTGTATGAATCAACAAATTTCTTTCATTTGCCATGTCATTTTAAGCTGAGGTTTTGTTTCTTACAGCTAAAAGCAATCTAGCTGTTACATCAAGCATCACGCCTGCAGTTTAAATAGGAGCAGGTCCTAATGGGGAGCCCTGACTGTGTGGATCACAATAAACTGTGGAAAATTCTGAGAGAGATGGGAATACCAGACCACCTGACCNAGGAGAAGGGGACAACCAAGGATGAGATGGCTGGATGGCATCACTGACTCGATGGGCGTGAGTCTGAGTGAACTCCGGGGGTTTGTGATGGACAGGGAGGCCTGGCGTGCTGTGATTCATGGGGTTGCAAAGAGTCGGACACGACTGAGCGACTGAACTGAACTGAGAATATTCTTGCCCCATGATATTTGGTTGCTGTTGTGTCCAACTCTTTGCAGCCCCTGGACTGCAGCATGCCAGGCTTCCCTGTCCTTCGCTGTCTCACAGAGCTTGCTCAAACTCATGTCCATTGAGTTGGTGATGCCATCCAACCGTGTCCTCCTCTGTCGTCCCCTTCTCCTCCTGCCTTCAGTCTTTCCCAGCATCAGGGAATTCTTTCCCAGCATCTTTTCCAGTGACTCTGCTGTTAACATCAGGTGGCCCAAGTATTGGAGCTTCAGCCTGAGCTTCAGTCCTTCCAGTGAATATTCAGGGTTGATCTGAATTGACTTTAGGATTGACTGGTTTGATCTCCTTGCTGTCCAAGGGACTGTCAAGAGTCTTCTCCAGCACCACAGTCTGAAAGCATCACTTCTTTGGCACTCAGCCTTCTTTATGGTCCAACTCTCACATCTGTACATGAGTACTGGAAAAACCATAGTTTTGACTATATAGACCTTTGTCAGTAAAGTGATGTCTCTGCTTTTTGATATGCTGTCTAGGTTTGTCATAGCTTTTCTTCCAAGCAGCAAGCGTCTTTTAATTTTGTGGCTGCAGTCCCCATCTGCAGTGATTTTGGAGCCCAAGAAAATAAAGTCTGTCCCTGTTTCCATTGTTTCCCCATCTATTTGCCATGGCGTGACGGAACTGGATGCCATGATCTTCGTTTTTTTGTATGTTAAGTTTTAAGTCAGCTTTTTCACTCTCCTCCTCTTGCCCCATATTCAAACCTGATTCGGATCAAAACTCTAAGCCTATAGAAAGCTCTGTAGTACAGAAGAGAGCTCCATAGCTCTATATAGAGCTCTCCAAAGAGCTCNGGCGTGACGGAACTGGATGCCATGATCTTCGTTTTTTTGTATGTTAAGTTTTAAGTCAGCTTTTTCACTCTCCTCCTCTTGCCCCATATTCAAACCTGATTCGGATCAAAACTCTAAGCCTATAGAAAGCTCTGTAGTACAGAAGAGAGCTCCATAGCTCTATATAGAGCTCTCCAAAGAGCTCTCTGGCTCTAAAGTACACAGCTCTAAGCCTTTGTACGGGAAACACAAAGTGTAGAGAAACATATTCAAAGACACCACACAGATGCAAATCAAGAAAATTCAGGTTGTGGCAAACTGCACAGAGCGATTGATCCAGTGTTTCCATAACAGTTTGCAAGGGAAATAAAAAGAAGCTCTAGATAAAAGAAAATAAAGCGACATATCAGCCAGATGCACTCCTCACTCAGTCAAATCGGGTGGAAAAAAAATGGGGGTTGGAGAGAAAGAAGGAAAAGTTGATCTTCTGATTGAATTAATGAATTGTTAAGTTTTTAGCAGTATTAACAATATTTTGGTGATATTTTTAAGAGAGAGAACAAATCCCTGTCTTTTAGAGGTGCCTTCTAAAATGTACCTGGATGAAATAATGTAATGTCTGGAATTTGCTTTAAATAATCTACTCTGGGGGGAAGAAGTGGATAGTGATAGATGAAACAAGAATGACCATGAATGACAGGTTTTGAATCTCTGCTTTTGCATATAATTTAAATTTTCCGTAATAAAACATTTAGAAAAAAAGAAAGCCAGCATTCACATTTAGTGATGTATCCTGGGACAGGTGTCTCAGGATTCTTTTTTATACTTCAGACACCAGAGCTTCATGGCTATTTCAAACTCATCTGTAGGGAACTTCCCCTACAAAATTTGGACTTGGACCCTTACCTAGTCGGAATGGGATGATCTTATTTGAACAGAGTAGATAGTGACTTGCACTTTAGACATGTATGTCCAACTGCCTTTAGATATCCCATCTTAAATTTCTGTCTACAGGCATCAACCTATAACTTAACCTACCTAAAATGGAATTCACCCTCTCCCTTTCAAATAAACAGAGATCAGTTCCTGTCTGTGTAAGGAAATGTCACCACTGGTCATCCAGCTGTCCAAATCAGAAAGCTAAGAGTCATCATTTCCTTTTTCTTATCCACCCCCCATAACCCACCCATGTTAATTTCACCTCCAGCATGCCTCTGAAATTAAGCTTTACCTAAAAGGTCATCATCATATTTTTCTCGATTTCTTGCAATAGTCTTCCTCCTGGTCCGTCATAACTTAAAACTTGTCTCTGACTCTGTATTACTTTAGAATAAAACTCAAACTCTTTGCGTCTTCAGCAGGTAACACACCCGTAACAGGTGTGCAGCAATCACTGATAAGTTAGGTGGCGACTTGACCTCTGAGAAGTCTTCTTCTCTGAGAGTATCCCCCTCACCAAGCTGCTGATGTCTCTAAATTAGCAATTCATGTCTGACTGCAGCCCTTAATTCCATGTGTCCACTTTTAAAAGGCATATCCATTAAAAAAAAAAAAAGATAGTTGTAATACTACCCCTCTCCTTCCCACAAAGACAGTGGAAACCCGTGACATATACTTGAATCTGAGGGCTGCTCCTTACAAGCTGTGTGACTCAAGTTCTTTGGGCCTTCTTTTCCTCCTCTGTAAGTTGGGGAGAGTGCCTGGAAAATTCCACGGGCAGAGGAATCTAGCTAGCTACGGTCCGTGGGGTCGCAAAGAGTCGGACATGGCTGAGTGACTGAGCACACAGCTCAAAGCTGATTTTCCAGGAGTATGGCACGACCTAGGTGTTTCATGAAGTGTCTGCTTTGTTTAACATTTAATAGCTACTCTGTACATGGCTCCAGTTTAGATGATCAGTAAGTATAAAAAATAAGGGAAATGGATGAGAAACAGCAGGATTCAAGGAAAAGACTGACCGAAAGTTTTGAGCAGCCTGAGGTTTTTGTGTAAGAGCGACTCTTCCTCCTCTTTGGTGAGCTGTGCTCTGAGGGGCATTGCCTACTTTTCCTAGAAAGATAATTTCATCTCTATAGAGTCCACATAAAACCTAGAAGCAGACATAATGGAGACTGTTCAAATATTTCTGACATAACGCACTCGTCAACAACGTCTGTGATAATGCTGCGTAGCAACCCCAAACCTCCGTGGTTTAGAGCAAACAAAACTTCTTTCTGTCCCATGAGTCTGGGTATCAGCCAGTGTTCACTTGGATTCATGGCAGCTCCATGTGACTCTCGGGCTGGGACCATGGAAGCAGTGGCTAGTTGGAGCGAGGCTAAGGCACAGCTCACAAGTATACACGAGGCTTCTGCTTGTGTCACCATTGAAGGAAACAAATCACAGGATTCTGCCTCAAGACAGCGGGATAGGAATCCAGTCGGTCTACACCGAAGCAGGAGACCCGGGATGGAAGAGTCATAAGCAAACAGTGCCGCGTGCCTTTCCACCATGACCCAGGTATCCACACGTTGATCGCAACAAGTGTTAAAACTCTTCTGTACGTTCAGCATACATAACCCTTCTGGGGGCAATTATTGCCTTGCTTATTATTAATTAAGAAAGGAGGATTTTCCTGGACTTCCCTGGTGGCCCAGTGGTTAAGACCGTGTACTTCCAGTGTTGGGTGCAGGAGTTCGATTCCTGGTTGGGCAAGTTCCACGTGCCATGCATCCAGATAAATTGATCAATAAATGAAGACTTTATTTTGAAAAACTAGAATTCAAATTTAAAAAGAGAGAGAGAGAGTAGGATTCTCCTGATTTGATTTTCTCACTGAAAAAGAAAGAACGCTGACCGCGGTCATAACGGAATGTTAGCCGCGTACCCCGCAGCTGGAGCACGTGACCACGAGTTCTTTCCCGCTCTAAGAGGAAGAAACCGCGGTGGGCACATTCGATGAGGAAGTTGAAGTGCTCGGAAGTTAAATGACTTCCCCAGGGCCACCCGGCGAGTAACTGTGAGGCAGTGAAACTAATGTCTAAGCTTGCACTTCCTCCTCTGTCGTCCAGGGAGGCCCATAGTTTATTGTTTTTTAAATACATTCTTTTGGTAATGTTCAAATGTTATTGTTAGCTTTTAATTTTTTTACTTTTTTGTAACATACAATGGAATTTTATTCAACCTTAAAAAGGATTTAAAAAAAAATTTTTTTTCTAATTACTTGTTGTGTTGGTGTCTGCTGTCCAGCAACTTGAATCAGACATGGCTGTCTGCTCCAACCCCTTCCCTTGGAGCCTCCCTCCCACCCCGCCCAGCTCTCTCGGTCACTGCAGAGCCCAGGCGGGGCTGCCTGTGCTGCGCAGCAGCTTCCCACCAACCCTCTGTCTCACGCACGACAGTGTGTATATATCAGTGCTGTTTTCTCAGTTTGCCCCATCCGCTCCTTCCCCTGCTGTGTCCGCAAGCCCCTTCTCTGCTTCTACACCTAAATACATTTTTAAAATTTGAGGGTAGAATTAGATTTACAAACTCTGAAGCTAGTACAGAGAGTTCTCATATAACCCTGGGTTTCCCCGATGATTAACACTAATCGTATCTTCCGTTATTATGGTAAATTTGCCCTAAGTAATGTACCGATACTGATACGTTATTAACTGAAGTCCACACATTCTTCAGAGCCTCTTCATCAGTTTTGGACATCCTTCTTCTGTCTCAGGCTCCCACCCCGGATGAATCCTACATTCTGGTTACTTGTGTCTCTTCAGAGTCTTCTTGGCTGTGCCAACTCTTCAGATTCTCTCTCTCTCTTTGTTTTAAAGTTATACACAAAACTTTATTCTTCCCTTTTTTTCCCTTGTGTCCTTCATTGACAGTTTTTTTTGTTTGTTTTTTAAATTTACCTTTTTATTGAAGGATCCTTGTTTTACAGAATTTTGTTGTTTTCCGTCAAACCTCAACATGAATCACCAATGGGTATAGGTATCACTCCTCCCTCTTGAACCTTCCTCGCGTCTCCCTCCCCATCCCACTCCTCTAGGTTGATACAGAGGCCCTGTTTGAGTTTCCTGAGCCATACAGCAAATTCCAGACTTTGTTTTTGATGACCTTAGTTTGAGGAGTCCTGGTCAGACATTTCATAGCACGCACCTCAGCTGGGATTTGTCTCGTATCTTTCTCGTGATGAGCCGGGGTAATGGTTTCTTAGCAGAGAGACCATGGCGATAAAGTGTCATTCTTGTTACATCCTACCAAGGATATGTGTGCATGCGTGTCTGACTCTTTGCAGCCCTGTGGACCATAGCCTGCCAGGCTCCTCTGTCCATGGGATTCTTCAAGCATTAATACTGGAGCGGGAAGGATACATACAAACATGCCTTAACTTTGGTCACCTGGCTGAAGTGGTGGTGGTCAGATCTCACCACAACCAAGTTTTTCTTTCCCCTGCCTAGCCCCCCTCCTTGGAGGGAAGGTGCTGTGCCCAGCCCTCAGTTGGGGAGAAGGGGTTGTACCTTCCATCTCTTTGAGGATAGGGTAGCTACCTACATTTTTGGGTGTTCTGTATAGGAGGTTTGTCTGTGTCCCTCCTTAATTAATGTAATCACTTATAATATTTATATCAGTATGGATGCATGGATATTTATCTTATACTCTGGGGTGTAATCCAATATTCCTTTATTCATTTTGTAGCTCTGATCACTCCAGCGACGGCTCCTGGGAGCTCTTTCAGTCGGTTCTTGCGCTTCCTCTGATACGCCCCCATCATCTCGAATGTGTTGTTTTTGCTCGAGCACTTTCTTACTTTCTATGACCGTCAGATCCTTCAGACTTACCTTGTATCTCCTAAGCCAGTCCTAGAAAAGCCATTTCTCCAGAAATCCCTGGTTCCTTTTTTTTTTGAGACTGGCATTAGAAATCAAGAGCTAAAGGGGACTTCCCATGTGGTCCAGTGGTTGACTCCCTGTTTCTAATGCAGGGACCATGGGTTCAACCCTTGGTCAGGGAACTAATTCCACATGCTGCATGGTGCAGCCAAAAATAAAGAAAGGTTTAAAAAAAGGAACTGAGGGTAGATGCTGGTTCTGCTATTTTGGTGGTGGCTGTCTCCTTTTCACCTAAAAGTCACATCTTTTCTCCAATGATATTCCAAAGACTATCATTATTCTTTTGTTCGGAATGGAAGACTTTGCTCTGCAGCGCCTCTTAGCCCTTGGTGTCTGAAGCTCTTGCAGCTCCGTTTCTACCTTTCATGGTTCCTCTGTAAGCAGAGAGGCTCGGCGACCTCTAGATGCAAAGGCTTCATGATTCTGGGCGATGGGGAGGCTGCTTTCTCTCTCGATGCCTCCTGGCTGACGCGTGGCTCTGGATTCGGGTCACGAGAGATGAAGTTAACCATGGCTGTGTTCGTTCCACCCGCCCTGTCGCGTGTGATCTCTCAGAATGTGTTGTCTTCAGCAAGAGTCTGGAGCGTTTCTCCCAGCACATGCCTGGCACCTCCGTGCCTGCTCACAGCCTTCTGTGAACTTCCCGTCTCACAGTGTCTGCAGCAGACCGTAACCTGGGGAAATGTGTCCTCTGCAAGCTTGAGGAGTCCTGCCCTATTGGATGATTGCTGCCTGACAAACAAGCACAACAGCTCAGTCGCATACAAAAAGAAGCACGCCTTTTTATTTACCAAAGTATAATTTACTGAAGCATAGTACTAGGCTGCTTTCGAGTGTATAGCAAAGATATATACACACGGTCTTTTTCAGATTCTTTCCCATTATATTGATAGGTGATTATAAGATATTGAGTAGAGTTCCCTGTGCCATACAGTAGGCCCTTGTTTGTCTATTTTATATACAGTAGTGTGTATATGTTACAGGCTTCCCTGGGGGCTCAGCAGTTGAGAATCTGCTTGCCAGTGCAGAGGAGTCAAGTTTGATCTCTGGGTCGGGAAGATCCCCTGGAGAAGGAAATGGCTACCCGCTCCAGTATTCTTGCCTGGAGAATCCCATGGATAAAGGAGCCTAGTGGGCTGCAATCCATGGGGCCGCAAAAGAGCTGGACACAACTTAGTGACTAAAGAGCAATAAAGTGTGTATACATTAATCTCAAGGTCCTAACTTAACAGGTTCTGTAAAACTCGGCATAACCTGGCCTGCACCGACCTCTCTGATCTTATCAGCTGTCTTCCCTCTCATTCCTCTCAGCTCACTGAACTTTAAATTCTCAGAACTCATTCCCTCCCCAGGACCTTTGCACCTGCTGTTTCCTTTGCAGAGAGTGCTCTTTTGGCTTCTCCTTTTCCTGGCATCTATGCACATCTCAGTTCCTCTTCAGAAAGACCTTTCCTGACCACCGAGCTAAACAGAGACCACCCTCCCCCAGCCCATGGCACTCTACACACCACTGTTCACAGCAGCTTCTGCAGTCTCACAGAATCTGCTTCATCCATCTACCTGCTGTTTCTGTCTCCTGATAGAGTAAGAATCCGCCCTTGCTTGTTGCGGTGAGCCAGTGTCTCCAGCACCTGGCACCATACCCGGCACTGGGGAAAAGGGAGTCGGAACCTTAGGAGCCAAGTGGAGGTGGCCGTGTCCTTTGGGGCAGGACAGGGAATGGAAGGGACCTGTGGTGTCGTGGCTGGGGGACTGGGGCTTCTCCGGAGAGAGGGTGCGTGTGAAAGAGGCTGGGGGAGGGCTGCTGCTTGGTGACGGTTATTCAACTTTATTCATAGAGTATTTCTAAAAGGAATGGTGTGTGGGACTTCCATGGCGGTCCAGGGGCTAAGACTCCATGCTCCCAATGCAGGGGGCCTGAGTTCTATCCCTGGTCAGGAGACTAGATCCCACACGCTGCAACTAAAAGATCCCACCTACTGTAATCAAGACTGGAGATCCCTGGTACCACAGCTGACACCCAGTGCAGCCAAATTATTTTTTTTAAGTAAAATGAAGAAAAAGGAATGGGCTGAGTGTGAACGTGTGTGTGAGAGGGAGAAGAGAAGCATCCCTGTCCAGAATATGGTAGAACTGGCACTGGTGGTCTCAGAGCACGTATCGCTTAATCGTCGGTGTTGTGTAATCACTAAGTCGTGTCCAACTCTTTGCAACTCTGTGGACTATAGCCCACCAGGCTCTTCTGTCCTTGGGATTTCCCAGGCAAGAATACTGGAGCGGGTTTCCATTTCCTCCTCCAGGGGATCTTCCCGACCCAGGGATTGAACCCACGTCTCCTGTTGGCAGGCGGGCTCTTTACTGCTGAGCAGCCAGGGAAGCCCATCATTTAATTTCCATCTGGCATTTCGGGCTCCAGGCTCTCTCCACGCCTGTATCACCCACAGGAGCCTCTCCTCCAAGCTGCAGTCTGAGGGGATCCACTTGGGGAAACAAAAGGACAGCCCGGGCCATTGCAGTTCAGCATTATCATCTCTTTCCACTTCCTTGTTATGAGGTGGGAATAAAGACAGTTCCCTTAATTTCAGAAGAAATGAAAATGATTTCTCTCTGGGCTGTGGGGTCACTTCCCCCACCTCCTCGTCTGCTGCCAGCTCAGACTCACATGTCCTTTTAGGTTTTCGGGGGGCCCTTCTCCTCCAAATGTTGTTATTGAATGTAAACCTCAAAGCAGGGAATCAACAGAATGGCACTCAAGGCGGCTACATCTTTTTAAAAAGCTGAGAACTGAATATGAAGTCGAAGCCCACCTTTCTCTTCTTCATGTTTGTTTGTTTCCTTTTTTCCTAGTGGATGAGGAAAAAATGCAGGTGCTTGTTTTAAGGCTGAATCCTCAGAAAGGTAATGCCATATTGAGTTGTAGCCTCAGAAAACTGCTCGGAAAATTGATGTGCACACAGTCTGTTCTCATTAAACTGAATAGAAATATGAATGTTGGAACAGAGCTGAAATGGCAGTGGTTGGATGGCAAGGGAGACTGGAATTTTCTTTTTCTTTCATCTCCTCCCAGTGTTCATTTTTGGAGCAAGTTCTTTCTGTTGCCAATGAACCAGCCTCTGCAAACACGGTCCCTGGTCCTGCCACATGGCTGTTGTTTAAACTGTCCCCTCTCGCCTGTCATCTCAGTGGAACTCATCCGTCTTTTCTGGTTCATTTGTTAATATGACGCGTGCTGTTGCTGTTTCAGAGAGTTCTTATGTTCTCGACCTTGGATGGAAAAAGAGGTGGCCATCCACCTATCACTGAGGAGCCGTAGCCCCGGAATAGCAAATATTTGCTTGACAAGTGATTTATCACCTTTCAGGCCATGATTAAAGTTTAACTTTCATTGAACAACCACTCCATCTATATTGAGACAAATAGATATTTGCGGACATGTGTGGTGGCCCTTTCACTGTCTCCTGGAAATCTCTCTGGCTCCCCACTAATCTATTCTCTTCATAGCACTTTGTTTCAAAAACAGAGATATAGTCATGCCACAGCCTGTGTGTCATAGTCTGTGGCTCCCTGGCGCCCTCCGGATTCAGTCCACACACCTTATCCACCTTTTTTTTTTTTTTTCCCATCGCAGGTATACATGAGTTCCCAATCTTGAACTCCCCCCCCCCCCCCCCCCCCCCCCTTCA
>SJYA01002485.1:1763594-1775994 GCA_006410615.1 Neotragus moschatus | reverse complement strand
CCCCCCCCACCCCCGCTTCTTCCTTATAGGTGACCTGAGTCTGGCCTGAAATTGACGTGGGAAAGAACAAAGTCTGCCGAGTTGGCCCAAGCACATACACTTTCCGTTTTATTAAGGGAGAATGAGAGTTTCTAGTGTTGAGAAATCACAATCTAGGCCAACTCTCTCCTTCTATGTTAATTTTAAATCTTGTATTTAAATGGTTGCCAGAGGGGGAGGATGGGGAGGAGGGACAGTTAGAGAGTTTGGGATGGACATGTATGCACTGCTGTATTTAAAATGGATAACAAGCAAAGTCCTGCTGCGTAGAATGTGGACCTGGGCTCGATGTTATGTGGCAGTCTGAATGGGAGAAGAGTTTGAGGGTGAGTGGATACATGTACATGTGTGGCTGAGCCCCTTCACTGTCCACCTGAAACTGTCACAACATCTAATCGGCTATATCCCAGTACAACATTTGAAAGTTTAACTTTAAAAAAGTCTTATATTTTAAACTTACAAAGGTAACACCTTCTTGTAGGAAATACAGCAACACATAAATAATATTTAAAAAAGTAAGTTCTGTTTCCCTTATTCCCTTCCAGCCCCACTTACTCCTTGTTTCATCATTAAAAAAGCAGAAGCCCAGGGAGGTTAAGTGCCTTGCTCTAAATCATATGACACTCATTTTGGCCTGTAATGGAGCCTCTTAGGAGTGACCCATCTCTTTAAAGGCCAGACTCTGAAAGCCTGTTCTCTGAAATGCTGGTTGTCCACCCAAAAGGTCTGGGAGTGTCTTCACCTAAAACAATTTGCGTTGATCATTGTGGTTACAATTTCCATTTCTCCATTAAAGTGGGCAGAGTGAGGGTCCTTATCAGAAGCTCATGTGGGGCAGTTGTATCTCCATGGGGGCAACCATGAATTGTGTCAGGGACGGGTCCCTGGTTCAGAGACTCAATATTACAAGTCGAGTGAGGTCAGCTTATTAACTTGTCTTTGCAGTGGCCAGGGGGCTTGTGGATAAAGTGTCTGGCTCAGAGATTTTTCAAAGGCTTTGATCACGGTTCACAGTATGAAGTACGTTGTATGTAGCAGCCCAGTATGCACCCAGCACACATACATACTCGCATGCACCTCTGAAACAACAAAGTACGACGTCGCTTTGGGGAGGCCTGTGTAGCAAGGATCTGAGTGTGGCTTCTGGGAGCCAAGGGCGGCCTCCAGTCAACAGTCAACAAGAATCCAAGGTCCTGAATCCAGCAGGCTGTTAGGAACTGTTGGAAATCTTCACGGCACCAATGTGAATGTGGAGCAGAGCCTTCCCCAGTTGAGCCTCAGATGAGCCTGTAGCCCCAGCTGACACCTCCTTCTGCTTCCTGTCTGGACACGTGATAGTGGCCCTGTGAGATCAGGAGCAGAACCCCATTAAGCCGTAACCAGAGTCCCGACCTGTGGGGTCTTGGAGATGCCAAACAAATGTGTATTGTTGCTGCACGGCACAAACCGACACAAAGGCCTTGTCTCTGCATGGAGATACAGAATGCAATACAGAAATCTAACTTTATCTACCAAGAGATCTTTTCCAGTTCAAGTGCTGGCAATAGACAACCCAGATGGGAAAGAACCGCCCTGTGGAGGTGCTGAAGTCCTGCCACTCATAACCAGCAGATGAAGGCTTTTGGAGTCAAACACCCCATGATGTTTAGACTGTGATCCCACACAGTCTTGGGAAATCACTTTCTTTCTGACACCTTTGTTGGGTTCTGACTGTGATCAGAAGAGTCACCAAGACTCCCAAGTGGGCTGTTGGTTGCAGCAACACTTCTTGAGCAAGGGCTCCGCTGGAGAAATTTCTTGATCACAAGCTGGGCGTCCACACAGATGGCAACTGAACTGATGGGGCAACAACAATGGGCCAGCCCGAGGGAGAGGTCAGAGGCTGTCAGGCAGAACCCTAGCACTCAGATCCGGCAGTGACCCCACAGAACCTTTGTCCCTAGCTGCTCAGCCCCACAAGTTGCCATTTGCATGTGGCATTGATTCGCGAAGTACACACTGGTGCACTTTGGAGAAGGAGGCAAAACAGTGTCTCTTGATGTCCCCGAGCATGGAAACACTGGGGCCTGATGTTGCTTGTCTTTCTTATTTGTTTAGAAACATGAAGGCTTGGATGGATGGAACTGTCATCTGTTTGCTCCCTCTCATTCCCTTTTCATTTTCACAAAATGTGTCTTTATTTCAGTAACTCAGATAGTGAGGATGAAGAAATACTCAGCAATGAAGAACGTGAGTATGCATCCAAAAAAAGGACCATTTTAGAAATGACACAGATGCTCAATATAAGATCATTTTCCTTAACAATCTCGTGATATTTACTTGTTAAATATGTTGACAAATTGCATCGACAGTGCTGTCTTATGTCATAAACGCTGACCGTTAGGTAAGTGGCAGCAGCGTATCCAGTTGCCCACTGACTTAGTGGTCAGATTCTTGCAGCCCAACCATTTGGTTGCCTAAGTCATCAATAAGATTTGCAACGGTGAAACAAAACACAGGAAAGCCCACAAAACAGCCTCTGTGTCTGGATGTTGAATTCTGTGCGTTTAGTCACTCAGTCATGTTGAACTCTTTGGNGCCCACTGACTTAGTGGTCAGATTCTTGCAGCCCAACCATTTGGTTGCCTAAGTCATCAATAAGATTTGCAACGGTGAAACAAAACACAGGAAAGCCCACAAAACAGCCTCTGTGTCTGGATGTTGAATTCTGTGCGTTTAGTCACTCAGTCATGTTGAACTCTTTGGGATCCCATGGACTGCAGCCCACCAGGCTCCTCTGTCCATGGGATTTCCCAGGCAAGAGTACTGGAGTGGGTTTCTAGTCATCGCCCCCCTTCTTTCTAAAAAAAATTTTTTTAATGTGGATCGTTTAAAAAGTCTTTATTGAATTTGTTATATTATTGTTTACGTTTTATGTTTTGTTCTTTTTGCCAAGGGGCAGGCAGGATCTCAGCTCCTCTGACCAGGGACTGAACCCAAGTCTGCTGCATTGGAAGGCAAAAGTCATAACCACTGGACCACCAGGGAAGCTTCCTTCCCATTCTTGTTTAAAGCAGTTTATAAGAAAAGTTCTCCAGGAAAACCCAGTCTCTCCCCTCACCCTCACCCCCACACCTCTCCCGCCACCCCCACCCCATGTGCCTTTTTGGGGGGCCATGTTTAAGGAAGGGGAATGTCATTCTCCAGAGAGCTGCCAGAGCTCTCATTCACATGGTCAGCTGAATGGTGTCAGTTCAGTTCAGTTCAGTCCAGTCATTCAGTCGTGTCTGACTCTTTGCGACCTCATGGACTGCAGCACGCCAGGCCTCCCTGTCCATCACCAACTCCTGGAATTTACTCAAACTCATGTCCAGTGAGTTGGTGATGCCATCCAACCATCTCATTCTCTGTCATCCCCTTCTCCTCCTGCCTTCAATCTTTCCCAGCATCAGGGTCTTTTCAAATGAGTCAGTTCTTCGCATCAGGTGGCCAAAGTATTGGAGTTTCAGCTTCAGCATCGGTCCTTCCAATGAGTATTCAGGACTGATCTCCTTTAGGATGTCAGATCCCTATTTGACTCCGAGCATGACTCCCCATTACTGTCAGGACAGAGTGTGCGCTCCATGGCCCTGGAAGGCCTGGCTTCTGCCCTGTCTCAGGCCTCACTTCACTGCCCTTGTTCTCCACCCATGTTCCTTCTGCTCAGGGCCTTTCTCCAGGCTGCATCCTCCACCTGGGAAGAGCCACTGCTCTTTCCCTTTCGGCTCATCCTTCAGTTCTCAGCTTAAATATCACCTCCTCAGAGAAGCCCTCCTGGATCCACACCTGACCGTGAGGATTCACTCTCAGATACCTATATCCTTCTGGCAGATAGCAGGATTTCGGTGTGCTGCTGACAGAGTCCCCATGCGCCAATGTTATTCTGTGAAGGTAGACAGCATTACCTGGCTTCCACTATCATCCAGTGACCCCAGTAAAGATTTGCCACATGAATGATTGATAGAGTAAAGAAATCTATGAACGGATGAGTGAATGGAGATCAATGTAGTGTTTCTAATGTGTTTTCTTATTCTGAGACTACTTCATTTCCCAGAGACTACAAGAAGAACTTTCCTCATCTTCTGACAATTACCGCTTTAGCTCTGAGGTTTGCGGTGGCTGGATCATGGTTTTCCTCTAAGGCAGGGGTCCGCACCCTCCGGGATCTAATGCCTGATGGCCTGAGGTGAAGCTGATGTAATAATAGCAGAAATAAAGTGCACCGTAAATGTAATGCCCTTGGATCTCCTGAAACCAGGCCCCCCACCTCACCTGTGGGAAAGTTGACCTCCACCTGCCAGAAGGGTCAGGGACCGCTGCTCTAGGGGACTAGTGTCTGCTCTCAGAGGGGGCAGCTTTGGTGATGCTGACAACGAGGGTGATAAGACTGTCGTGGCCGGGGTGACGATGGCTGCTCACGGTCACAGGAAGGAGAGCTTTGGGGCTGGAGTGGTTCCAATCCTCAGTTAAGTCTTAAATGCTTAAAACTGGCCCTGAGAATGTGATTCTCTGAAGGAGCGTACTCTAGAGCCAAGCGTGGTCAGGATTCCAGGACTTTTTGTGGTCTCCTGCCAAATTCCCTGCTCCGTTCTTTCCGGAAGCAGTGTTGTGTCGTGGGGGCCCTGGGAGGGCGCTTAGGTGTTGGCGCCTCTCGGCACGGGGTCCATCAGCCCTGACTGCAGGGGAGGGGCGTCACTCGTTCAGTCCCGTGGAGTCCTTGCCGTGTGTCTTCTTATCTCGTTTAATCCTCGCAGTCATCTTTGCGATGCCTGCTCACTCAGTCACTTCAGTCGTGTCTGACTCTTTGCGACCCCGTGGACTGTAGCCCGCCAGGCTCCTGTCCATGGGATTCTCCAGGTAAGAATACTGGAGTGGGTTGCCATCCCCTTCCCCGGGGGGTCTTCCCAATCCAAGGATTGAACCTGTGTGTCCTTCATTGGCAGACGGATTCTTTACCCACTGAGCCAACCTAGTTACCCTCAATTCTAGAAGAGACAATGGAGATTCAGAGAGGGGAAGTTGCTTGGTCTAAGATCATGCAAGTAATGTTAGAAGTGAGATCACATGGAGAATCCGGTCAGTATCCAGCCTCTTTCCTCTCAACTGTACCACCACCCTGAAATCACTCTAGTCCAGTGAGGTCAGCTGAGTGATTCCTGGGGTAGAAAACTCTCCTACCCTTGATATATCACATGTGCACACACAAAACAATCCTGGTAGATAAAAATTTTTTAAGAAGAGCTGCTGCTGCTGCCGCCGCTAAGTCGCTTCAGTCGTGTCCGACTCTGTGCGGCCCCATAGACGGAAGCTCACCAGGCTCCCCCATCCCTGGGATTCTCCAGGCAAGAACACTGGAGTGGGTTGCCATTGCCTTCTCCAATGCATGAAAGTGAAAAGTGAAAGTGAAGTCTCTCAGTCGTGTCCAACTCTTAGCGACCCCATGAACCGCAGCCTACCAGGCTCCTCCGTCCATGGGATTTGCCAGGCAGGAGTACTGGAGTAGGTTGCCATTGCCTTCTCTGAAGAAGAGCAGAGCCTGTTATTTTATAATCATATGGGTTAGAAATGCACACATCTGGGGGAAAGTTGACTTCCTGACAAATTCACACTAGCGTGTAAATGATTGATAGGAAATCTTTCCCTGAGAGCAGCTTTTGATAAGGGAGGAGAACATGGAGAAGTGGAAAGGCGGCATTTGTGCCTGAAGGACTCAAGGGGCAGGGGGAGATGGGAGGAAGGGGAGAGGAAGAGCGAAAAGGGGAAGAAAGGAGAAAAGGGCTTGGGAAGTAAAAGGAGACCCAGGAAAGACTCCCTGATAGCTTTGCTCACTGCTCCAAGGTGACTAAGTGGAGTCTCTCTCAAAGAGATGCCAGGGGTGGCATTTGAGCATAGAACTGAGTGGAGGGAGACCAGGAAAAGACCTTGAAGGGGAGTGTCCCAGGCAAAGGGACCAGGAGGGAAAACCTTTGAAGCTAGACTTAGTTTGGCCAGAGTGACCTGGGCTCAGTGAGTAGCAGGAAGTGATTTGGAAAGAGCATTGTAATGGGATTTTTATAGCTTACTACACCCTTGAACAGGTGCTATGCTATCTTCTTTAAAAGTATTTTTTTATAGCTGTGCCGGGTCTTCACTGCTGCACGCGGGCTTTCTCCGCTGCAGCCAGCAGGGGCCACCCTTCGTCGAGATGCAGGGGCTTTTTCCTGCGGTAGCTTCTCTTAGGGCAGAGCACAGGCTGTCGGGGCAGGCTTCAGTAGCTGTGGCGCGGGCTTAGTTGCCCCGCGGCATGTGGAATCTATCTGGACCAGGGATCGAACCCATGTCCCCTGCATTGGCAGGCCGATCCTTAACCACTGGACCACCAGGAAAGTCGTGTGTTATCTTGTTTGACCCAGCAGCCTCATGACCTAGAGTATCGGGACATTTAGAAGACAGGAATCGGGGGGCCAAACTCTGGGCTCAGACGGCCTGGGTTCAGATCCTATTGATTTAGTTATTGTATCAATCCTTGTTTTGCAGGTGACTGGATGGAGACCAACTCTCTCCATCTTGAGCCTTTGGGGAAGATTTAATGAGATAGTTACACAAAGTGTTCAGTGTGATAATTGGCACACATGAGTGCTTCATAATTGTTACCTATTATAATTCCTATTTTATATAGTCAAAGTGGCTTATTTGGAAGAGCGTTTCAGTGTGCCTAGAAACCTCTTGGGAGTGATTCTGTGTCTCAGCCTACCACACTGAAGGTACTCAGTAAGCATCTGTTGAATGAGTGAAAGCATGAACTAATGTGGCGCGAATCAGGCAGAAACAGAAAGGAGAGCGTGAAGTGTCGGTGGAGGACTCTGAAGATGATTCGGTGGACAGTGGGGAGCTACTGAAGGTTCTTGAGCAGGAGCAGGGAGGCGTCAGATGGGTTGAAGGAGGGAGGGTGTGGAAGCAGGACGAATAGTTGGCAGGCTGTGGGCATCTTCTGGATGAGGAATAGAAGACTTGTTCTGGAGGTTCCAGAAGGAACGGAAGGAGGGCTTTCCTTCCCTTCTCGCTGCTGCAGATCCCCGAGGGTGGCTCCCTTCCGTGCTGTAACACACCCGTGCACCCCTGCGTGTGATGTGCTGGGCTGCCTACTGCAGCCACCGGCATCCAGACCTCCTGGAGGGCTGCCCTAGATGGCTCCAGGGTCCCCTCCCGTCCACCTGCCCTGTATATCCAGCCAGCAGACTCTTATTACAAAGGTGCCGCTGGGGTTGTCACTGTTCTCTTTGAAAACTTCTGCTGACTTCCCACTGCCCCTCAGATAGCTTCAGCTCCCCTCTGTGGCTCCCAGGCCACGTCTACTCTTGTCCTGCTGACCCCTCTAGCCTGTTTCTCCTGCTTCTCCTCCTTTCTCTCAGGATTTCCCATTCAGGCTCAGCTGATCTGACCCTTCTCGGTCTCGAGTCTTGCTGGGTGACACCTGCTTGAACTGCTTCAGAGCCTCAACTGAAGGTTCCAGGGTGACCGGGAGCGGGGCTTTCCATCCTTCAGGGTGCCCTGGAATTGCTTGGGCAGGGCTTGACCTCTACCAGGGAGCTCCCTCTTTAGTAGGCAGTTATGGTTCCCTCTTCCCCCACCTTTAGATTATCTATGATAGAAAGTTCTTGAGGCAAAGAAACTGTAATCTTTTATGCCATCCATCCATCCATCCTTTCATCCAGCCAGTCAGCCAGCCAGCACACGTTTACTGAGCACGGTCAGTGTGCTGACTGCAAGTGCTGGAGGAAAAGTTTCTATTCTGGAAACCTGCTGATGGATGACTTGCTCACCTCACCTGCACAGCATGGCAGCGGCGGTTGCTAACACTCTAGGTGTGTCCTGACGCAGTAAAATTGAAGCTCACAAGATGGTTTTTGAGAGGTGTAAGTATTCTTCACCATGTACATGGTTTCACTGTAGGATTAAGTAAAGCCACAGAATTTTACAATTTGACGGGGCCTCAGGGAGCAGCTCATTCAGTCCCTTCATTAGGCAGCAGTGGATGGTGAGAGTTAAAAAGCTGAAGAACTCGCTTTCAGTAAGTCAGCAGCGCTAAAGCCAGAGGGTCATGTCCGACACTGCTTTTCCGTTCCTGGGACTGGTCACTTTCCATCATGCCGTGCTGTTGTAGAGATCCTCTGCTGATAATGGGGATAATAAGGATGATAGGGTTTTTTTTTTGTTTGTTTTTTGAGCACCAGACACTGTTGTGTTTTTTATGTTACAACATGGTTCTCACAGCAGTCTCATTAATACCACTGAGAATGCCAAGGCTCAAAGAGGTTAAGCAGTTTGTCTAAGATCACACAACTCAGAAGTACCGGCCCTGTGAGTTCTAATCTGGGCCACCTGGCTCCTGAGCCCAGATTCTGAACTGCTTCGCTCCAGAGCTTCTCTACAGAGAGGAATTGACCCACCTCCCCGGCCCTCCACCCCGCCCTGCAGAGAAGTGTGTTTCCACCCGTTTATTTAAGGGTCCTTCTGTATTGAATGTAATTTCAGTTTGTGAACCAAATTGTAATTTGGTTTGTGAACCGAAGTTTGGTATTAGACTTTCTGTAGTTCTTTGAAGGTATGAAGGGCTAGGTATAGAACCTCTGTTAAAAGTTTGTGAAGCTTTGCTGTTAAAACAGCATGAAAAGCAGTTTCCGTGATGCATGTGACAGTGAGCAGAACTGTGACCTAAGTATCAGGTGAATTGGGATCAGGGCCCGGGCATGGCTACAAATACCTGCACACTTTATAGAATGAGATGTTCAGAAATAACCCATCTAGACCCCAGCGGTGCGCACTTTTTATAAGAAGCAACTATATTTAGGGACTGCTGTTATTGTTTAGTTGCTAAGTTGTGTTTGACTCTTTTGTGACCCCATGGATTGTAGCCTGCCAGGCTCCTCTGTCTATGGACTTTCCCAGGCAAGAATGCTGGAGTGCGTCTCCATTTCCTTCTCCAGAGGATCTTCCTGACCCAGGGACTGAACCTACATCTCCTGCATTGCAGGCATTTTCTTTCCTGCTGAACCACTGGGGAAGTTCATATATAAGGGATCACTTACCAAAAAACCCTCTCTTTCTTAGCAGGGATTAGATGAAACACTGTGATATTAATGAATGAAGCACAGGCACATTCTGCAGGTCCCCCAAACCTTTTTTTAAAATTTAATTATAATGTTAATGTTACATCACAGTTGATTTACAATGTGTTAGTTTCAGGTGTACGGGAAAGTGATTCAGTCATACATATACGTGTATCCATTCTTTTTCAGATTCTTTTCCCATACAAGTTTTTACAGATTATTGAGTAGAGTCCCCTCTGCTATTCAGTAGGTCCCTGTCGATTATCTGTTTCATATATAGTACTGAGTCTATGTTAAGCCCAAACTCCTAATTTATCCCTTCCCCCTCAAAAATCTAATTGGAATCTTAAAGTTGACTTTTTTCCCCCTGTGTCCATGATTGGTTTTCCAGAACAACCCTCACTCAGTTTTTATAATCCGGGAATTCTCACTGTGAGTAGGAAGCCCCAGTAAAGCAAAGAATCTAAAACAAATACGAGTTAGTTCTTTAGTTAGCTTTTGTCCCTTGAAGCTGTTATCAAAATTAACCCCGGGGAGCATAAATTTAATGCATTCATCTCAGCAACACCTCCCCTGATCTTGGGAAGTCATAGAAAAGAGAAAAAGAGAACATTATGAACCTTGCAGAACTCTGGAGTTTTTATCAATTATCACAAGCAGCATGAACCCCAGTCATTGAAATCATCTCAGGGAGTGGGAGGGCGGGAAGCGTGCTTATTTGCAAGGGAGCCTTATTGGCTGAGAACAAATGGGTTGCTATTTTTTATTTGTTTTCTCTGTTCGTCCGTAATGATTACAGGCTGGCCTTGGTGTTTAGCGACAGGCTCCAGCAGGTCAGTGATGACAGCTGCATCACTGTCATTAGCGCCTTTTGTTTGCAGTGAACATGAAAAGCTGTTCAGTATTAAGGGAGTCCAGGGAAAGAAGGAAGGGGAGGGGCGAAATGTGGGGAGAAAGTGAGACAGTAAAGGAGAGCCGGGAATCCCAAATTCACATTAAAAGAAGTGGGTGCTCAGACTAAGCTTTTTTTTTTTTGGTGCCAATTTGGGTTCCTAGAAATGCACTAAGGAGATACCCTTTTCGAAAAGGCCCTTTCTGCTTCAAGGGTGGTGTCTGGGAATGACTTCCGTTTCAGTATCTTCTTTAGCAGACAAAGGTAAGATGAAGGAAAATAGAGGCAATGCAGTGGCTTTTGTTGGGGACCTACTGGGTGTCAGGCACTGCATTTTTATGAGCATTATCTCTCCTCTTCTAGCTACCCTGGGGTCCGGGCGGTGGTCTTGTCCCCCCTGTACTGATGAGAACAATAAAACATAAAAGTGTTACCTCGAAGATCACGCCAGCTAGTCAGGGAAGAGCTTGGGTTAGAATTCAGGTGTGTCTCTTGTTCCAGACTTGCTGCTCTATGCTGCAGCCCACCCACTTCCTCCCCAAAGAAAGGAAGAAGGAGAAACCACCCACTACCAAACAAAAAACTGAATTCAAAGAGGCAAGGTTAAAAATCGCAGTATTTGGAAGACCGTGAAAATGCAGGCAGAAGTATGTATTTATTTGATGATTGAATCATGTGAAAGCAAGAATGATTTTTTTAAAAAGACTTATTGAAAGAAATTGTACAAATTATAAAAATGTGGTTTTTTTGGGAGGGGGATCTTACCCTTCCTCCTGGGGTGACCTTTGACAAGGCCTTCTGTGTTCCTTTTTTCTCTCCCTGCAAAAAAAAGTGGGTGGAAGACGAAAGTTTGATATTTGGCTTATGCGAATCATCAGTGAATTTTGTGCCCCCTTGTCATTTTCGCTTTTTAATGCCTGACCAAGCTTCTTTGAGTTGAGTGCCTACTTCTTACACACCTCTGATCCTTTTCTGGACAAATTCTCTGAATGTTGTGCCTTCAGTCTTGAGAAAACCAGCCAATTGTGATGACAAGCATACAGGGAAAGACACAGGGGGGAGGTGTGACTTGGTGGGAGAGAGAGAGAGAAAGAGGGCAGGGCTCTTGGGATGACCAAATCAGTCTGTTTCTGCTGTGACATTGCATTTAACGTCCAGAATTTGACCTTAACCATATCTGGGGCACTCTGTGGACCATATAAGCTATTGATGGAACATTTACTCAAATACTAGTTAAAGTCAAGGCTCCTGCTACAATGTGACCAATATGAATGTATTAAAAATAAATAAATAAATAAAAAATAAAAAAAAATAAAGGATTTTTTTTTTAATGGATTCTCACGTCAGGTTTTCTTATGACCTTCTGGGTGTCCTTTAATTTCACTCTGGCCAGAGTGATGGGTTCTGAACATGGACTTGTGTGTGTTGCTGTGAAAAATTAAGAAGTAGATGAAAACCCCAGGCCCATGTAGGGAGTGTTGCCACCAGACACCAAGACTGAGGGTCAGAGAAGCTGGAAATCCCTCCTGCCTGGGTATTTGGCCTCCAGCTGTTCCACTTCCCTATGTTGGGTTTGTGAGCATAGTGTTGTGAGCACAGTGTTGCTTAGTTGGTAAGCCGTGTCTGACTCGTTGGGACCCCATGGAATGTAGTCCACCAGGCTCCTCTGTCCGTGGGATTTCCCAAGCAAGAATACTGGAGTGGGTTGTGATTTCCGTCTCCAGGGGATCTTCCCAGCCCAGGGATCGAACCTGCAATTCCTGCACTGGCAGGAGGATTCTTTACCACTGAGCCACCAGGGGAAGTAGGTTCCCCTAATTTGATGGTAAAACCATAAGAGCCTGAATGCCAGTTTTAGTTCTTAGCGACCATTATTAACATCCAAAGGCAAACCTCTGCATGCAGGGGCGTGGTGACCACCTTGGACAGACAGCTCCTGTACCAGTGGGCTCTTAAGGCCAGCTCCGCACCCACTAGGGAGCTCTCAGCCCAATTTGCCCTGCTTACTTAGCTTGAGACAAGTAACCTTCCAGCTGTTCGGTTTCTCTTTGCAGAGTTTACAGGGTGTGTGGTGGGGGGCAGGGGATTGGGGTGCTCAGGGTCAGGACTGAGGCTTTAGGGGCCGCCCGCCGGGGGCTGTTCAAAGCCGACCTGCACCGAGGCTCCAGCATCACCTGCGTGAACAGGTGGGGCTCGCGCATCTCTGGAGCCACCCCAGACCGTCTAGAGGATGCTGATGGATTCTGTCCAGTTTGAGAACTGCCGTGTCTGGGGAACAGAGACCTCCTCGTTGTCCACTGGGTGCTGGGCATCGGGTCCTGGGCGCCTTCGGCTCGCAGGGGTCCCGGCGGGGGGGGGGGCG
>SJYA01002485.1:1510563-1762913 GCA_006410615.1 Neotragus moschatus | reverse complement strand
GCGGGCCGGGGGGGCTGCCCCGGGGCGGCCCCCCCAACGTCGGGGCGCGGCGGGCGGCGGCGGCGGGAGCGCGTCCCGTCCGGGTCCTGAGGAGCCGCCGCCGCCGCCGCCGCCGCCGCTCGCCAACATGGCGGACCTGGAGGCCGTGCTGGCCGATGTCAGCTACCTGATGGCGATGGAGAAGAGCAAGGCGACCCCGGCCGCCCGCGCCAGCAAGAAGATCGTCCTGCCCGAGCCCAGGTACCGGCTCCCCGCGCCCGGGCGCCGCCGCCCCCCGCGCGGCCGCCAGCGACCCCCTGCGTCCGGGAGGGTCGGGCGCCCCGTCCGCCTCTGGCCCCCGGGCCGGCGCTGAGGGGAGCGGGCGCTGAGGGGCCGGCCTCGCCGTGCCCGGCTCTGAAATGGGGCTTCGGAGGGCTGTTGCGGGGGGGACTCCGGGAGAGAGCGCCCGAAGTGCCCGGCGCGGCGGCCGGCGAGCAGCGAGCGCCCCGCTGAGGGGCTGTGCGGCGGCGGGGTGACTGCGCTGGACCCAGCCCCGTCGCTGCTCCGCTTCCCGCCCCATCCCTTGCTCTCGGGCCAGCCCCGGCCCCGCGGTCCTCCCTGTTTTAATTGCTGTGCCCCCTCCTGCCCCGTCGCTGTCCCTCCAGCCGCATCGGTGTCAGCCCGTCCTCGCCTCCAGCCCCCCATACGGTCCCCCGCCTGCCCCGTCCGTCCTCCTGCCCGGCGCTGCCCGTCTTTCCCTTGCGCTCCGTCCCGGCCGTTCCTTGCAGAGTTCCTGCGGCTGTGCCCCTTCCCAACTCCGTCCTCTCCTCAGCTCCCTCTGGGCGCCTTAGTTGGGGAGTGCAGGCGAGTTGCCTGTTTTTTAATTGCCCCGGGCACTTAAATTACCGTTTTCCATGCTCGCTCCCCCTTTTAGGGTCCACCAGGCAGCAGGTAGTGAATTCTGACCCGCTTGATTTTCTCTTTGGTACGTGGTGACTGGTCCCACTAGCGGCACTTTACCAAAAGGCTGAAATGGCAATCATTTCAAAACGCATGTTGAATGGGTGATTTCGGGCAGAAATTTTGTTTATATACTAGCCAAGGACCCGATTGAATTGGCAAGGGTCTTGGTGAGGTCCATACCAAGTTGTAATTTTTTTGCCTCAGAAATGATTTATTATCGATGAAGTAAGGAAAGACTTGATTAGTTCATATCATTGGCATTACCCCAGAAAAGGTCATTCATCAGATTAATAGTGAGTTTCAGATAGTGTTTCAGAGGATTGGAGTTGGATTCTTTTTTTTCCCCTTAGCTTCCTTCCTAAATAGCACCACCAGGAGCGGTACAGCAAATGTGGCTCCTTGACACTTATAGCTCTTGGTGGAATTGATGATACAATGAGGCATCTTCTTCACGGTGAATTTAAAACTATGTATTTTTGTATAGTACTGAAAACTAAAACTAAAAGCCATTCTCCATTTGAAAGCATCAGCCCTTCATGTGTTCTATGTCTAAGATTGCTTAAATATTACCTTGGCATAAGGGAAAAAAATATCTTTCTTGTGATGCTGAGTGATCATCAGATTATTTTTTACAAGTCCAGGAGCCTGAGCCCCACGATATAGAAAATATCAGTCCCTTTGTGCTGTTTGTTGTGAAAAGTCAAATTGTGTACATGAAGATGTGCTTCCTGAATGTTTTTGGCTCGCTTGTCCTTCTTAGCCCCTGCATCTTGGTTTTGCAGGGGAAAACCTGCTTTGACGAGCAGGAACAGGCAGGAAATGTCAGGAAGAGGGGAAGCCCTTTGGAGCATGTGAATACAGCACTCCTGTTCCAGACTTTAACGTGTCCAGAGCTCACTGACAAGCAGTGCTGTTTAAAATTTCTGGCAAATGGAAAACTAAGTAAAACAGGAACCCCGAATGAAACTTGAATTTCATTAAAAAAAAACACCCTGCATTTCTATAAATGTCATATATAATGCTTACTTTCTTTTCCTCTTTTTCTTCCTTAAGGACAGGGCATTCTAAGTATATAAGTATCGTATGTAAAATCAACAAATCTTAACTCATGGACAGTTTTTTTTTTGGGGGGGGAGACTATATAATAATATATACTATTATTAAAATTAGGAACTTCTGTTCATTTTGTTTTTCTTGGTGTTTTGAACTTAATGTGACTTCTGCTTTTTTAATGTCCCTCCTAAGAACATCCTTAGTGCTTAGGGTATTCACTTCCTTGTGTGAAGGCCTTTGTTTTCAGTGACATTCTTTGGTAATGCTCTGTTTAAGGCAGAATTAGTGACGGGCCAGCAGATTTCTCATGGCATTTTAGAATTGAGACATAGAAACAGGAGAGTAATTTTAGGAAGCAGCTCTTTAGTAATTGTTATTCTGTTGCTGTTTCTCTCTCTCTCTCTCTCTCTCTCTCTCTCTCTCTCTTTTTTCCCCAAATAGACTTTTGAATTAGGCCATTGGAGCATTCTCCAGAGATTCTAACTTGTTTTGGATTTATCTCAGCTGGCTTTACTTTTCTCCTGTGACCATTCACATAGTCACTGCACTCCTTGTGCTGAGCTAGGGTTCTGTACGTTGAGACCATCAGGTAAAACATCTTCACATCTTTCTCCAGCTGGATGACAGTTGGTGGCTCACCTGCTTGATATGGGGATAGGGTGGGAGGTTGGGGGATTTCTAGATCTGGTAAGAAAGTAAATTTCACATGAAAATGCCTCAGCATCATGACGCAAAAGACTAGTGTGATTTCACTCTTTGGTGAAGGATCCAGGTCAGATGTTCTCTGATAAGTTTCTATTTCAGCTTCATTTTGAGGAAAGCTGCGTGGTCACCAGGCTCTGGCATTCCTGAGCAAGAGGTTTAGCTTTTATATATTCAGTTTCTAAATGGGAAGCATAAAACTCGCCATTGGTTTATCCCCAGTGACTCTTTTTTCCAGCTAACTATTTGAAGCCACTGTAACATTTTGTATGCTTCCTTCTTTCACTTACTTCACCTTTTCCTCCAGTTTTGCACAAAGAGACGACAGAACAAAGCAATATCCAGCTAATTTCAATGAAATGAGGAGTGTGCAGTCCCCTGCCTATTACAGGAGAGTCTCAGAAAATGGAACATTCCGCCCAGGGGAGAGTTTGCTTCTCAGAGATGGCAAAGAGGCAACCATTTTGTTAGGCTGACACGTTATTCAGTTAATGAACCAATGAGTGTAAATCCTGTAAAAGCTGCCTATTCGTTCAAATTATACAACTGCTTTAGTTTACTGAAACATTTGTTGCGCTAATGTAGGTGATAATGGGGTCTGTTGGTGACAGGCAACTGTGACCCATGGACGCTCTGCACATGCCGCATCGAAAACGCACACTTTCAGATGTGTGTGCCGGTCCTTTTATGCCTGTTAGGAAAGAAACATTTAATAGGGACTAATTCAGAAACCAAGGCCTGCAAAGGGTCAGTACCTTAAGCCCTGTAGAGTCGGGGCAGCTTTTCCTCTGGTCTCATTACTCTCATAATCTTTTCTGAACAGCAGGATTCAGTTGACTTGAGTTGACACATTCTTGCAAGAAGTTCAGTCACAAAATCAATCTCTCCTCCAGAGTTTTATTCCTGTTCAGTGGACATTGAAAATTCAGGCTCATCCATCACAAAACTTGTCCTTTCCGAGTCACGGGAAAGCCTGAAAGCATTTTAAAGAGCCTTTATAATTTTCTGGAAACATTTTCAACTGTCCTGAAGAAGGTTTGTGGTACTGTTTATTCCATGAATTCAGTGCACGGTTGTAGAGCTGTTTTCCTGAGCCAAGCAAGGCCTGGCCTGACAGCTCTTCCTTCAGGGGTTTACAAGAGCTGACTAGGGGCTCCAACTTACTAGGAAAAGACCCTGATGCTGGGAAGGATTGAGGGCAAGAGGAGAAGGGAGTGACAGAGGATGACTGGGTTGGATGGCATCCCCTACTCAATGGACGTGAGTTTGAGCAAACTCTGGGAGACAGTGAAGGACAGGGAAGCCTGGCACGCTGCACTTCTTGGGGTCGCAAAGAGACATGACTTAGCAACTGAACAACAAAACAACAACACAGTCTAGTAGGAAATACAAGGAGCTGAGGAAGATGTTGACTTTCCTGTGCAATTGCCAGAAGATTCTTTTTAACTGTGGATAGGTAGCACAGAGTGGCCTTTACTATTCTGTTTTCACGGAATACATTATGCCTGCTCAGTGTTTTACAGTAATTTTTAAATTATCCCCCTTAAAAAGCTGCCTAGCCATAATATACATAGTAATATGGTACTGTGCACCCATCTCCTTTTAAAGTTATCATAGGTGATTGGTCTTGAAAAATAGCTTCATTTTCTTCTGATGTGGAAATGGGATATATTCTGTAATTTCCCAACTCCAATCAGCGAGTGACCGGAGGATGATTTGAAAGATTCCTCTCCATTTGAGCTGGAGGGTATTCTATGCCTGCATGGCCAACTCTGAACTACAGAGTCAGGGTTGAACGAATGAACAGCCTTCAGGAGAAAAAGCACTTTTTATTGTCGATAGGAGCATTTCTATGTATGAAACACTGTGTGCTTCTTTTTCTCTAAACTATACTTTCCAAATGTAATTTATTCTGACCTTTCAGCTAATACTTCATTCTTGGTCAAAGTTAATTTGTGCCAGTGACTTGAAGAGGTGAGGGCTGCATGCAGTCAGGAGTTCTTAGAAATAGATGTTCCCTTGCATTCAGTTTGGGATCCAGAATCTTCCCAAGTCAAGCATTGTAAAAGGCTTGTGTCAAGAGCCCAGTTGATGTCTTTGAGTTCAGGCAGTCCCAGCTCTTAGAAGCAATGTGTTTTGAACCAGCCTCTTAAAAGAACCTCCTCGGTACCCTGAATTGGGCTTTGGCAAACATCTGTTTGGATCCAGTGTGTTCAAGGCTCAAAGAAGGGACACTTCAGTCTTCAGCAGGTGGATGGCAAGCAGAGTAAGAGATGGGCCAGAGCAGAGAGGACACCCGGGGGGTCCCTGCAGCCCCATCAAGCGAGAGGGAAGCTTAAATTCCCCAAGGCAGTGATGCGCTAACCACCATTCACTGAGAGCGCCCCCTCTGCTGGGCAGTTTGCACCTTGAGGGCTTGTGTTCCCCACAAGAGTCCTGCCAGGTATTAGCATAGGCCCCGTTTTCCAAAGAAGCAGGTGCCCGGGAAGGTTGAGGAACCCAGCCCAGGTGACCACTCACCGTGGCTGAGGCAGGAGCCAGATTCAAGCCCAGGTTTCCCAGAGCCCGGCTGCTTTCCATCATGCTCTGCCATCTCAACTTCTGGGTGCGGATTCAGCCAGCTGCCAGGGCAGCATTGGAAAGTCAGAACCATCCTCAGAGACTGATAGGGAACAGCTATTCCTCTGGGACCTGAGAAAATGGTAATTATGACTAAGTGAATAAGCAGTTTCTGCCTTATTTCCCAGGAGGAGCTTGGGGGGGGGGTAGTTAAATGCCTGTTCTGTTTAACAGGAGAAGTGCGATCTCACTGCTGTTAATGAGAAATTGTATAATAATAGACTGCCTCACCCTCTGGCCGCCCAACAGGATTTCTGTCTCTGTTATCATTTAGAGAAAAGGGCAGCCCAGGCTGCCCACTGTCCCCCTCCTGCTCCCCACCCCCCGCCCCCAATTTTTTTTCCATTTCCAGGAAAAGGATAAAAGGAACGAAACTGTATTTTTGGCTTTATTTGCAATAAAAATCACTTTCTTGTTCAAATAATCTTCCTCTGTTAGAAAAGGGTCTTTGAGGACAGCTGTAGGTGAAAATGCATTTTCTGGGCCTGATGGTCTGTCCTTGTTTTCTGGACATGGACGGTGGGGAGATGGAGATGGTGAACTTGGCAGCTCTGGCTTTCTTATTGTCGAGTCATTTGCCTGCAGAGTCGTTTGCGTGCTGATGAGGCTGTGTGATCCGGAGCCACCTCTGCCTCTCCTCTTTTGCACTTCTTTATCCTTCTCTGTTTTTATTGAAAGAAAAGAAAGTGAAAGTGCAGGTCACTCAGTCGCATGCAACTCTTTGGGGCCCCATGGACTATATATTCCATGGAATTCTCCAGTCCAGAATACTGGCNTTGTCGAGTCATTTGCCTGCAGAGTCGTTTGCGTGCTGATGAGGCTGTGTGATCCGGAGCCACCTCTGCCTCTCCTCTTTTGCACTTCTTTATCCTTCTCTGTTTTTATTGAAAGAAAAGAAAGTGAAAGTGCAGGTCACTCAGTCGCATGCAACTCTTTGGGGCCCCATGGACTATATATTCCATGGAATTCTCCAGTCCAGAATACTGGCGTGGGTCGCCTTTCCCTTCTCCAGGGGATCTTCCCAACCCAGGGATTGAACCCAGGTCTCCCGCATTGCAGGTGGATTCTTTACCAGCTGAGCCACCAGGGAAGCCCAAGAATACTGGAGTGGGTAGCCGATCCCTTCTCCAGGAGATCTTCCTGACCCAGGAATCAAACTGGGGTCTCCTGCATCACAGGCGGATTTTTTACCAACTGAGCTGTGAGGGAAGCCCCCTGGTTTTATTACCGATTAGAATTCAGAACCCTGGGGCCCTTTTGGATTGCCGTATGGGTCTGAAGGAGAAGAGGGTGTCAGAAGATGAGGTGGTTGGATGGCATCACCAGTGTGATGGACGTGAACTTGGGCAAACTTTAGGAGATGGTGAGGGGCAGGTCTGGTGTGCTGCGGTTCAGAATGGAGCTGAGAAGAGTCCGACACGACTGGGCAACTGAACAACAATGGGTCTGAAATGCAGCCAGCTCCTCATCTCCTCTCATTTTGGAAATCTTTTGGGTCACCTGTGCTTCAGCTTCAGTGTGAAGCCAAAGCACACTTGTAGTACTTTATAAGATAGTAAAGAAACAGCCCATTAGAGAACACAGTGAAGACATTTTTGCAGCTCATCTATTTTGTGACTGGTGGTGTGTAAGAGTCAGCCTTGGCCCAGCCTTGGACGTGTACTCTTGTTCGCTCCCATTTCCTTCTTCCAGGGTTTCGAGAGCAGGAAAAACTGATTATGTGAAAGTCGCCTGGCCAGACCTTCGTCCTCAGTGAACTCGAAGGCCAGCTGTCCTTATCGCTGGGCCCTCATTTTCCTGTGCCCTCCCTCCCACCTGCCATATTGTCCTAGGAGAAAGTTCTAGACTAGGAAGTACAGCCCTGATTCCACTGGCAGTTTGCCACAGGCCCTGGGCACGCCACTTAATTTCAGTGTATGCCGTTTCCCCATCTGTGCAATATGATATCTATTCTTTTCTGATCACAAACTTTCCCCCCAAATCTCTGCCTTTTTAGAGCATTTTCTATCCATACATTTGTGAGCAGGAGAGAACATCCATTTCAAACACAGATAACGCAAGAGAAAGAGTGGAAGCAATGTGAAAAGATAGTTTTTCTTTACACCCTGTGGTTGTGGTTGGGATTATACACAAGACAAGACATAACACCCTTAAAAAAGTACAAAATGGTAGCAGATAAAGGCCATGTTGCATGGAGACTGTGGACAGCGGGTGGGCTTGGAAGGCAGGACTTCTGAAAAGTTGCGTTGTTGACCCCGAGTAGGTGAATTTCTCAGGTTTCTCCTCAGTACTCTTCCTCTAGCTGTTTGTGGCAGTGCTGTTTGTCTAGAACCTTCTGCTCACGGTGCCTTGCTTGGTTCTTTTCCTTTCTGTCCTTCGTCTCCCTTTTTTCTTCTCTCCCTCTCTCCCCTCCGTTTTCTTCCATCCATCCATCCATCCAGTAGGCTCTGGGCTGTGTTGGCTTCAGTACCTAAGAGTTCATAAGCGAGCCACTCTTAAAAATAGATAATTTAGCAATTGAGAGAGTTGACATCCTCAGAAGGTCTTTGTGTCAGTAAAATGAACCAAAAATCATAATCTGAAAGCAGCCGGCTTCAGTGCAATGAGCATAAGGTGATGCTTTCTCGTCTTCCTCAGACATCCACAGATACATGTTAGTAACCTAGCGTTGTTGTGGCTCACGTTTGAAAAGATCTTGGAGGGCGTCCAGTCTAGTCCTGTGTATGTTGGGCGGGCGACCTCTCTCTCCAGCATCCAGCCAGGGTCATCTTCCGGGAGTATCTCTGGAAGAGATGTGGTGTCAGAAAGCGCTTTCCCTCTTCCCCCCTCCCCTCACAGGATATACATATTTTAATTGGAGGATCTTGGCTTTTCGATGTTGTTTTAGTTTCTGCTACAGTGTGAATCAGCTCTTTGCATACATGCATCCTCTCCCTCTGGGGAGCCTCCCTCCCACCACTCCCCCCACCTTCTTATTTTCGTAGGATTTTTTTTAATTGAAGTATAATGGAAAGCTCGCTTGTAATTCATCCTGTGCACAGATCGCTCTCGCTCCTTTCATGATCCTGCAGAACACGCTTAATTCATCTGCAGATAGATCTTCAGTCTCTTGAAGGCAGCTACCTCGGCCCCGTGGCTGCCGTGGGGAACTGACTTATGTGACTTTAGTTAGTGCTCGTGTCACGCGAAGCCTGCCCGCTGCTCCGTAATCTACGCTCATCAGTCTGAATGTTACCTACCAGAGTAGGAATATTAAAATTTATGAAGACGAAAAAGGGATCTGCAAAATTACCGTAATAAATACGGTGATGGCAAAGCTGTTAAATCCAAAATCAAGTGTATGATTGAGCCCCTCTGAAAGTTTCATTACAGGGAGAACAAACATCCCTCTAGAACTGAGCTAGATGAGAAAGTTTTCTCTGCACAATAGCAGTTTCTAAGCGAAGGGTGAGAGGATGCTTATGCTAATGAGGAAAGTGAAGTGGAAGTGTTAGTAGCAGCTCAGTCATGTCTGACTCTTTGCGACCCGATATGCTATAGCCCGCCAGGCTCCTCTGTCCAGGCAAAAATACTAGAGTGGTTGCCATTTCCTTCTTCAGGGGATTGTCCTGACTCAGGGATCATCTTGCATTTCAGGCAGGTTCTTTACTTATCTGAGTTATCAGAGAAGTGCCCCCGCCTCAAAAGAAAAAAACAAAAAACAACAAAAACCATCAAAAAACTGTTGAGACTTTTGTGTTCAGGGATTTCTTAAGGTGTAACCACTTGGTTGATTGTTTAATTCCATGTGGAAAACCGGGTAGCATCTTTATGTTTCCGTCCTTTCAATACAATGTCTTGCTTGACAGGGGATTGATGTTTCAAATTATTAAAAGAAAAAAAAAATCCAGGTTACTCTGTAAGAGAAGCTTATTTTCTCTGGCTGTGCCCTACCAGAAAGATCTGATGAAGTAGCTGGTGCGTACCCCTTTGTGTAAGATCAGAGTTTTAAGGTAAACATTCTGGCCCTATGGGTATCTCACGACTCTCTGGCATGGGGTAGGTGGTAAAAGAACAGTAGAAAAAGCCAGACTCTAGTTTTGAGTGGCCTCAGTGGTCCTAACCTGATAAAATTCTTTCTCCACTCTTAAGAGACATTCTCCAAAACTAGGGTGTGAACCAGATCAGAATTAATTACAGTGATCTTATCAGTTAGGTTTGAACATGTTGTCTTATTAAATCCAGTGGCATCTGTTCATCTGTTTCACATTTATGCAAGAGATCTGAACTTAGATTTTTTTAAAAACCTGCATTAATACTTGCGTGTAGTGCTTTGCAGCTTTACATGTATTGGATCTTTCTTGTTAGTTTTTCAAGTTGTCCTCTGTAGTCGGTAGACGACTGAGAAAGGAAAAAGACAGCTACTTGAGACATGTCAGGTGGAGACACTGAGGAGGGTACTTTGTCTGGAAGGACAGCTGGTGCTCTCTTCGGACCCCAGGGTCTTTCCTGTGGTCCCAGGGGTGGCCTCCCCCCGCAGACTCAGAAACTGGATTCTGTCATCACAGTCTCTCTGCCTCCTAATGTGAAGTTCACAGCCGTAAGCTGAGTTGGGCCCGACTAACACCTTCTCTTCTTCAGGGCCGGTGGTTCTTATTTAAAGACCCCTTGGAGAATCCGATGAGCCAGAGGCTCCCCCTCCCCCGCCCCCAAATGCACGCGCTCACCTGGTCGATGGATCTCAAAAGCTCGACTGTAGCTGGAGTGTCAGGCTGATGTTCAGCGCTGGCCCTCAAGGAGCTGGCTTCCTGAAGGCCCTGTGAGCCGAGCGTCCCCCCGGAAGGCCGCCCCTGTGGACGTGGCGCACACGCACCTGGCCCAGGCCGGTGGCTGGAGGGCTCAGAAGGTCTGCCCCTGGCTCGGCAGCCGCAGGAGCCGGGACCAGGCCGTTTCTCCAGAGTGGCTTTACCCTGGGTGTGAAGCCGCAGTCCCCCGAGGGTGAGACGCCCCGTCCGCGCTTCCACGTCTCCTGCTCTGACGGCGCCAAGCCTCCACTGCGGTCGTAGCACAGTTGTTGAAGCCGCAGCCGAGGCCTGCTAGCCGAGGAGCCTCGGGCTTTTCTCTGCCCTTTGTGTTATGCCTTGATTTAAATTTTCATTCTCCAAGGGCAAGCTTTTCCCCTGATTTCCACATTCTGGGAACTGGCTCCACGATACTCCGCACCCCCACTTGAGGAGAAAGTCCAGGTTCAGAGTGACGGTAACAGCTCACGATCACCTTGGTAGCAAATGGCGCAGTCGAGCCTCAGTTCAAATTCTGTGCATTTGAATGGACACCCACAGACTACCTTCTGCCACATGCATCTTCTAAACAAAGAAGGTTCTCGGGTTTGGGGAGAGAAACATTGTCAATTTCAGACTTCAGTGACACAGTTTGGAGATTTGTTGTCATCATTCAATCTGGAGGTCAACTGCTGGGATCTGACAAGGTGCTGCTCCAGTAGTTACATATCCTTTGACTGGGGATGTTCAGTTAATCATAAGTATATGTGTATTTCCTGAAAAAGTGAGATGTCATGAATTTCATGTTAAATAATAGGATACTTATTACTAGTGATGACACTTTTAAATTCAGAATAGCTACATGTCAGGGGTTCATGATACTTTCTTAACCCCAAACACATTTTCTTAATTTCCTATGCACCCTTATTTCAGAAAGCAAAATTAAAATTCACATCTCTGCCTGTCAGTAGGTAAATGGGGATCCTCAGCTTGAAGACACTTGTCAGGTACTTGAGATGCATTACGGATTTTTTTATGTTACATTGATTAACCTTGTTAGTGGTAGCTTCTAAATTATGACAGAAAATTAATGGAACAGGTTGCCTATGTGACCTTCACAGAAAGGTCATTGAGCTCACATGGGGATGGAGCCCTGTTTGTCAGGGACACTTCAGCAAGTCCGTCTAGAGCTCGCCTTCTTTGCCTGGTGATGTGTGTTCAGCTCTTCCTTGTCAGCAATGTAGAGATGGGACTTCCCTGGTGGCTCAGTGGTAAAGAACCTGCCTGCCAATGTAGGAGAAGTGGGTTTGGTCCCTGGGTTGGAAAGATCCCCTGCAGAAGGAAATGGCAACCCACTCCAGGATTCTTGCCTGAGAAGTCCCATGGACAGAGGAGTCTGGTGGGCTACAGTCCATGGGGTTGCAAAGAGTCAGACATAACTGAGCAACTAAACAACAACAAAAATTCCTAGTTGATCATGAGAGATTCATCTTCACAAAGGATTGCAGCAAATCAAGAGGAAGTTGCAGAAAACCAGAAGGAATGATAGAATTAGGGGAAAAAACCCCCATCATTTTGCAACTTTTGCTGAAAGTAGATTTAAGTAAAGATCATCAGTGTTTGAAACCATTAAAGGAAAGGTTGATGGAGGAATTTTAAGTGGAGAGGTCAGACTTTCAGACTTTCACTAATTGGTGAATTTTCACCTCACTAACGTTGGGGCTCAGGACAGGCCAACCCCCAAATGGGCCAAAGTGATATAGCGATTATTTTGAATTAAGATTACTTAAGAAACAACCACTGTAAGAAAGACACTCTGACCCTCCTTTGTGCCCCTGAGAGCAGAAAATAAATCTCGCAGGTGAAAGGTACCCTCCCGCCACTGAGAGAGACAGAGCCCTTATCACCAGAGACAGAGCCCAGACCGAGAAGGCTGTGTGAACAAGCCTTGTTTCTTCCTCGCTAATTCACTACCCTAAGCCCAAATCTCTTTCAGGTCTTCACAAATGTATTGTTTCTTTGTGTAAAAGGTATAAAAGCTGACAACTTTGATCATTTTTTTAGGTCCTGTTGCTATGAGACCTCTGTACCTATGAATTAAATTTTTTTTTCTCCTGTTATTCTGTCTTGCATCCATTAATTATCAGACCAGCCCAAAGAACTCAAGAGAGGAGGGACAGAAACATCCTCCTTTCCAGCCCTGTGTCTCCTGATATGAGGCAGCCTGAAGACGGCGTAGTGAGCAGTCCTTCTCTCGAAGATGGACCTGAATGTATCCAAGTGTTCAGAGCCGACTTGCAGCATACAGGAGATGCGGAGACAGAGGGGAACACTGAGTGATCTCATGAGGACGCAGACGAGCGCGTCCAGGTGGGGGCCACCCTTCAGGACTGCCACGTCCAGGTGGGGGCCACCCTTCAGGACTGCCGTCCTGGTCTCCTCAGGAAGTCACTGGCATGAAGATGAGAAGTGACTGGTGGGGATGGAGGGGCGACCAAGGGTCAAACAGAATTAAGAGAGAATAATCAGATGAGTGTGCAGATCTTGATTTGATCTTGATTCAAACCTAACTGGGCTTCCCACATGCTGCTGCTGCTAAGTCGCTTCAGTCGTGTCTGACTCTGTGCGACCCCATAGACAGCAGCCCACCAGGCTCCCCCATCCCTGGGATTCTCCTGGCAAGAACAGTGGTGCAGTGCTAAAGAGTCTCCCTGCCAATGCAAGAGACACAAGAGATGTGGGTTTGATCCTTAGGTCAGGAAGATCCCCTGGAGTAGGAAGTGGCAACCCACTCCAGTATTCTTGCCTGGAAAATTCCATGGACAGAGGAACCAGGTGGGCTACAGTCCATGAGATTAGACACGACTGAGCACTGTACTGTGCTTCAAACCCGGCTCTACAGAAGACACCTCTGAGAGAGTCCTGGAAATGTGATTATTAGATTTTCAGGAATTATTGTGATTTCCAGGGTGGGGCTGAGAAGAGACAATGGACCATGTTTATGGAAGGAAAGTTTCTGTAATTTTCAGAAATGCAGGCGGAAGTGAAGTGAAGTCGCTCAGTCATGTCCAACTCTTTGCGACCCCATGGACACCAGGCTCCTCTGTCCATGGGATTTTCTAGGCAAGAGTACTGGAGTGGGTTGCTGTTTCCTTCTCCAGGGAACTTCCCGACCCAGGGATTGAACCCAGGTCTCCCGCATTGTAGGCAGATGCTTTACTGTCTGAGCCACCAGGGATGTCTAAAGATAAAATGCAGGTGGGAATAGTAAAGGTAAAATGATATGCTGTCTGAGATGTGCTTTAAAATGCTTAAAAAAAAAAAAACAACCATGAAAAGTGAGGGTGAGAATGGAAACCAGCTAAAATCATAACAGCTGTCCACAAGGTATTGATTGATGGATCATGGGCATTCACACTACCAGTCTGTACTTTTGCACGTTTGAAAAATTTTACAAAAGTTTTTAAAAACAAGGGTAGATGACTCCGTGTGAGGATCACGACTGTCTTCGGATCGGGCTGGTGATAGCCTCGTGATGTCCCAGTGTCACGTGTAACCAGCGCTGGTGACTTAGGATATCACTTCCTACGACACACCCTATGGAGATTCTAAACATCCTTCATCTCAAAGAACAGCCTGATGAGCTCTTTGAAAACTGCATTAGATGACTCAAGAAGAGGCTCCATGGCACTGATTTCAAAGATACGGGTAGAGTTGTAGTGAATTCATTTGCAACCAGAGTTCTGACTAATCCAAGTCCTTGTGGATGAATTTACAACCTTTGGATCAGAAGACTTCTCACTGGAGGATGAGGGGGAAAAAAAAAAGATGCAAAAATATCCAAGAGAGAAAGCATATTAAGACATGAAACTTTAGAAAATGATTTACCCATTTACTCACTGAAGACAAGACGATTTCACCGAACCTCATTCAGTCATGAATATCTATTAAATCATAGTTCTGATATTTACATTTAGCAGGAAAAAAATGACGGCCCGTGCTGTTTAAGATGGTTTACCCTTGAAGCATACGCTCCATGCCTAATGAGACTCTGTAATGTAATTCTCTCTCACTGAGATTACTTGAACAAATTTCTATATTTAAATTACATGAGTATTAATTTGTCAAAATAATTTCTTTAAAATAAATGCTTTGTAATGCGTTGCTCTAAACCAGACCTTACCAACTAATTACCAGTAAAACTACTATGAAGAAAAATAAAACTTAAGTCAGAGCAAATCTGGATAAATGGTGTGGCGGGGGGTGGGGGTTACTCGGTATTTCTAGATTGGAAGACTCAGTATTGAAAAGATGTCAGTTCTCTTCAAATTAACCTTATCACAATCCAGATCCAAATGAGAATTTTAAAGAATGTGATAAGCTTATCTTCATTTATCTAGAAGAGATAAGTGGGAAAAAATGACCAATAGAATAGTGGGGCTCTGCTTTAGCAATCATGAGACATTGCTGTAGGAATTAAAGCCGTGTGGTCTTGTTTCAGGCACAGACGCACATGGCGGAGCAGGCAGAATCATGCGTACATACGTATTTATACTCATCTCTATAGCAGAACTTGAATTTGGCTTATGGGCAAAGGTGCCATTTTGAGTCTGCTGGGGAAAGGATTGTGTGTGATAGCTGATCATCAGATCAAGTCCACATTGTACACACACAGAAGTTCCCCAGTGTTTAATGAGATAATCATAAAAATTATTTAATATAGAAAAATGTGAGAGAAGATACTTTTATTATTATGGAGTATAAAGGGCTGTCCGAAGCAAACCCCCAAACCTGGACACCATCAAGGAGAAAATGAGTGCAAGACTCAGATGAAGTTTTCATGTAACGAGCGGCGTCATGTGCCAAATTAGAAGACGAGCAGTCGATGAATTCCCTTTGTTGGTCTTGTCCGGAGAATAGTTTGTAGATCTGTTTGCCTGGAGAATGCTCGGTCACTGATGTTCTTGCCTGGTTCACATTCTCTTAGGGAAGTGGGGGCAGGGAGGCACAGCAATTCGTGTCCCAGTCAGCATTTTTGCCAGTTATAGAAACAGCATGTCATCTGTCAGTCCTTAGAAAGGAAGTGTTTGCTTTAAAAAAAAAAAAAAAGAAAAGAAAAGAAACTTGGAAGAGCTAGACACTAATCTCAAGGGTGGTAAATTAGGTGTTCTCGCTTAGTTAGAAAAATAAGTGAGCCCAAAGTGGAGGCTCTGTGCTGTCTGGCATTTTTCTCTCCGTGTGTGTTTCTTACCCGCCGCTGTCCTTTGTCCATTTCCTTCGGTTTTGCAGTGCAGACAGGCATGGTTTATCAGCTGCTGCACTGGTAGCCTCTGTCACCTCGTCTTGGCCAGGGGCCCCCAGCGTCTGGAGTCTAGTGCTGCCCTGGACTCTGTAGCCCCCTGTGACTGTCCCTGTTGACGCCACAGAGACCCTGCATTGTCACACTGCATCGGGGCTCCCTGCTCACCCCACTGTCACCCTGCTAGACACAGCCCCCTTCAGGGCAGAGACCGGGTGGGACTCACTGTGCGTTCTCAGTGTCATGGTGCTTGGCTCCTGGAAAGGATGCACTGCCTCTTTTGAATGAATGAGCGATTAAATGAGCAGGGGATGGATATGGAAGTGTGTATATTTCCAAGCACGTTGTGGGGAATGAAACAGCCTTGCTGCCCGACACACAGTGGAGACTGGAGTTGAGAGAGCGTGCCTCTGCAGGGCTTGGGAAAGGCCAGTGACCCCAACTTGAGTCCTAGAGGATGAGCAGAAGGCTTTCATGCGAGGAGAGTGGGAATGGCATTTACAGAATTGCTCAGCAGTGAAGAAATCCTGCGTGGCTGCTGTGTGAGTTCAGAAGGAAGGTGTGGTTGATGAGGCCACCTGGGCTTCTTTGGACATGCTCCCGTGAGGTGCTGAGGAGTATGGACTCTGGGCAGGATGTGAAGCCCTTAGGGTCTTTTCATTTATTTATTTTGTTGAAATATAGTTGATTTACAATGTGTTAATTTTTGCTGTATGGCAATGTGAATCAATTATACACACACACACACACATTCTTTTTCATATGCTTTTCCATATGGTTTATCACAGGATATTGAATATAGTTCCCTGTGCTATACAGTAGGACCTTTTTTATCCATCCTGTATATAATAGTTGGCATCTGCTAATCCCAAGCTCCAGGTCTTCCCACCCCCAACACCCTGCCCCTTGGCAACCCGAAGTCAGCTCTCTTGTGTCTGTGAGTCTGTTTCTGTCTGGTAGGTAAGTTTATTTGTGGCACATTTTAAATCCCATGTGTAAGTGCTGCCATATGTTTTTGTCTTTGTCTGACCTACTTAGTATGATAGTCTCTGGGTCCATCCATGTTTCTGCAAATGGCACTGGTTCCTTTTTCATGGCTGAGTAGTATTCCATCACATGTGTGCACCACGTCGGCTTTATCCATTCTTCTGCTGTTGGACGTTTAGGTTGTTTCCGTGTCTTGGCTGTTGTGAGTAGTGCTGCTGTGCATTGGGATCTTTTAAATGAGATAATTCCATAAAAAATTAATCTTGGAAACCAGGAGGATGCTCTGGACCCTCCTACAGACTCTCCTTGGCTCCTGTCTTCCTGTTCTCTGATGCTTATTTCACATAGATTACAACGTAACCATTAGGATGAAGCTGCTTCTGTATCATTGCTGATGCAAAAGTATTTTGAGAAACAG
Source organism: Neotragus moschatus (assembly GCA_006410615.1). Classification (NCBI taxonomy): domain Eukaryota; kingdom Metazoa; phylum Chordata; class Mammalia; order Artiodactyla; family Bovidae; genus Neotragus; species Neotragus moschatus. Next base: position 1,746,133 of record SJYA01002485.1, on the reverse strand, counting down.
ATAAATGGATTCTAAAATGATTATTGTAACTAATTTGAAGCAACAGTTTAGATCGCCAAGTTTTGGTAGCTTTAATTAGGTAAACTTGATTGACCCCATAAATGTGTCCATCCTTCAAATTGTATCTGTTCAGGTATGACTTTTGTATATGATTTTTTCTTTTTGGTCAGTGAAATTCAGTTATGTTTAGTGTCACTTAACATCAGGTAACAGAGAAGGCGATGGCATCCCACTCCAGTGCTCTTGCCTGGAAAATCCCGTGGACAGAGGAGCTTGGTAGGCTGCAGTCCATTGGGTCACGAAGAGTCGGACATGACTGAGCGGCTTCACTTTCACTTTTCACTTTCATGCATTGGAGGAGGAGATGGCAACCCACTCCAGTGTTCTTGCCTGGAGAATCCCAGGGACGGGGGAGCCTGGTGGGCTGCCGTCTATGGGGTCGCACAGAGTCGGACACCACTGAAGCGACTTAGCAGCAGCAGCAGCAGCAGCAGCAGGTAATATATTGCAGAAGAAAGGCATCTAAAAACAGGTTGTGGACTGTCAAAATACAGGAGGAGAAAACACAAAGGAATTCACATTTAGCTTAATTGGCTTGTGATCTCCTGGATATAGGTCGTCTCGTGTGGATTAGTGCTATGCAGATTATATGCAAGACTTTTTGCCCAAGATCTGGTGAACTGAGGAACCTTGGGAAGAGCTGACAGTCAGCTATACCGAAACTTTGAAAGACCCCTTCAGAGTTTACGGGGCTTCCCCAGTGGCTCAGTGGTGAAGACTCCACCTGCAGTGCAGGAGACCCGGGTTTGACCCCTGGGTCGGGAAGATCCCCTGGAGAAGGAAATGGCAACTCACTCCAGTATTCTTGCCTGGAGAATCCCATGGACAGAGAAGTCTGGTGGGCTGTAGTCCATGGGGTCTCAAAGAGTTGGATACTACTGAAGCAACTGAGCACACACATCAGAGCCTGTATCTGGCAGAGTTTGGTGGTTTTAAATCAAGTGGTAAAGTCTTCCTTGTGTTTTGGATAATGTTGCTCCATTTCCGGTATTTAATGAACAGTTAGTGGAAAATGTTTAGTAACTACATGTGAAAGAAAGCAATTTTCTTTCAGCGGAATTGAATCTTAGTGTAACTGCTTAGTCATCCTATCTTTAAAAAAAAATCTGCCTTTTAGGTTTCTTGATGGTGTTGCTTCTAACAAAGCCAGTTGGCTTGATCTTCACAACTACCTTATGTATAAACACTTTTTTTAGGTGATGTGTTACATAGTATTTGAAATACTTGTTTAGATACATTTTGCTTTGAACATCAGAGTAGAACAGATGTAAGCTTCACATAGAATATAGAGATTTTTAATAATGGGAGATATCTATAGCTGTCCTTTGGCCAGGAGAGAGCAGATATCTGGTCCTTAAACTACTTTAGTAGTAGAAAAATTCTTTAAAATATGATATAATATTTATTGCTGGAGTGGGTTGTCATTTCCTTCTCTAGGGGATCTTCCTGACCCAGGGATTGAATCCAGGTCTCCTGCACTGCAGGCAGATTCTTTACCATCTGGGCCGCTAGGGAAGCCTTTGTGTTTCTATAGCAGGACCACAATAGGTTATGATAGGTAAGGCTGGTATATTACCAACAAATTGATATTAAAATTAAAAAAACATTATGCCTCCAGTTGGGATAGTATTATACATAGTAAATATCTACGCTTTATTTTGATGAGGAGGTATTTGAAGGCCATATTTTGATATTTTTGAACTATCTTGGAACTTTCATGGGGTCCAGTGATTAAGACTCCATGCTTCCCCTGCAGGGACGTGGGTTCAACCCCTGGTCCAGGGAGCTCAGTTCCCATATGCTGTGCAGGGTGAAGCAAAAATAAGTAATAAACTTTCTGTAATGAAAATTTCAAACATGCACAAGGAAGAATCATACCAGAGAGTCCTCTTAGTCACCTCATCAGCATATACTCAAGTATGGATGAAAAGGACTCCTAATGAATAAGACATTCCTACCACTCAGGGAACTCCACAGGCTTTAGGAGCTCTGTGCTGAGAACCAGGAGAGAGACCAGCTGTGTGTGTGTGTGTGTGTGTGTGTGTGCGCGCGTGCGCGCGCTATTTTATCTGTTTGTGGCTTCTCTCTGGTGGTAGAGTGGAGGCTGCTCTAGCTGCAGTGCGCGGTTTCTCTCTGTGGGGCTTCTCTTGTTGCAGAGCACAGGCTCTGGGGCGCGTGGACTCAGTAGTTGCGGCTCCCTGGCCCGGGAGCACAGGCTCAATAGTTGTGGCGCGCGGGCTTTTGCTCAGCAGCACGTGGAATCTTCCTGGATCAGGGATCAAACCCGTATCTTCTGCACTGGCTGGTGGATTCTTGACCACTGAGCCACCAGGGAAGCTCCAGGTACATTTGTTTGGTGGGTGGGGGACTGTGTGTATCGTCTCTAGAAGTTTGCTCCTGCCACTTTGTGATCAGTCAGTATGTACTCTTTTTATTCTTTTAGGTTGTGGCTCCTGGCTCCTTATACTCACAATAATTATTTTGAGATCCACATATGTTATATCAATAATTTATTCCTTTCTATTGTTGCATATTCTTTCGTAATATGGATGTCCACTCATACTTATTCATCTGTTGGTGGCATTTGGGTTTCCAGCATTTGATCATTACAAGTAACGCTGCTAAGAACGTTCATGTACGAGTCTGTTTATGGATGTATGCTTTCATTTCTCTGGGATAAATATCTAGGAGTGGAATTGATGGGTTGGTTACATAGTGGTGTGTGTTTTAACTTCTGAAGAAACTGCCCAGTTATTTTCTTTTTACCTTCCCACGAGTTGTGTATGAGAATTGCAGTTGCTCCACATCTTTGCCAACATGCGGTATGGGCAGTCTTTTCTAATTCTAGCTGGTCTGATAGGCGTGTAGTGACATCTGTGATTTTCGTTTGCCTTTTCCTAGTGACTAACACTGTTGAGAATCTCTTCATATGCTTACTTGCCATCCACTTATCTTCTTCGGTGAAGTGTCTGTATACATCATTTACCCATTTTTTTAAAAAACTAGGTTGTTTGTTTTGTTATTCTTGAGCTTTGAAAAGCCTTTATATATGCTGAATACAATTCCTCAATCAGAATATGATTTGCCAGCATCTTCTCTGTCTATGCTTTGTCTTTTAATTTTCTCCAGTGTTTTTTGAAGAGCAGAATTAAAATTTCTGTTTTTGAAGCAAAATTCAGTAACAGAAAGATATCTGGAAATCTCCGAATATCTGGAAATGAGTCAACTCAGTTATAAATAACTCATAGTTCAAGGAAGAAATACCGAGAAATTAGACAATAATTTGAATTGGGTGAAAATGAAAACAGACTATATTAGTATCTGTGAGATACAGTTAAATCAGTGCATAGAGAAAATTTTATAATTTAAATGATTATATTAGAAATGTTTAAATTCAGTGGTCTGACTTTTTAAGAAATTGGAAAAATATCAGTTTAATCCCATAGTAAATTATAAGCATTTAAATGACAGAGTGGAAGTCAATAAATGTAAAAAGTGTAAATAATAGAAGAGAATGAGTGAAACAGAAACTGAAGATCATCATGAATGATACACGTCTAGTTAGGATCAAAGGAAAGCAAGGAGGGCATGCAGTTGAACAGCATGAAGAATGGCTGGAGAGCTTCTGCAGGCATTGAAGGGCGATTAGAAAAAAAATAAAAGGGCTTTCCTGGTGGTTCAGTGGCTAAGACTCTGAGCTCCCGGTGCAGGGGCTCAGGTTCAATCCCTGGTCAGAGAACTAGATCCCGAGTGCTACAGCTAGGAGCTCGCATGCCTCATCTGAAGGTCTCGCTTGCAGCAACAGAGACAAAACCAAAGAAGGGACAGCAGAGAAATGAGAGCACGTCTCAGTGAGCTGACAATCTGGGTGAATGGGACAAGTTCTTCAAAAGATTAAAGTTACGAACACAAGAATAAATATAAAACAGGTATGGCCCAATATCTGTGAAAGAAATGAAATTTGTAATTTAAAACCTTCCAAAAAGAAAATTCCAAGCTCAGGTGGCTTCACTGATGAGTTCTGTCAGACATTTGAAGAATTAATACTGTCCTATGCCAGCTTTTTCAGAGCAATTAAATAGAAAGGAATAATTCCCATCTCATTTTATGAATCATACTATCTTGATACCAAAACCAAAGAAAGTATTATAAGAAAAAGAATAAGACTTCTACACTGAAAGGTATAAAATAGTGCTAAGAGAAATTAAAGAAACTTACATAAATGGAAAAATATATTTATGTATAGTACACTTAATGTTCTTGAGATTAATTTCTCTAAAATTTATCTATAAATTCAACAGAAATCCCCATCAGAGTCTTGGTAGGCTTTTTCTGGGAAGAAATTTCCATGTTGACTTATAAACCTTAAAGGCAGTGAACCCAGGATAGCCAAAAAACAAACAAAAATAGAATCAAAGGCAGTAAAACAAAGTTAGAACACTTAGATAACTAAGCCTCCTGATATTGACTGATGTTTTAAACCTAAAGCAGTCAAGATAAGGTGGCATTTTTGTGAAGAACAGACATATAGATCAATGTAACACAATAATCCAAAGATGGACCAACTCATAGTTAGTGTTGAATCAACAAAGATGCCAAGAAAACTTAGTAGAGAAAGGATAGGTTTTTCAACAAATGATACCAGAACAATTATGTATCAGAAGGAGAAGAAGAACCTTGGTTCTTACCTTCCTTGCATTGTACACAGAAATAACATGAAATGGATATTACACCTAAACATAAAATCTAAACTTTAAAATCTCTGAGGGAGAATAGATTAAATGCTTCCTGACCTTGCGATGTGAGAGATTTCTTAGCACAGACCATCTACCGAAGAATTAATCCTGCACCTAGTTCGGAATATGGTTCCATAATGCCTCTCATAATGTCTCATAATGTTCAATATAATTCACCATATGACCAACAGTTTCACTTCTAGATATTTACCCATGAAAAATGAAAACACATGCCCATGAGGCAACTTGTACACAAATGTTTAAAACAGTTTTATTTATAATAGCCCCAAACTGGAAACAGCCCAAACGTCTGTCAACAGATGGACAGATAAACAAATGGTAGAATATTCGTCCAATAACATACTTCTTGGCAACAAGAAGGAACTAGAAACTTATGCACATAGCAATACAGATGAAGCTTGTTTATGCTGAGGGAAAGAAACCAAAAACAAAAGACAACATAGTGCATTATTTTATCTATGTAGAATTCTAGAACTGTAGCAGCTTGTCTTTATTAAATGGGAGGAGGCGACTGATAGGTGCTCAGATCCTAGAATTTGGGGAGGTAGATTGCAAAAGAGCACTTTTTGGAAAATATAAATATTTGATATCTTGATTAGGACAGTATTATATGTGAAAAACTCATTTAACGGTACACTTAAACATGCATTTAATTACCTCAGTTTGTTTCAAAAAGCAAAAGAAAAGGTGGCGGGGGGAAGTGATGCCAGACTATTGCCCATCAGTAGATGATAGAGGTTTAATTTCTGCTTTTTCTATTTGGGTAATAGCTTTGGAGGTTCGCTTGTTGAATAATCGCTCCTTTCTCCATTTTCCTGCCTTGCCACTTTAGTTACATATCAAAGTTCCATGCATGTGCGGGTCAGTTTGTGTGATTTCTGTTCCATTTCATTGGTCAGTTCGTTTATCCTGTCTTGACTATTTTAGCTTCATAATGGGCCTTTTTTTATCATCATTCTCTTTCTTCAGAAATGTCCTGGCTATTTTTGCATGCATTTTATAAAAAGCTTATCTGTTTCCATGTTCTATGGAAAATCCTGTTGGAATATTGATGGGAGTTATATTGATTTTGTAGATGAATCTGATTAGAGTTTTTGCAATATTAAATCTTTCTGTTCTTTACCATGCTGTATCTTTCTACTTATTAAAAACTTCTTTACTGTCTCTCAATACAATTTTGTAATTTTGCCTGTAACATTCCTGCACATATTTTGAAAGATTTATTTCAAGACATTCGATGTTTCCTCCTCTGGTGTAAGTGAAATCTTCTTTCTAATTATATTTTCTCATGGTTTATACTTGCTGTGTAGTAGTGTGATTTTTTAATATTGATATATCCAGGGAACATTGGCTGTTTCTTTAGAAAGAATCTCATTGATAGGTTAGCAGAATTTGTCATGTGTGAGCGTGCACATCTTTATTATTTTTGGAAAGTGGTGGTGTTGAGGGAGAACTTCCCCCAAATTCCTTATTTTTTTTTTTTAACTAAGTAGGGAAGATCTCTTGGAGAAAGAAATGGCAACCCACTCCAGTAACCTTGCCTGGGAAATCCCATGGACAGAGGAGCCTGGGGGGCTATAGTCCATGCGGTGACAAAGAAGTTGGACACGATTTAATGACTAGGCGACCACAAAGTGTACGTGTAAGGCTGGCCCTGGGTTGCAGGAGGGGGTACTAGCCAGAGCTGCGAGCTTTAAGTTTAGTCAGCTGTTCATGCAGCTGTGGGTGTCAGTAACAGGCGTCTTTTGTCAAGCCAATATCCTTTTGAGGGGAGCATATTTTTTTATTGAGCTATAACTGACAAAATTATATGTCTTTAAAGTGTACAATGAATACCAGAATAATCAAGCCAGTACCCTCGACTGAAGACATCCATGTATTTTCCATTCTAGGGATGGAGGCTGGCATTGTTAAAAACATGTCACTCTTCTCTTCTAGTATCCGGAGCGTGATGCAGAAGTATCTTGAGGAGAGACACGAAATCACCTTTGACAAGATTTTTAATCAGAGAATTGGTAAGTCTGGCTGTTCGCTTGGCAGACGGTTGGCTCTAGGCGTGGCACTGAAGTGTAGATGCAGCCCTCGATGCGGCCACACGCACTGCAGCTCAGGCTGGGGATGAGGGATGGCGTGTGATTAACACGATCCTGAGTGAGTGCTCACGTCCCTAGCTGTGTCTCCTGTACATGAGCTGCTGGGAAACAGATGAGTTCGGGTGGAGGTTTGAAGGCAGTGTGGAAGAGTCCCCTGGTCCACGGACTGGGCTCTCGATAGCCAGAGAGAAGTCTTCCGTTCAGCTCTGTGCCCGAGGCCTCATCCTCTCTCACTGACCGTGTACTTTCCGTGGTCGCAGGTGTTGGCGTGTGTCTCCATCACCCTCACCCCGCTGTGTGGCTGGCTCTCTGCTTGCAAAGTGTGAGGTCGGCTTACTGGATCAGTTCTCAAGGGTTCATGGGTTTTGTTTGCCGCTCACTCTTCTCAGTTCCGCCGCAGTCTCCCTTATTCCTATGGCTCCACTTGGAACCTCTGCTTAGCAGGTCACCGGGACTGCTCCGGTTGTGTACGCAGAGTTCATGGACCCATCGCCCACTGGCTGATGCCCTCGGCCCATGCAGACGTGTGGTTCTGTAGGGGTGTTCTGTGGTCCCCAGAAGTTAGTGCCCTGGAGAAGCTGGGACCAGACAGGAACTGGTTTAGTGGGAATTTCAAGGCCCGTGAAGAAATGAGATCCATTATTCCACCTGCCTTCTGAAAGACTGGCAACTTGTTTAAAGGTGCCGTCGGCTGGGTTAGAGGAGTGCTGTCAGCTATGTAGTTTTGTTTTACATTCCCCCAAATCAGTTCCCGTCCCCCCCACCCCCGTCCAGAAATTTCCTGAACAATCTTTTGTTCTCAGTGATAGAATTCATCTTTGGCCTGTCAGCTGTCTCTGTTGTTAACTTGCTCTGTTGGTAGCTTACAGTGATGTAATAAACAGATTATGCTTGAGTTTTTACAAAAAAATCAGTGTAGCTGAATGTAAGAGACCAGGAATCTGTCTTCCTCTTCTTGTATCTTGATTGCCTCCCACAGCTGTTCAGAGGAGCTTTGCAGGGAAACTGTGTCTTAGTGTTTAAGTTAACCTAATACTAGAGGAAATTATTAAAATTCCAAGAAATTATAGTCTTTCTGAAGTTTCCTGGAACCCAAATGTTTCTGCTCCCATGATGTGCAGATACAGGCTGACTGGTCCCTTTGAGACTGAATATTCTGATAGTCTTGGGTCATCCTTCTGTGTATAGGTCAAGAGGTGAGACTCAGGTTGATGAAATGACTTGTTCTGATCTTACATTCTGATAATTCTCTGAAGGTTGCATTACTATAACATGTACTGTAGAAGGTCACCTGGTAAGAATTGGATAGATTTGTTTTGTTTTTTTTTTTTTAGAAAGAGTTACAGTGATCTCTTTTATTCAAGTAAAGCAGAAACTGATATGGAAAGTCTGGATTTTTCTGAACCAGTGTCTGTCACAAAGTGACCACCAATGAAGAGGAACTAAAAAGCCTCTTGATGAGGGTGAAAGAGGAGGGTGAAAAAGCTGGCTTAAAACTCAACATTCAAAAAACTAAAATCATAGCATCCTACCACTTCATGGCAGATAGATGGGGAAAATGTGGAAGAGTGTCAGATTTCATTTTCTTGGGCTCCAAAATCACTGCAAACAGCAACTGCAGCCACAAAGTTAAAAGACACATGTTCCTTGGAAGAATAGCTATGACAAACCTAGACAGTGTATTAAAAAGTGGAGATGTCACTTTGCCATCAAAAGTCTGTAGAGTCAAAGTTATGGGTTTTCCAGTAGTCATGTGTGGATGTGAGAGTTGGACTTAATGAAGAATGAGCACCGAAGAACTGATGCTTTCGAACTGTGGTGCTGGAGAAGGCTCTTGAGAGTTCTTTGAACTGCAAGGAGATCCNAGGAGTGCTGTCAGCTATGTAGTTTTGTTTTACATTCCCCCAAATCAGTTCCCGTCCCCCCCACCCCCGTCCAGAAATTTCCTGAACAATCTTTTGTTCTCAGTGATAGAATTCATCTTTGGCCTGTCAGCTGTCTCTGTTGTTAACTTGCTCTGTTGGTAGCTTACAGTGATGTAATAAACAGATTATGCTTGAGTTTTTACAAAAAAATCAGTGTAGCTGAATGTAAGAGACCAGGAATCTGTCTTCCTCTTCTTGTATCTTGATTGCCTCCCACAGCTGTTCAGAGGAGCTTTGCAGGGAAACTGTGTCTTAGTGTTTAAGTTAACCTAATACTAGAGGAAATTATTAAAATTCCAAGAAATTATAGTCTTTCTGAAGTTTCCTGGAACCCAAATGTTTCTGCTCCCATGATGTGCAGATACAGGCTGACTGGTCCCTTTGAGACTGAATATTCTGATAGTCTTGGGTCATCCTTCTGTGTATAGGTCAAGAGGTGAGACTCAGGTTGATGAAATGACTTGTTCTGATCTTACATTCTGATAATTCTCTGAAGGTTGCATTACTATAACATGTACTGTAGAAGGTCACCTGGTAAGAATTGGATAGATTTGTTTTGTTTTTTTTTTTTTAGAAAGAGTTACAGTGATCTCTTTTATTCAAGTAAAGCAGAAACTGATATGGAAAGTCTGGATTTTTCTGAACCAGTGTCTGTCACAAAGTGACCACCAATGAAGAGGAACTAAAAAGCCTCTTGATGAGGGTGAAAGAGGAGGGTGAAAAAGCTGGCTTAAAACTCAACATTCAAAAAACTAAAATCATAGCATCCTACCACTTCATGGCAGATAGATGGGGAAAATGTGGAAGAGTGTCAGATTTCATTTTCTTGGGCTCCAAAATCACTGCAAACAGCAACTGCAGCCACAAAGTTAAAAGACACATGTTCCTTGGAAGAATAGCTATGACAAACCTAGACAGTGTATTAAAAAGTGGAGATGTCACTTTGCCATCAAAAGTCTGTAGAGTCAAAGTTATGGGTTTTCCAGTAGTCATGTGTGGATGTGAGAGTTGGACTTAATGAAGAATGAGCACCGAAGAACTGATGCTTTCGAACTGTGGTGCTGGAGAAGGCTCTTGAGAGTTCTTTGAACTGCAAGGAGATCCAACCAGTCAGTCCTAAAGGAAATCAACCCTGAATATTCACTGGAAGGACTGATGCTGAAGCTGAAACTCCAAAACTTTGGCCACCTGATGTGAAGAGCCAGCTCACTGGAAAAGTCCCTGATGCTAGGAAAGATTGAGGGCGGGAGGAGAAGGGGACGACAGAGGATGAGACAGTTGGATGGCATCACTGACTGAGTGGGCATGGGTTTGAGCAAACTCTGGGAGATAGTGAAGGACAGGGAAGCCTGGCATGCTGCAGTCCATATGGGGTCACAAAGCGTTGGACACAGCGTAGCGACTGAACAACATGAAGGCTGTAGATTTGCCTTCTGCAATGACTCACTAAATAGAGTGCTCGAAAGGTGGGTGGCGTGCTCTGGAGGAGCCGATCAGGAGTGGCCCGTCTGCTCTGAGGACGACTTAGGGGAGCCCTTAGCCACACAGAAGGTTTCAGCCTGAGCATAGGGGTTTGGTGGGGGGACAGATTCAGCTTTCATCTCATCCCCCGTTGCCTCTTCTCATCGCTTTCATGGTGTTTGGTTAACTGCCATCTGTACAGATCCCCTCCTTTGCTTCTGATTTTGTACCAAAAAGCAGAAAATTAGACGGCCCTGATGACCAGAGAAAGAAACTCCATAGCTTTGGGAAGAAAGGGAAAAAAAGAAATTCTTTAATGGTGACTTAAAAATTTTCAAATGTTTTACAGCTCTGTTGAGCTACATTTGATTCAGTATATTTCCCCTGTCCAGTTCAGTGGGTTTTGGTGTATTCACAGAGCTGTGTGGCCATCAGCACAGTCTCATCGGGGAACATTTTCAGTACCCTGAAAGAAACTGCATCGGGACTCCCCTGGTGGTCCAGGGGTTAAGCCTCTGTGCTTCCGGTTCCTCCGCTGCAGGGTGCAAGGTCAAGGGACCAAGGTCCCACATGCTGCCAGGCATGGCCAGAAGATCAATCAATCGATAAAACAAAGTAAAGCACCTCCTTTCCCCCGCCCCCCAGCCGAAGGCGGCGGCGGGGGCAGAAGAAGCTGCACCCATGCTCGGCCCCTCCCCTCTACCCTCTGCGTGCCCCTAACCCCTAAGTACCACTCATCTGACTTCTGCCTCTCTGGATTCGGCCGTGTTGTACTCGCCACATAGACAGCACCATGGAGCGTGGCCTTTTGCATCCAGCGTCTCTCAGCAGGATGTTTCCAGGGTTCACCACGTTGTCGCGTGTGTATCGTCACTGCCTTCCATTCTTCTTCCCCGTAATATTCCCCTGCTCCACCGAGCCACGTTTCCTTCACCCACTCATCTGCCAGTTGTTTCCAGTTTCGGCTCTTAGGAATAACACCGCTAGGAGAGGAAGCTTTTTTTTTTAAATTTTTGTGTTCAGCTAAGACAGCAGATTAGAAGAGTAGAAGTGAAGTCGCTCAGTTGTGTCTGACTCTTTGCAACCCCATGGACTGTAGTCCACCAGGCTTCTCTGTCCATGGAATTTTCCGGGCAAGAGTACTGGAGTGGGTTGCCATTTCCTTCTCCATGGGATCTTCCAGACCCAGGAATCGAACCTGGGTCTCCCACATTGCAGGCAGACGTTTTACCATCTGAGCCACCAGGGAAGCCCCTAAGACAGCAAAAGAGATGATTTATTGTACACATGTTACATTCAGCCACAACTGAGAAAAGAACTAGGCTAGAATATCATGTGGATTCAGAGCAAAGAAGCAAAAGAGGGATAACGAGCCAGATGGGTCTCTCAGAGGTGGTGGAGGTGATCAGAATGGCCATAGACCCACCAAGACAAGTTTGAGATGGTAGGCCTGCAGTTCAGCAGTTTGTACCAGCGTCCCTGGCCTCCAGCTTCCCTTGTTTCTCCTTCTGTGGCCTCCATGTTTCCTTGGACCTCTGTTTCCTTGGGCTTCTATTTCCTTGGACTAGTTTCCTTGAACCTCTGTCTCATCTTTCTTTGCTCTTCAGTCTGTACATTCTCTTCTTCCTCCACTTCACTCTCCTGGCATGGAGATTTCTCAAAAGATGGCCCTAAGGCCAAGAGAAGAGGGTGTTTTTCTGCGTGTAATTTGAGCAAGTGGTTTTGGGTTACTAAGATGCCCTGGGGATTGTGACAGGCTTGCCCTGCCTTGCAGCTCCAGTTTCCAGTCTCTGAAATGCGTCAAGGTCTCTTTCTTCCTTTGTCGTTCCTGCCCCTCTCTCTCCCTCCTGTAACTGCTTTTGCGTCTCTCATCCACCAGCCCGCTCATCAAATGTGCGAGGCCCAGAGCTGTCTTTTCCGTGGTTGTGATTAAACCCTCACCTGAAGCTGGCTCCAGGAGCCTTTGATCTGAGCCCCTAATGGCATTAACTCGAGCCTCACAGATTCTCCTCCCGAGCAGCTTCGCCAGGCACTGGTGGTCTGTGGCTTTTATCTCAATTAAGTTATTAAAAGAACTAAACATGGTTCAGATAAAGAGCCCCTCCTTCCCTTCCTCCCGACTCCTGAACCTGGAGCTGATGAGCCAGTCGGAGAGAAGCCAGGTTTAAGCTCTGTGGGGGTGGGGACGGGGAAAGAGGACAAGTAAACGTGCAGACACAGACCTGTAATCACGTGTGGACAGAGCTCTGTGTTTAACCTGTCTGGTTCTTCCCGTCTCCATGGCGCTCTCGTTTTCTGGCTGGTGTGAGGGATGGGGCGAGGGGAAGGGGGACTGCAGTCACCTTGAGTCTCCTGGTCTCTGACTTCCTCTTCTGCCTTCCCCATCTCTTCCTGCTGCCCCTCTCCATGACTCTCTCCGAGTGTTTCCGCCTGGTTGCTTTTCTGTGCGCCCCTTGTTTCCCTTTCACCCGCGATCCCCCTCTACTCTCCCCCTCGTCTCTCTTTCCAAGCCTGCCAGCATCCCCCATGTTGGCTGGCAGTTGACACACGGTTTGGGGGACCAACCTCCAACATGGGCTGTAGCCGACATGTCAAAATGCTTTGTGAAACCAAAAAAAAATATGTAGAAATCTTCCATTTACTTGGCTTCTGAGTCTTTGCTGAGTGGCAAGTGATTGGCAGGCCTGATGGCTATACCCAGACTGGTTGTCATTGCAGCCGTTTCCCTAGCTATAAAAGTGGGCATACGGATGGCACCCACTTCATTGGCCCTTGTGAAGATCCAGCAGAAAATGGATGCAAAGCCCTGAACATGGTGATTGTTCTTCACAGGTGCTCAGTGAATGAAATCTCTTATGAAAAGTTTTACTCTTGGGTAAAACTCGACCAAAATAATGATCCCCCATGCTTATGTACCGGGCTTCCCTGATGGCTCAGATGGTAAAGAATCCGCATGCAATGCGGGATACCTGGGTTTGGTCTCTGGGTTGGGAAGATTCCCTGGAGGAGGGTATGGCAACCCACTCCAGCATCCTGGCCTGGAAAATCCCCATGGACAGAGGAGCCTGGCAGGCTGCAGTCCATGGGGCCACAGAGAGTCAGACACGACTGAGCGACTAGGCACAGCACATTCTTACATACCACCGAAACTCGATATGTTTTCAACATTCTGTGTCCCTGCTTTGCCCATCTCCTCTCTTTTTGCTTATGGAAATATTTTAAGGCATTTAGCAAACCCTTCATGGCGTTTCAGCCCTATGCGCATCTCTAGAATATCTGAATATTTTCTTATACAACTTTAATACCTTTATTCCAACCAATGAAAATGATTCTTACTGTAAAATTGTCTATATTCAGGTTTTTCTGATTAACTTTAAAATGTCCTTTTACTCTTGGTTTTTTGGAATCAGGATCCATATATTGTTCTTGTAATGTAATTGGTAATAACATCCTGCTAATCTAGAAGGGTCCCCCACCCACAGGTAATTGACATTTTAAAGAAACCAGGCTGGTTGTACTGTAGAGTGTTCCACATTCTGGATTTTTCTGCTTGCTTTTTCATGGTGTCATTTCAACGAATTGCACTTCTGCTTCCTAAATTTCCTGTGAACTGAAAGCCAGCTCCAGCAGCTGCACAAGTGTCAGGTTCAGACTCAGTAGCGGGAGGCGTGTGATACGTAGGTGTCGCCCTGCCGTCACTTCTCCGAAGTGGCTGAGGTGCGGTCAGCCCTCGGGTTCCTCGTTTAACTGTCATCTGCCGTTCGTTTCATTTGCAATGATGGTCTTTGCCTGAATCGATTACTGTATTAGGAAGTAACGAAGTGGTGAGCTTGCTAATCGTGCCATTCCTTCCGTGTTCACTGCTTTTGTTCATCCACTCAAGCTGTTTATTTGCCCGTAGAGATAGTCGGGTATGGTTGGCAGATTTCTAAGATGTCTCCCATGACTTTTGCCTCCAGGTGGTACTCCCAAGGGTAACCTGCTGAAAGAGGTTTTGCAAATACAGTTAAGGCTATGTTCTAGATGGGCTGAATCCACTCACACCAGCCTTTTAAAAACAGAGAATGTCCTCAGGCTGGCAGCAGAAGAGGAAGCCAGAGAGACTGACATGAGAAAGACTGGGCACTCCCTTGCCTGCTTTGCAAGTTGAGGGACCCCATGAAAAGGATTGTAAGTGTTGTCCACGGCAGGCAGCAGGGAAACAGTCTTACAGCCATCGGAACTGCATTCTGCCAACAGACAACCTGAATGAGTTTGAAAGCAACTGGCTCCCCAGAGCCTCTAGGTAAGAACCCAGGTTATCAGTACCTTGATTCTGGCCTTATGAGCCCCTAAGCAGAAAGGCAGAGCTAGTGGTGAGGAACCTGCCTGCCAGTGTAGGAGATGTGAAAGACGCACGTTTGGTCCCTGCGTTGGGAAGATCCCCTGAAGGAGGGCAGGGAAAACCCACTCCAGTATTCTTGCCTGGTGAATCTTATCAACAGAGGAGTCTGGCGGGCTGCAGTCCATTGGGTCACAATGAGTTGGACACGACTGAAGCGACTTAGCAGCAGCAGCAAGCAGAAAAGCCAGAGGAGCCAGCCAGGACTTCTCATCTCCAGAACCAGGAGCTGTTTATTAGTGGCATTTTTAAGCACTGAGTTTGTGAATGTTTGTTACACAGCAGTAGAAAGTAATAGAGCAGGGGGACTGCCCTGAAGATCCAGTTTTAGGCTCCATGCTTCCACCCCAGGGGGTGCAGGTTTGATTCCTGGTCAGGAAACTAAGATTCCACATGCTTCTTGGCTGAAATTACAAAATAAATAAATAAAGCAGTAACCTTAAAAAAAACTAATAGAGCAGGATAAATGCTTAGTTCTGTTTTTAATTGCCAGTTTCCCAAATAAAAACTGTTAACTGACAGTTGTCTTTATTTTTCTAATGGTTACATAGCAATCAACCATCTTAATGGACTCAATTAAATTGATTCCTAATTTGCTGTCAGTGAAACTTAGATATTGACAAGTGTCCTTGGTTTGGCTCATTGACAGAGTGATTTTAAAGGGATACTCGTTACGGTTAAGATGATTTTGCTATCATTTTCTTCTGTGATCAACTGGAATAATAATTTCATCATATGCAAGTGCGACACTTTCAGTTCAGTCGCTCAGTCGTGTCCTGCTCTTTGCGACCCCATGGACTGCAGCACACCAGGCCTTCCTGTCCATCACCAACTCCCGGAGTTTATTCAAACTCATGTCCATTGAGTTGGTGATGCCATCCAACCATCTCATCCTCCGTCGTTCCCTTCTCCTCCTGCCTTCAGTCTTTCCCAGAATCAGGGTCTTTTCAAAAGAGTCAGTTCTTCTCATCAGGTGGCCAGAGTATTGGAGTTTCAGCTTTAGCATCAGTCCTTCCAATGAATCTTCAGGATTGATTTCCTTTAGGATGGACTGGTTGGATCTCCTTGCAGTCCAAGAGACTCTCAAGAGTCTTCTTCAACACCACAGTTCAAAAACATCAATTCTTTGGCACTCAGCTTTCTTTATAGTCCAACTCTCACATCCATACATGACTACTGGAAAAACCATAGCTTTGACTAGATGGACCTTTGTTGGCAAAGTAATGTCTCTGCTTTTTAATATGCTGTCTAGGTTGGTCATAACTTTCCTTCCAAGGAGTAAGTGTCTCCTGATTTCATGGCTGCAGTTACCATCTGCAGTGATTTTGGAGCCCCAAAAAGTAAAGTCTGCCACTGTTTCCACTGTTTCCCCATCTATTTGCCATGAAATGATGGGACCAGATGCCATGATCTTTGTTTTCAAAATGTTGAGCTTTAAGTCAACTTTTTCAATCTCTTCTTTCACTTTCATCAAGAGGCTCTTTAGTTCTTTCTGCCATAAGGGTGGTATCATCTGCATATCTGGGGTTATTGATATTTCTCCTGGCAGAATTGATTTCAGTTTGTGCTTCCTCCAGCCCAGCGTTTCTCATGATGTACTCTGCGTATAAGTTATATAAGCCGGTGACAATATACAGCCTTGACGTACTCCTTTGCCTATTTGGAACCAGTCTGTTGTTCCATGTCCAGTTCTAATTGTTGCTTCCAGACCTGCATACAGATTTCTCGGGAGACAGGTCAGGTGGTCCGGTGTTCCCATCTCTCTCAGAATTTCCCACAGTTTTGGTGAATTCCATCCATCTCCCGACAGACTGCTCAGCGCTTCCTGCTGCATCCCCTCTCCTGGTAGAGAAGGGTGTTTCTCATCATAAGGAGACTCCAGAATAGACGGCTAATTCATAAAGTATGCAAATATTGCTCTCATGTATAAACGTGGTTAATGTAATATGACATCATATCATTATTGCCATGGAAGACATTTCCTTTTCTCACACTGACTTGAGAACCTAATCCCAAGTTTGCATATTAATCTTTCAGAGTTTGTGTGAGATAATGTTGGTGTCTGAAGCATAGTTTTGGTCAAGAATAAAATTTTGCAACTTAACTCTTTTAAAAACTGCTTTACTGAGGCATGATATTACATGTCATATCATTCACTCGTTGTGAGTCAGTATAATTCGATGAGTTTTAGTAAACCACGTCTCAGAGACCCCCTGTGCCCACTTGTAGCCACTTCCTGCTCCCAGCCACAGCCCCAGGCAACCACTAATCTCTCTGTCTCAATAGCAGTTTGCCTTCTCGGAACATTTCATGCGAGTGGAATCCTGCAGGCTGTAGACTGTTAGTCTCTTGCATCTGGTTTCTTTCATTTCGCATCGGGTTTTGGAGGTTCATCCACACTGTGTGTATCAATCCTTCTTTCCCTTCTGTTGCTGAGCGAGACCTCATTATATGGATAGACCGCAGTTTGCATATCACCAGTTGATGGACATTTGAATTCTTCCCACTTTTGGTCTGTTACAAACGACATTGCTGTGAATGTTCACGTAAAAGTGTCCACGTATGTTTTCATTTCTCCTGGGCATGTTCCTAGGAATGGAATTGCTGGGCTGTATGGTATATTCAAGTTTAACTTTTTAAGGTGTCACTAGTTGTTTCCTGAATTGTGTCATTTTTACATTCTCACCATCATTTTATGAGAGTTCCAGGTTTGCCATAGCTTCATCAACATGCTATGATCTTTTTGATTCTGACCATCCTAGTGGGTATGACGTGGTGCTCCATTGGGGTCTTGATTTGCATTTCCCTAACAGTTAGCAATCCCACTCCAGTGCTCTTGCCTGGAAAATCCCGTGGACGGAGGAGCCTGGTGGGCCGTAGTCCACGGGGTCGCTAAGGGTCGGACATGACTGAGTGACTTCACTTTCACTTTTCACTTTCATGCATTGGAGAAGGCAATGGCAACCCACTCCCATGTTCTTGCCTGGAGAATCCCAGGGATGGGGGAGCCTGGTGGGCTGCCGTCTACGGGGTTACACAGAGTCGGACACGACTGAAGCAACTTAGCAGTAGCAGTAGCAGAACAGTTAGCGATATTGTATATGTTTGTGGTGATTAGCCATTCTTTTAAACCTTCTTGGTGAAATGTCTATTTAAATCTTTTGCCCTTAAAAAAATTATCGTCTTTATTTGTTATTTATAGTGTGTCTAATTTATAAATACTTCCTCACCATCAGTGGCTTCTTTTTCATTTTCTTCGTGGTGACTTGTGAAGTACAGAAGGTTTTAATTTTAAAGTCCAGTTTACCAATTTTTAGAGTGAATTTTGGTGTAGTATCTAAGAATTTCTTGCCTAACTGAATTCCACAAAGCTGTTCTTCCTCCTCTAGAAGTTTCATCATTTTAGATCTTAGGTCTTTGATTTTTTAGTTAATTGTCATGTGTAATATGAGGTAAGGGTCTAAATTCATCTCTTTTTTTTTTTTTTTTGGCGTGTGAATATCTAGTTATTTGAAAAAAGTTTTCTTATTTGAAGAAGACAGCTTTCCCCTTCCTCCCCATTGGATTGTCTTGGCACCTTTGTTGAAAATTTCAAAGAACATTTGTGTAAAAGAATGCATAAATTATATTTGGCATTTGGGGTTAAGGCATAAGAAATATACTTGCCATGGACTTTGAAAAAATTATGTTTTGTTGTAAAAAGAATATTTTGGAAAGATAGACTTTTTTTTAAAGGATTTTCTGAGCAGGGCTATAGAAAGAAAACTGGACACACATGTCATGGAGACCTATTTTTTAAATTTAGTAATTATACAAAACCACAGAAATACTGAAAAAAAATATATGCAACAAAAGAAAATATTTTAGGGTTACTTTTTTGTCAGTTTCAGAAAACAAATTTACCAAGCTCTTTTACAACTATAAAATCATTTCTTGGTGCCTTGTGCTTCAAAACATGTTAGATGGCTAAAATCTGCAAGTACTTAAAACCGTGCGACTTCTGACCAGAGTTAAATGATAGCAAGTCGAGCCCTTTTGCAAGTGTTTGTAGAGCAGGAAGTCTTAACCCAGGAATCTGCTTCAGGCTTTGTTTTCTCTTTTGTTTCTACCCTTCTTTGGCAGGTTTTGTTTTTGTCCCAGTGCAGGGCCTTCCCCAGACAAATATTTCCCCTGACTGACAGTCACAGACGGCCACAGTCCCCCCAGCTCATCTGTAAAGCTTCCTCTGGCTGACAGCCGCCTGCTCTGCAGAGAAGAAAAACCTGGGGCCCTGTTCAATTCCTCTTCAATTATCCATGTCTTTGTGGAGACTTTTAGTGAGGGAAAGAGTTAAACATCTATTTAAACTTTCCAGTAGCAGAGGTAAACACTTGCCTAAGCACAGCTAATTGGATTTGCAGTTGAAGAGGCCAGGCAGGCACAGGCCACCGGTGGTGAGGGAACCCGCAGAAGCGATGGGCAGAGCTCCTGCATCCTTTCCAGCCTGCATCTCTTCACAGAGATGCCGTCCAGAGAGGACAGATGCTGAAGAGGGAAAGGCTGTTACTTAAAACCCCACTGGCAGGCGGTCCTTTAGGCTGACTCCTTGTCCTTTTTGGCTCCAACAAGCCTGGGGATTGGCGTCTTGTGTTGGAGTCAGTCTGAATGGCTCTGAAAATTGGGGACCTGGGAGATTTGTGGCAGCTTTCAAAGATGGTAAAAAGGCTTAAAATTAACCCAGTCCTATGAGAAATTAAGTTGTCTTTTTTTCTCTTGTTCACTTTAAACTAGTTTATTTGGGCTGGTTTCCCTTTTGAAAGCCATTGTTCAGGTTCTAAGATCAGCCATGATTATCTGTTCGCAGAAAAACTCGAGGAGCTACAGTGTCTACTAGAAAGACGCAATCCTTTAACATCTCGTCACTAAAACTACAGGACCGCTAGCATGTGACCCCCAGACCCCTGACCTGCAGGCTGGCAACTCTGTCTACTTTTTGTGCTGAGTGTGTACTCAGTCACTCAGTCGTGTCCGACTCTTTGGACCTCATGGACTATAGACCATCAGGCTCCTCTGTCCGTGGAGTTTTCCAGGCAAGAATACTGGGATGGCTTGCCATTTCCTACTCCAGGGCCTCTTCCCGACCCAGGGATCAAACTTGTGTCTGTTGAGTCTCCTTCATTGGCAGGCAGGTTCTTTACCACTGTGCCACCTGGGAAACCTATGTACCTTTTAAATGGTTGCTGTTTAATTTTTCTTGAGCTCTTCTGAGCCCATGATTGATTGGAATGAACTACTAGTTTAAGACAGTAATGGCCACCTACTTACTGTTAATTAACACGGCATGAGTGTTTTCTCTGCTAGGTAAGATAATGTGACCAAGCTCACCTAAGCCCCAAAAAGCAGAGCCTGAGCTGAGCTTGGGTTCTTCAACAGCTGCTATTTTCTACCTATTACCAGGAAGCGTAGTTCAGAAGTTAGTATGCATGTGGAGTTTTCTTCTCCATTGAAGTATAGATGAGGTACAGTGTTGTCTGAGCTTCAGATGTATAGCAGAGTGATCGTCACATGTATGTATATACTTTTCAGATTCTTTTCCATTATAGGTCATTACAAGATATTGAATATGGTTTCCTGTCCCATACAGTAGGCCCTTGTTGTCTGACTGATTTACACATAGCAGTGTGTATCTGTCAAGCTCAAACTCCTAATTTATCCCACCTCCTGCTTTCCCCTTTGGTAGCCATAAATTTGTTTCTGTTTTGGAAATAAGTTCGTTTGCATCTTTTTCCTTAGATTCCACATGTAAGTGATATCCTGTGATATTTGTCTTTCTCTGTCTGGTCTACTTTATTAAGTATAATCATCTCTAGGTTCATCCATGTTGCTACAAATGGCATTATTTCATTCTTCTGTATGACTGATGTTGTTGTATATAGGTACCACATCTTCTTTAACCGTCCATCTGTTGATGGGCATTTAGGTGGCTTGGCCTGGCTCTTGGAAATAGGACTGGAGTTTTAAACTATCAGCTGTACAGCTCCTCTTTGATGTCTCATGATTCTGACACCCAGAATTTGGGGATAATGCACAAAGATCTTTCTGTGGCAGCTCTGCTTTATGTGCTTTTGCCAAATGAGACATGGACAATCAGGTGTGTTTTAAGTGCTTCGTTGGAGACGTCTCATTAAACAGAAAGGCAGATGGAGAAGACTAAGACCACAGGCCCCAGGGGGCTTTCCATCTGCCGCTAGCTCACCGTACAAAAGGATGGATGTGGAACCCGTGGGCCTCCAGTGTGTCGATATTAGGCAGCTGTAAGGAGTGCTGATGACTGCCCAGGAGTTCTGAACTTCTTGGAATGGGCTGCTGGTGACGTTTCTGAGCCATGAGTTTAGACCCAAGGCAGGTGTGGGGAAACCATTCTTAGCCAAAAAGCAAGTCCAGCCAGTCAGCCAACATCTGCAGCTGACTCAGCTTTGTGGCTCTCTTGCTGCCAGGGTCCACATAATTCAGGGAAAACACTACACGCTGTAGCAATGTTAGTGAAGCTGACGTCTTAGTACGTACTCCCAGACGGTTCCAGGGGCCTAGGAAACATCACCGCTACTGGAACAGTTGTCGATCGGCTCTTTGAACTGGCGATGGAGAGGTGGTTGGGCAGTGTTTGGACTTTAGGAGCCCCCACTGCCTGTAGAATCCCAGGTGGCAGTACACTGTCGTAAGGTCCCCTTGCGTTAGCTCTTTTGGAAATACCTTTTCTGTGGGTTTTATACCTTATCTTTGATCTTTTCTTAGTGACCCTACTTCTAATCCAAGTCAGGACTAGAAAATGATTGTGCTCATGCATCTTGGAGTTAACTTGCTTGCTTTGTGGGCCATCTGCTAAAGAGTATTGTCCCATCGCTGTATTCTACCTGATGCTTTTCAGTTCAGTTCAGTCGCTCAGTCGTGTCCGACTCTTTGCGACCTCATGAATTGCAGCACTCCAGGCCTNGGAAACTTGGATTTTTAGAAGACCTAACTATTTATAATATTCCTCAACTACATTTTGTTTCTAATTTTATCCTGTAGGTTTTAAGTCAGGAAGGTGAAAGTTCTAGTTTGACAAGGAGATTGAAATTAAAAAAAATATGTTTTAAGATTTTCATGATGTAGATAAATATAATTAACTAAATATTCTTTTTTAATATATTTATTTATTCCTGTTGGGACTTGGAAGAAATGAAAAGGAGAATTATTCATTGGGCAGTTAGCTTAGTCATATTCATCTAGAAGGGGCATGGTACCTTTTGGGAGTTTATTCATGAGTTATCATTTACAACTTCCTTTGTTTTCACCTGTAAGCAAATATTGTGTATGCTGAATGTGTCAGAGTCATTTCTGGCCTCTGCGTTACCCAGAACCTTTGTGATTATTTATTTTAGCCCCATGGCTCTGTGTTTGAATGAGTTTTATCTTCCACAGAAACTTGTGCTCTATGAAGAGCATCTTGTAGACATTGACAACCATGTAAGTGATCCGCCATTGACTTCTAGAAACTCCAGATCCCAACTTGTGATCATCTTAAAGCCACTATTCAGGAACGCCTTTTGAGCCTTGTCCCTGGCTCAACTATATGCACCCAACCTTATTTTTCTTTCTTTTTTTAGCATCAGCTTTTTTTTTTTTTTTTTTTTTGGAGGGGCAAGCAGACTCAGGTTTAATCGAGGTATAGTTTAAGTAAAACTCACCATCTACAATGGGCAGTTCTATCAGTTTTGACAAATGCTTAAAGCTGTATCCATATAACAACTACAAAAGTCAAGGTGCAGAGTGATTCATCGCCTCCCAGATTTTCCAGGGCCATTTATAAGTCAGCTCCCACTCCCCACCCGAAGCCCTGATAGCCGCTGAGCTGTGTGTTCCCATGGTGTGTCCTTTTCCAGAATGACCCAGAAGTGGGCCCGTTCAGGATGTGGCCTTTGAACCTGGCTCCTTTCCCTTAGCACAGCGCGTTAGAGACGCACCCACGGTGCCCGTGTCAGTGGTTCGTTCCTTTGTCCTGTTGAGTAGGGCTCCACTGCATCAATATACCACGCTTGATTCAGCCAGGAGCTGAAGAGCATTTGGGTTATGCCCAATTTTTTGATGTTGTATATGCAGCTACTTAAATATCTGTGTTCAGATTTTTGTGTGAACATAAATTTTCATTCCTCTTGGATAAATATCTAGGAGTGGGATTGTTGGGTTGAATGGCAAATGGATCTTTAACTTTAAAGAAATGTTTCCCAGTAGAGAGTCCTAGTTTCTCCACATTCTCTCCTAATCAGCAGTGGTATTGTTTCCCTCTCTTTCTCTCTCTCTCTCTTTTTTTTGGCTATTCTAAGAAGGATATAGTGATACCTTATTGTGATATTAATTTGCATTTTTCTAATAACTAATAATGTTGGGCATTTCTCATGCACTTATTTTACGTTTATGTATCATCTTTGGTGCAAGTATTCAAATCTTCTCATTTTTAAAAAATAGTGAATTATTTATGTTCTCATTATTGAATTTGAGACTTCATTGTATGCTTTGAATACAAGTTCTCTGTCAGATACTTAATTTACAATTACTTTTCTCCAAATGTGTGGTCCATCTTAGCTTTCCCTTTGTAAGTAATAATTAATGTTGGGAAATTACTTTTGAGACTGTGAATATTCTATTCCTTGTTAAAGATAGACCCACTGATTTTGTCAGTGGGTATACCTGTTGATTTTCTGACTCCATCACTCCTTCTGTGGTTTTTGTGCTAAAGAAGAGCTTTCCCCTTCTTCCCTTCTCCCGCTTCCCTCCATTGTGGAGTCACAGCCCAGGTTCCCCTTGGTATCAGGATCAGTCATCCCAGCTGACACAGTCATTTTTTCTCTAACTGTTGATTCAGTGGCATGAGGAGTCCAAAACATTGTATACTCTTCAAAGCGAACAAGGCTTCTGGTTGCCAAAATTTGACATTATCAGTCTTCTTAACTGTGCCCTTCTAGTAGTTGTGAAGTGGCATCTCAAAGTGATTTAATTTATATTTGCATGATAACCAGCAGTCACGCACTTCTCAGGTGGTGCCAGTGGCAAATGGTGCCAGGTAAATGGTAAATTATGCCTGCCAATACAGGAGACGTAAGAGACGCAGGTTTGATCACCGATTTGGGAGGATCCGCTGGAGGAGGGCATGGCAACCCGCTCCAGTATTCTTTACTGCAGAATCCCGTGGACAGAGGAGCCTGGCAGGCTGCAGTCCACAGGGTCACAGAGAGTCAGATGTGACTGAAACCACTTAGCACACACACACAACAGCCTTGAACCCTTTCCATGTGCTTTTTGTCTATTCATATTTTTTCCTTTGTGAAGAGTTCAAATTTCTTTGCCCATTCTTTTACTGGATTGTTTCCTTTTAAAAATTGATTTGTAAGAGTTTTTTTTTTTAATGTATGTGTAAACTGAATATAGGCCTTTTCAGATTTAAGTTTCTTTCTTCTCCCATTTTGATATGTTTTAAGTTTTCTCTTAACACCTTTTTTTAAAAAAAGACTTCCTTTTCCCCATAAATTGCTTTGCTGTCTTTGTTGAAAATAAGTTGACCACGTATGAGTTGAGTGTATTTCTGGATCCTCTGTTGTGTTTCATTTATTTAGTCTTATGCCAATACCACACTGTTGATTACCTTGGCTGTATAGTGAATGAGTCTTGAAATTAGGCAGTGTATGTCCTTAAACTTTTTCTTCTTTCTCAAGATGCTTTGAGTATTCTAGGTTTTTTGCATTTCCATATCCATTTTAGAATCAGCTTGTCAGTTTCATTAAAAAGCCTGTGATTGGGAATTATGATTGGGATTACATTGGCCCCATAGATCAGTTTGGGGAGAATTAATATCTGAGCAATACTGAGCCTTCCAATCCATATATCTTTCCACTTATTTAGATCTTCTTTAATATCTTTCAGTGATATTTTGCAGTTTTCCATATAGTGGCCTTGAATAGCCATCAATATTTATTCCTAAATATTGATTATTTTTTGATGTTAGCACAAATGGACCTGTTTCAAAGTTCCATTTTAAAATTGTGTTATGTGAGTATATCTAATGTCATTGATTCTTAGCTAATGACCTTGTATTTTATGAGCTTCGTAAATTTATATTCTAGTAGCTATTTTGTTGGAGAAGGCAATGGCACCCCACTCCAATACTCTTGCCTGGAAAACCCCATAGACGGAAGAGCCTGGTGGGCTGCAGTCCATGGGGTCGAGAAGAGTCGGACACGACTGAGCGACTTCACTTTCCCTTTTCACTTTCCTGCATTGGAGAAGGCAATGGCACCCCACTCCAATACTCTTGCCTGGAAAACCCCATGGACGGAAGAGCCTGGTGGGCTGCCGTCTATGGGGTCGCACAGAGTCAGACAGGACTGAAGCGACTCAGCAGAAGCAGCAGCAGCTATTCTGTAGGTAGGATTTGTTACATAGTTAACTAGGCTGTCTAGGAATAAAAGTAGTTTTAACTTTTCAATTTTGATAACTTTTATTTCATTCTCTTATTGCACTGGCAAAGGCCTCTAATACAATATTGAGTAGAAGGTGTGAGTCTAGGCATTCTGGCCTTTTCTAATTTGAAATGCTTTGTACTTTGTTCGTCCTGCAGCTCAGAGAGGTCTTGAGATTCTGTTTCATCTTTGATCTCAGCATCACATTCAATTCCTTTATATCATTTACTATACATTAAAATTATTTTATTTGTTTACCACTTTGCTGTCTGCCCCTTACATCAACCAGTAAGTCTCTTATGAGAGGAACTCTGCCTTCACCAACATATAGCACAGTGACCCTTAGTAGACACAGGAAGTGCTTTGTCAAATCAGTACATTTTGGTGAAAACTTGTAGCAGTCCTCCTTTCCAGTGTTTGAACTCCCTTGATAAAGCCCAAGACGAGCAGTTTTTCTTTTGTTGGGGAGGCGGGGGAGGGGTGTGCCGGGTCTTTGTTGCTGCAGGGCTTTTCTCCAGTTGTGGCAAGCGGGGCCTACTCTCTAGCTGTGGTGCACGGGCTTCTCGTTACAGTGGCTTTTCCTTGCTGCAAAGCATGGGTTCAAGGGCGCGTGGGCTTCATGGTTGTAGGCCCCGGGCTCCGGAGCACAGGCTCAGTAGTTGCGGCACATGAGCTTAGCTGTTCCGTGGCACGTGGAGTCTTCCCAGACCAGGGATGGAAGCCATGTCTCCTGCCCTGGCGGGAGGGTTCGTTACCACTGAGCCGCCAGGGAAGCCCCGAGCATTATTTCTTAGAAAACTTTTTCATGTTTCTCTTTCCTTTTAAAAAAATTTTTAGGAGGCTAAATTTTAATTTCCCATAGAAACCACTTATATTTAAGGTTTCAAGTTTTTAATTGGTGTTTTATAAAAGGTAATACAATTCTTTCTCCTGATTTTTGCAAAATATTTTGGTGGGACATTGGGATAGTTTGCCTTTCCTGGATGTCACATACACTCGGCAGTTAATCAGTATCCAGACAGTTTACAGTGGTTCAAATATAGAAACAAGGGTAAACACATTCCACAGTTATCTAGTAAGCAGGTGTTGGGCCGCAGTTTTTTATTCTTTGAAATCTGGAGAAATCACACTGATGAAGCGAACCAACTAGGCGAATTATTTTCTTCACTTTTCCTTTTAGCTTTTGTTCTTATCAGTAACGTTTCTCTTTTTTAAAAATGTGATTTAAGTCTAATGAAGGCAAATTGCTTTTAGCCTGGAACACAGTGATCTAGGATTTATCCTAAAGGCAAAGTATCAAAATATCTTTCTTCTGGCTGCTCCATTTTAGCAGCTACTGTGATAGAAGGTAGTACTTAAGTTTACATACAGACAGGAGGGAAATACTGTCCCCCACCTACTGTTAAAATAATTCTATGCAGCTTCCCTGGTGTCTCAGTGGTAAAGAATCTGCCAGCCACTGCAGAGGACAAGGTTCGATCCCTGGTCCAGGAAGATCCCACGTGCCACAGAGCAACTAAGCCCGTGTGCCACAAGTACTGAGCCCCTGTGCCCTAGAGTCTATGCCCTGCAACAGAAGAGACCACGGCAACGAGAAGCCCTCGCACCACAGCTAGAGAGTAGCCCCTGCTCGCTGCAACTAGAGAAGAGTCTGTGCAGCAGCAAAGACCCAGCGCAGCCAAAAATAAATAAATAAATAAATCGGAAAAGCTTCTTTGGCTTACCATACACACTGATGATGGCAGTCGCATCAGAGTAGGTGACAGCATATTAAATTGGTTGGTTATTCATTCAACTCCTCTCTCCATCCCCTTCCTCCTTTCTTTCCTCTCCTCTCCAATTTACAAATGGGCATTTCAACAGTCCTCCATGGATAATGAAGAGAGTAAGCAGACCAACATTCAGTAAGAGTTTAGAGGACCCAGACAACCCTATCAACCAACCAACTTAATTGCCTTTTTACTCTGTTTAACGACACCTTATATGCTGTCTTTTTTTTTTTTTTTCCCCCAAGTACCCTTGAAACATTCAACTAGAAGGACCAAATTTGGTCCAATTTTGGTCCAAAACCAAACTTCAATAAATTTTACAGTGTTGAAATCCTATCGAATGTGTTCTCTGACCATAACAGAGTTAAGCAGAAATCGATATCCCCAAAAATATCTTAAAGAAATCCAAATATCCGAAAACTGCACGTTTCTGAAGGTGCAGTCATTCTGAATGACTCAGGAGTCAAAGATGGCATGACGAGGG
Source organism: Neotragus moschatus (assembly GCA_006410615.1). Classification (NCBI taxonomy): domain Eukaryota; kingdom Metazoa; phylum Chordata; class Mammalia; order Artiodactyla; family Bovidae; genus Neotragus; species Neotragus moschatus. The sequence continues at coordinate 1,718,728 of SJYA01002485.1, read as the reverse complement.
AAATGTAAAGTTACTTTGAGAGGAATGAGAACAAAAAGACGACCTTACTCTTACTTTACCTCACTCTAAACTAGTATGTTTAAAATAGACACAACGTGAGAGCCAGTGGAGAACGGCGTCTTCAGCTCTTCCTAGTTGGCTGCTTCTTGAACTCCCTGCTTCCTTCCTGCGTTAGCCCCACCAGCCCCGCTGCAGTTGACAAGGTGGCCCAGGAGCGCGGCCGTGCTCCTGCTTGCGGTCTGCACCCAGCCCTCATTACTCTGGCCTTGCCTATTTAACCAAGTAGTTCAGATACTTTTCTTCTAGTTCCAGTGAAAAAACATTTACCATTTTCAAAGGTCATGTTCCTGGAACCATGGAGGGGAATTTACGGGGCAGTAACAGACACGCTCAAGTCATATTACTCTTACGTTAACTTGAATGAAAATCATGTCAAAGCTGCTTCCTTCCAGCTCTCTCCTACCTGGGGAGTTCTGGTCTAACCCTCTCCCAGCATTTTAACTTTTTGTGAGTGTTTCTTCGTTTCCCACTCCCCCCCCCCCCCCCCCCCNCAAGTCATATTACTCTTACGTTAACTTGAATGAAAATCATGTCAAAGCTGCTTCCTTCCAGCTCTCTCCTACCTGGGGAGTTCTGGTCTAACCCTCTCCCAGCATTTTAACTTTTTGTGAGTGTTTCTTCGTTTCCCACTCCCCCCCCCGCCACCCCCTGCACCCTCGTGACTTCTGTTTTTCCTAGCGATCCTTTAATTGTTTGGACCTTCTCATTGTTTTTGACTTTTTATAAACTTCCGGAGAAGGCAAATGGCACCCCACTCCAGTACTCTTGCCTGGAAAATCCCATGGACGGAGGAGCCTGGTGGGCTGCAGTCCATGGGGTAGCGAAGAGTCGGACACGACTGGGCGACTTTAGCTTCACTTTTCACTTTCATGCGTTGGAGAAGGAAATGGCAACTCACTCCAGTGTTCTTGCCTGGAGAGCCCCAGGGACGGGGGAGCCTGGTGGGCTGCCGTCTATGGGGTCGCACAGAGTTGGGCACGACTGAAGTGACTTAGCAGCAGCAGCATCAACCTTCCCATATCTCTGCCCTCGGTCAGCCTGTCCTATTCAGCTTCTGCCATTCGCTGAGACTTGACTAGGCGTGAGGCATTGACTGGGTTTGGTACAGGATGGGAGCTTGTAAGTCAGATAATTAACCGGGGTGTACTAAGTGCTTTGACTTGTTGGAAGGGCTGTGCAAGCAAACATTCATTCAACAAATATCTATTTGCCTTCCACTGTGTAGTAGGCTGTGCAATGGGAGTGGTATCCTGGGCAGCAGGTCGTGATGGCTTGAAGATGAGGCGTGGGGGTGTGAAGGGGAAAAGCATGCTCTGGAGATGGATGATCCACTCAGGCTGAAGGTGTTTGGTGGGGACCTGGCGGGACTTGAGCTAATATGTGGTGATAGAAAAGGCTAGGAAGATTAGGGAGGTCCTTTGGTTTTGCTTTCTTTTTAAGGGCGTTTAGTTCTGTTTCAGTGAGCATATGATTTATAAGATCCATGGTGACTCTTACCAACACCTCTGTACTACCCTTTTCTCTGATTTCTTTATCTTATGTTCTCAGTAGTGACCAGTGGCGCTGAGTGTTGGTGACCACTTGCACTGTTAATTGTGCGTTTTTTAAAAGTGGGAGGGGGTTACCAAGAGAGAATGAACCCCGTGCAAGAGCCAGATGTATGATACTCTTATCTAACCTGGATTATTTTCTTGTAGGCATTAGGCATTAAGGAGCCTCTTAAAACCTTTTAAAATTTCTTTTTTAATGTAGGAGAGGAAGAGGTTGAAACAAATGAATCTGAAAACACCCTGTGGGATAAAGTTTCCATCCATTGCCCACCCTGAAATTTTTTATTCTCTTTCTTTAGGTTTCTTGCTATTTAAAGATTTTTGTTTGAATGAAATTAATGAAGCTGTACCTCAGGTGAAGTTTTATGAAGAGGTAAGAAGTTGACTGTTTTATCAATGCTTTTATTTTAAAAGCATATTTAAACTGTTCCTTGGAAAATATTAAGACTCCTAGATATCACAAATATTCAGAAATTCATTGAAAGTAATTAGTAGTACCAGATATATAGTTTATTAGAGATGCTGGCACCAACTATAAAAAACACATCTTTAAAACTCTGTAGTGTTCTGGAGTCACTGAGGAATAGTTGGACTAAAATTCCAGAGGAAGACGATGGAGCATTCTCACCCATTTTATTTTCTGCAGAAGCTTGCAGATTCTGGAGACAGAAGCTGAGGTGGAGGGCTGCTATTGGGTAAAAGACTAGCTAGCAAAGTTTTATGGTCACACATTACTGGAGTGGCAAATCAGAGACTTGTGGGAGAGGGAGGCCTCAAGCCCACAGCCCACTTTCCCAGCAAAACATTGGGAGGGTCTGAAGAGATGGGCCAGGAGCTTCTGAAAGACACACTGACACCTCTCACAGCCTTGCAGGATTACATGATATTTAAATATACACCTGCTGTGGCAGGAATCTGAAAACAGAACAGGCAGGAGATGAAAACCCCACTGAAGATCTAGAACCACTTATCACCTGGGACATTGTTTGGTCATAGGTGTGGTGAGCAGATGAGTATCCAAGTTGGCCCCTGGCAGGAGGCTATTTCTGGGAGACAGAAAAACCAGAAGAGGTTTCTGGGTCTGGAGTAAAGAATAGATGAGACTGGAGGGGCCCCCAAAACACGATGAGTCCCTTTCTCAAGACGTATGCCAAGTTTTGAAGCTTGAATGGGACAGGGGCCCAAGAACCATCCTGAAGACTTCTTAAGGGCAGAACCAAGTTCAGTGTGGAGGAGACAGAGATCTCATTGAACTCCAGGGAGAGTCAGGCCTTAGGAATGGGGGTGAACCAGAGGCAGACTGATAGCTTAAGGTGAACGTGTTGGATTCATGATCTCCAAAGAAGGTTAAGCTTTGGGACCAGGGACCAGGCTTGATCACTCAAGAGCTTTTGTGTAGCAGAGTATTATTAAAGTAAGAAAAGGAACAGAGAAAGCTTCTGATACAGACATCAGAAGGGGGATGGAGAATGCCCCTCTCGCTGGTCTAAGCAAGGGAGTTATACACTGTTTAATTGGTTGTTCAGTTCAGTAGCTCATTCTTGTCCAACTCTTTGTGACCCCATGAACTGCAGCACGCCAGGCCTCCCTGTCCATCACCAACTCCCAGAGTTTACCCAAACTCATGTCCATTGAGTCGGTGATGCCATCCAACCATCTCATCCTCTGTTATTAACAGTAAATCAAAAGAATGTCTCAAGTTTGTAAAGATCTTACTAGACATACTCCCACAATCTGCATCTTAAGATGACAGGATTAGAACTAACAATAGAAAGATCTTACCAGACCCACTCCCATAGTATACATTTTAAGATAACAGGGTTTAGTCAAAAGGTTTTCAGGAAGGAGAAACTGTCCTCGAGCAGGACACATTATTGTTATAGAGTTTAAACTGAGTTGTTCATTCTGTAATCATCAGCTTAGGGCTTAAAGGAGAAAACATTTTATATGACTAAGACTAAGGAATGCAGAGAAAAAGAAGAGATGGTTGTCCTTTCCTCCTCCTTAAGAACTCCAGACCCCTTTCTCCTCCTTGGGGACCCGGACTTCTTATCAAGCTGCCCAGGAATTGACTCTCTCAAGACTGAGTCCTACACAGATGGCAGCCCAGAGCAGCTCAGCTCAGCTCCTTGCTGAGCAGTGGACTCCCTGCCTGCCTGTGCAGCAGAGAGCAAGCAGAGCCCTCTGTCTCTTTTCTAGGTGGAAAATAACAATACTCAGAGACTCTCCAGCATTCACCACACAGTAAAAAATGATATGACACAACAGAAGTGAGGTCACATGACATAAACACGGCAATAGAACCAGCCCACAGATGAGTCAGATATTGGAGTTAGCAGACAAGTACCTAAAATAACCGTAAATATTATGTTTAAGACAACAGAGGAAAAATTGGACAAAATAATTAGATGGAGGGATAGAGAGTTTCAGCATAATTTGAATTTATTGTGGAAAAACCAAGCAGATATTCTAGAAAATACAGTACAGTATTTAAATTAGAACCCAGTGATTAGAACCAATAGCAGATTGTCACAATGAGAGACAGGATTAATGAATGGGAGGCAGTTCAGTAGATCATCTCAAACTGAAATGCAGAAAAAAAAAAAAAACTATAAGAAAGAAATAAAGGCATTAAAGACAAGTGAGATGTGCTTAGAAAGGTCTTTGTAGAGGTGGAGTCCCAGAAAGAGAGGAGGGAGAATGGAGCAGAAGCAATATTTGAGGATGTAATACTGTTACAAAATGATGAAAGACAGCAGCTTAAAGATTCAAAACACATAGAAAACCCCAAGCAGGATGACCACAAAGGAAACATATCTTTGTTCATCAATATAAGACTCTGAAATCCCGTGACAGAAAGTTTTAAAAGCAATCAGAGGTTAGAAAAAGACACCTTGTTTTTAAAGGGCCAGTAGTATGGGCTTCCCTGGTGGCTCAGAGTTTAAAGCATCTGCCTGCAATGCGGGAGACCCGGGTTCGATCTCTGGGTTGGGAAGATCTCCTGGAGAAGGAAATGGCAACCCACTCCAGTATTCTTGCCTAGGAAATCCCATGGATGGAAGAGCCTGCTGGATTACAGTCCACGGGGTCACAAAGAGTAGGACACAACTGAGCAACTTTGCTCAGTATGACCAACACAACTATGACATCCTTAAACGATTAAGAAAAATGAAAGACAATAAAATGGCAATCTTTAATGAGAGAGAAAAGCTGCCAACCTAAAACTATTTTCCCAGCCAAAACTTCCTTTAAAAAATGAAGATGAAATAAAGATGGTTTTGGACAAAAACCAAGAGACTTTGTCAGTATGGAACTGCATTACCATCAGTATTAAAGGGAGCTCCTTCAAGCAGAAGGGAAATTACCCTAGATGGGAATGCAAGAGGGAATGAGAGACAGCATAAAGGGTAACCATGCATGTGAAATACACACATGTTGACCATATAAAGCTATTATATGTTCTTAGGGTTTAAAGTGTGTGTAAAACTAAAATGTATGAGAGTATCACAAAAGGCAGGAGAAGGGTTAATAAAGTATTTTAAGATTCTAGGATTATTGGGGACGGTAAAAGTAATAATTGCATTGACTTGTAAAGAACCCATATTGTAACCTCTTAAGGTAACATTTAAGAGAATAAAATCAGTGTATCTAGGAGGCTGAAATAGAGGGAATATGAAATAAAACAACATTGTATTGATCCAAAAAAAGGAAAAGAATAGAAGGTCGATGTAAAGTAGGAGGGCAAGTTGAAAACAAAGAGGAAGTGTGGTAGCTAAAAACCCATTTAGATAAATGATTATATTTAATATAAATGGACTAAATACTCCCAGTAAAAGACTAAGTTTGTCAGACTGGATATATATCCAAAACCATGTTATGTACTGCTTGTAAGTGGCATGCTTTATTTAAAGTATTTTACTTTACTTTCAAATTAAAATACAATTGCTATACAATTTTATGTAAGTTACAGGTGTACGTTATAGTGATTTAGCGTTTAAGGAGGTAACATACTTTCAACAGAAAGGTGGAAGAGGCTCTGTAATATATATACTCACTGAAGCAAAGCTGGCGTGCTATGAGACAAAGCACACAGCAGTGCTGCCTTGAGATAGAGATGGTTTCATCACGATAGAGGAGTCAGTATCTTCATCTTAAATCTGTATGTTACAAATAGCATAACTTTAAAATACATCAACTGAAAATTGGCAGGGAGGTCAAAACAAAATAATTCTGCAATCCCCCTGGGACACAGGTACTTCAAGAGCTTGTAGAAACAAATAGGCAAAAATTGGTAAGGATATAGACAATCTTAATACAATTGACTTAACTGACATCCAGAATGCTGCTTTCAGCAAAAACAGTTTGTGTTCTTAAAGGTACATATGGAACGTTTACTAAAATAGAACATATATGCTGGACCCTAAAGCAAGTTTCTGCAAATTTCAAGATTGAGAGTGTTCAGAGTATGTTTTCTGATCACAGTGGACTTAAGCACAAATTTCACAACAGTGTTAAGAAATCCTTAGCTGTCTGGAAATAAATAGCTTCTAAATAATTTATGAGTCACAGAGGAAATTAGAATTGAAGTTAGGAAATATATTCATTAAAATGCATTTTAGAGATGACATATGCTAGTATTATTAGCATGATGTATCTTTACCCTAAAGCGCTTGAAATGGTCCAGAGAAAGCATGGCATAATTAGGGGTGATGTTAGTAATCTTTGTACGTTTGAAAGTTGGAAGGATATTCCTTTTTCCCCTGGTTTATTGATATACATGAAAATATGATATTTTTCTACATTTTTTATTGTGTTAATGTATTTCCAGAAAGGATGATGAAATGATGATGTACATTTGGCATCACGTGAAAAAGTAAGCTAAATCTGAAAGTGTTTCACTCAGTACAAAGAAACTTTTTAATTTCAATCTGAATCAGGCATTTTATCTGTATGAGAATCACAGCTTGATCTGTCAAAAAAATGTTTTCTTTCCTGTGTTCTTTAAAGCTTCACCTCTTCAGTTTCAGCATGTACTCAGCTGCTCTGTTAATACAAAGCCGTGTCCTTCAGCAGATGAAACAGATGGGTAGTCTACTGGGTTATTTCTTAAGCACTTCTCAGCAGTGTGGTGGTGACTCCTGCTGATACGTCTCCATCTGAACGCTAGACACGGGGCCTTCTCTTCCTTGGCTTGCTCCCCAGCGGCTCTGTCCCGGGCTGTGTGATGGATCTGGCCTGTCAGATCATCTCCTCGGAGGAAAATGGTTCAGGGCTCCTGACCAACTTGCTCTGTGTTCTTCACAGCGTCATCCACCGTGGGGCTTCAGATACAGTTCTCTTAAGTCAGTACAGCCTCTAAGACTGAGGTTATCAGGGAGTCTGACTCCTTGCTCTCATCAGCCCAGTGGACTCTCCAAGTTCTAGCTTATGGTCCTGGCCCCTGCTTGAAGCTGGGCAGTCAGTCTTGCGTTGCCCTCCCTGGGCCTCCTCAGCTGAACATCAGGGGGATAGCTGTGTCTGTACGTGGTTGTCCCGTGTGTGTGCAACACAAGAGCAGCACCTGGCGTGTCGTTGCCTTGTTCCAGTTAGACTCGAGGAAGCTTGTAGCAATATTTATATACCCCTAGATTTAACCGTGAGTCATGGAAATAGGAAGCATAACATCAGAGGCCAAGTTAGAGAATTTTCTTTACTCATTCAACCAGTATTTGTCAAACACTAATGCTCAGAAGTATTGTTTGGATGAGCGAGACAGACAAAGTGTGTGCTCTCTTTGAGCGCATATTTTTGTTGAAACAGACAATAAACAAGTGATAAATAAATAGGAAAGATATTAGGAAATAATCACGCGAAACAGACTCGAAGCTTAATGTGATGTATTGTGATTTGGTGACCGCCTTAAATTGCTGGGTCGAAGGCTGACTAAGGAAGTGCATTTTAGTGGCGTAATTTCAGATGTTGGGTTTATCCTTTGTGGCGTTCACTTAGTTTTTTGACTCTGTCAATTTATATTTTATTTGGGCCATGATAAAATGTTATTTCTACCTTAACCTCTTCTTGTCCTTTCTTTAGAACTCCAGTCATATGTCTGCTTGACCTTTGGACATTGTCCTAGATATCACTGATACCTTATTCAATTTCTCCCTAAATATATTTTTTTCCTTTCTATTCTTCAGATTAGATCATTTCTACAGAGCTGTCTTCAAACTCACTGACTCTTTCGGTATCTCTCGTCTGTTGTTACGTCCATCCATTGAAACTTTTTTCAGATAGGGTTTCCAGCATGGCTTGTTTCACAGTTAGCACCTGCTGTTTGCAGTGGTGCGGCTGTTGCTATACCAGGTCATATACTGCATATAGTGCTGTATCAGGTGATGTAGCTGTTGCTGTAGCTAGAGCTGTTTGCTGCTCTTTCCTAATTTGTTGTTCACTATGTGCATGTTTTCTGTGCATCTTTTAGTGTAGTGATAACGGCTGTTTTAAAATCCTTTTCTGGTGATTCCAATCTCTAAGTCCCCTTGGAGAGGTCCTCACTGATGATCTGTTCCCTTGGGTATGACCCACGTTTCTCTGTTTCTTCAACCATAGGATAGTTTTAGGTTGTTCTTGTACATTGGTATTGTAGGTACTCAAAACTGCTTTTCTGTAGGGTATTGAGAGAGATATATTTATGTAGTCTCAGGAGTTAATTTGGCTTGCTCAGACTTGATGCTCTGTCCTCTCATGCAGTGGGTGGCAGTTTAACCTTGTTCAGTTCTTGTCACCTGTGCTGGACTGATTTGGGTCTGTCATGCTCACACAGCGTTATGGGGTCCACCAGAGATTTGGAGACTTTATATGCAGGACTTTGGAGCTCTCCTCTGGCTCTTTATTTTCAGGAGTAGCCTCTCTTTCTCTCTGGCTTCTGTTTGATGCCCTTTCCCCAGCATCTGTGTGCTTCCGGTCACTCTTCAGTGCTCCAGGGTAGCTGGGTTTTACAGATGTCCAGAATTGTTCTGTTAGAGACTAGTTACCTATTACCTGAATCAGGGCCTGTTTTGTGATACATTTTGAATATCAGACCAATGGGATTGGTTAACGAATTGAATGTAGGGGATGATGGGGACAGAGTGAGCAAAAGAGCAAAGTCGATGATGATGATTGCTATTTTGGTTTAGGCAGCTGGGTGGTGGCAGTGGTGGTTTAGTTGCTAAGTCATGTCCGACTGTTGCGACCCCATGGACTGTAGCCCACCAGGCTCCTCTGTCCGTGGGATTCTCCAGGCAAGAACACTGGAGTGGGTTGCCATTTCCTTCTCTATAAGCAGCTGGGAGGATGGTTTTTCTCATTTTTGTGATTAAGAAGACTAGGGGAAGGGCATGATTGGCTGGAGTAGAGAGGATGTGGAAATATCCAATAGGTGGCTCAGTATCCAGACTCTGGGGCTCTGAGAGAGAAGTGAGTCCTGAAAACCCAGACTTAGTCATTGGAATAGAACTGGTGTTTGAAACTGTGCAACTGAATAGCTTTATCCAAGAGGAATATAGTGGATGAAAAAGGGGTGTCGTAGCACCATGCTCTGAGGCGCTGCAGTGTTTGGAAGCCTAACAGCAGAGGAAGAATTACCAGGGAGACTGGAGAGGAGGAGGCAGGGCGGCAAGCTCCTGGGGAGTACAGACCCCAGAGGTCAGAGGCAGTCCCAGAGCTCAGGGTGGCAAGCTCCCGGGGAGTACAGACCGCAGGGCGGCAAGTTCCCGGGGAATATAGATCCCAGAGGTCAGAGGAGGTCCCAGAGCTCAAGGTGGCAAGCTCCCGGGGAGTACAGACCGCAGAGGTCCAAGGAGGTCCCAGAGCTCAGGGTGGCAAGCTCCTGGGGAGCATAGATCCCAGAGGTCAGAGGAGATCCCAGAGCTCAGACAGGCCAGGAGTGCACCACGGAGCCGAACGCTGCTAGGGCGTCAGAAGCTGAGGACGTCAGAAGAGAGGCCCGTGACTGGGCAAGGCAGAGGCCGCTGTGACATCACTAGGCTGGAATGGCAGTGGGGCAGATGGGAGACAAAGGGGGGGGCCTGTGACAGCTGCGGGCCAAAGGGTCTTGCTCTTAGGGTTCTACGTGTTTAGGCTACATGCTGAGCTGTGAGCTTTGTAACCACCAAAGCAGAAAAGGGGGACCACACGGTCAGTGAACATTCATCACTGGTGGTGATGCTTCTGTTCTGCTCAAGGGGCGACCTTTCACCTTGAACCTGGGCTTCTGCCTACTCCATTCCCTGGACAACCTGCCTGCCAGAATTAGGGGTGACGTTTTCTCTGTGTATATTATGGTCAGAACATCCTGTCTAGAGCTAATTGATGGTTGATGGCATGTTCTTTAATTAGTGGTCTGACTGATAATAGAAAGTGAATTTTGAATTACAGCCCCAGATGCTTTAAGCTCTTGCTTTGCCTACTAAGAATTAACCTTTGCTGCTGTTCAAGTCGGAGTTTCTGAGGCACAAGGCACCCATTAGAGCCAGCGCTGTGGCGGGCATGGTTTGTACAAGAAACTAGGATTTTCTATATAGTCAGTCTATCACAGTTCATAGGAAACTCCCATTGAATCAGGTGTCAGCTTGCTTTACAGGCCCCAGAACATAGACTTAGGTTTCCTTACCCTTGTGTTTGAGGGTAATAATTCCATGCAGATTTAGTATTCTTAGAGTTTATTTGTATGTTTAGGCAGAAACATTTGCTTTTGGTTCACTGAGAGTCCACCTCTTTTATCCTAGCATTCTGACATTAATTCTTGGACCTCACTAAAACCAAACAACACAACAAAAGAAATCAGCCAAGCCAGAGTCCTTTGTTTATTTTCTGGCTGTCCTTCAGATTTCGGTGTCTAGCTTCTGTTTCCGTGCAGCTGCCATATTTGCGTCTGGGATGGTGTTTGAACCTTGTAGACATGTTCTCCTGAATTAATTTAGGATGGTTAAGCCCAGGTCCTTTGCTTATGCCAACATTGCTGGGTTACTTCTTCATTAAAAAAAATATTTTCCTTCTGGAGAAAAACATCATTTGAGAAGATCCATATACCCCTATGTTCACAGCAGCACTGTGTGTAATAGCTAAGACATGGAAACAACCTAGATGTCTATCGACAGGTGAATGGGTAAAGAAGATGTGGTCTATATATACAGTGAAATATTACTCAGTCCTAAGAAGAAAAGAATGCCATTTGCAGCAGCGTGGATGGACCCAGGAGATGATTTTACTAGAGTGAAGTAAGCCAGGCCGAGAAAGACAAATACATGATGCCACTTATATGTGGAGTCCAAAAGCAGATGACACAGATGAGCTTATTTTCAAAGCAGAGGTAGGCTCACAGATGTAAGAAACAAAGGGTGGTTACCATAGGGGAAGGGAAAGGGATCAGTTAGGAGTTTGGGATTAAAATATACACGTTACTGCATATAAAATAGGTAACCAACAAGGAGCTGCTGTATGGCACAGGGAACTCTACTCAATATGTTATAATAGTTTATTATGGAAGAGAATATAAAAAGAATGTGTGTGTGTGTGTGTATATACACACATATATAAACTGAGTCACTGTTTATATATATCTGAAACTAACAGGACATTGTAAATCAACTATATTTCAATACATTTTTAAAATAATGAAAAAAATTTTAAGTGTTTTCCTATTGGATGGAGTATCAACCTCTCCTAGGCCTCCTTCCTTTATGTTTTATTTCAGTGTCTGCCCCAAGAAGACTGAATTCTAAGCTTAGGAAATTACAGACTTGTGAATTTCAGCCATCTCATTGATATTTAAGGACAATTAAGGTGATCCATGGGCTTCCCTGGTGGCTCAGAGGTTAAAGCGTCTGGCTGCAGTGCAGGAGACCTGGGTTTGATCCCTGGGTCGGGAAGATCCCCTGGAGAAGGAAATGGCAACCCACTCCAGTACTCTTGCCTGGAGAATCCCATGGACAGAGGAGCCTGATGGGCTAGTCCACGGGGTTGCAGAGTTGGACACGGCTGAGCGACTTCACTGAGATGGTCCCAGTAATTTCTCAGTGTGCGAAGCAGTCAGCCTGCTCACACAGACCAGCTATGCTTCATGCTCTGTGCATACTCTTCTCCCTGCCAACCGCGCCCTTTCCTTACCAGAAATTCTCACAGGGTTGACTGGTTTTGATTTCAAAACTTGTCAAAGTGAATGACAGTCAGTCATGTCCAACTCTTTGCGACCCCATGGACTATGCAGTCCATGGAATTCTCCAGGCCCGAATACTGGAGTGGGTAACCTTTCCCTTCTCCAGGGGATGTTCCCAACCCAGGGATTGAACCCAGGTGTCCAGCATTGCAGGTAGATTCTTTACCAGCTGAGCCACAAGGGAAACCCAAGAATACTGGAGTGGGTAGCCTATCTCTCCAGAGGATCTTCCCAACCCAGGAATTGAACAGGGGTCTCCTGCATTGCCGGAGAAGGCAATGGCACCTCACTCCAGTACTCTTGCCTGAAAAATCCTATGGATGGAGGAGCCTGGTGGGCTGCAGTCCATGGGGTCGCTAAGAGTCGGACACAACTGAGCGACTTCACTTTCACTTCTCACTTTCATGCACTGGAGAAGGAAATGGCAACCCACTCCAGTGTTCTTGCTGGAGAATCCCAGGGACAGGGGAGCCTGTTGGGCTGCCGTCTATGGGGTCGCACAGAGTCGGACACGACTGAAGCGACTTAGCGGCAGCAGCAGCAGCAGCTCCTGCATTGCAGGTGGATTCTTTACCAACTGGACTATCAGGGAAGCCCTGTCAAGCTGAGACTGTACAGTAAAAAGGTAGCTTTTATTTCTATTCAGTTTATATTCTCACCTCTAGGAGTGGTCAGCCCTACTGTTTAATCATAGCAGAATAAGAAGCGCTCAGATATTATGAAAGTATAACAACTGACACTTGGTAGGAAAACTTTCTGTTTTTTCAGAAATAAGTCCTGTGTACTTATTAGTCATTATATTGAAAATCTTCTCTTCAGTCTTCGTACCAACTCCATATTTCACTTGTTTTCATTCTCTTCTTGTCTTTTAGATTTAACGTATTTCTGTAAAGGAGTAAAAACACTTTTCTGGTCTGAGAACTTTTGAGGTTAAAGTAATAGAGACCATGTCCTCACAAAGCATATTTGCTAAGCCCATTTTATTATTTAGTCTATCCTAACACCCGTCAGGTTACTGCTTGAAGGAACCTTTCTGTTAATACTTTTAGAGTGCAGAGACAGTTCCAGTGTGAAAAACCAGTGCTTTTATGTATGATGAATGTCTTTCCAAAAGATTGAGTTGACTTTTAAAAATCTCTGCAGTAATCCTGACAGTTCATTATTATTTTTTCCTTCTGGGTTTTGTAACAAAAGTAACACTGTAGTCAAGTGAAAATGATCCCCATCATAACTCATAGAAATGGATTACTGCCAAGTTCAGATTATTTGTGCTTTGGAAAGGAGAATTGGCAAGAATGAATGGTCCACGGCTGCTATATCATAAGATAGTTGTAACCATGGCAGTGTTTGTTTCCTAATATTGTGCTTCTAAATTTAAGCAACGAGGCTCATCATAGGAAAAAATCCGTTCGTATGTCCCAAGTTGAATTTAAATTATTCCAGCATCATTATTTCGACATTAGAAGTAGTTGTTTCCTGTGCACTGGCCAATTCAAGTAATTTGCTTGATCTCATGTGGAAGTAGTTTCTGCCAAGATGAGTAATATCTTTTAATAAAGTAAGTTTCTAGGAAGACAGCACCTAACAATCGTAACTTTTAACTGTCTAGATAAAAGAATATGAGAAACTTGAGAGTGAGGAGGATCGCCTTTGTAGAAGTCGACAAATTTACGACACGTACATCATGAAGGAGCTGCTGTCCTGTTCACATGTAAGTGCCTCTTCTTATTTCACTAACTCAGTGTGAGTGAATGAGACAGGCTTCACAGGTTTTTAGAGTAAAAGTTAAAATAGGAGGAGAGATTTAAAAGGTGTTCATCCAGGATGGAACCCATGTTTCTCAAGTTCTGTCATTTGTTTCCTGGTGATACTGATCCAATGTCTGCTGCTCCGTATACTTTTAATAAGGTTCCAAAAGCGAGTACTTTCAGTACAGATGTTGATAAAATGGCTAATGCAGATCCACGCAGGAAAAGGCTGAGCTCAATTCTCGAGTCTCTAAGGAAATTAAGTTTTATTGTTTTCCATTTAGCTCCCCTTTAACAATTAGGCCAATCAAATATTTATCGATAAATATCTTAAATGCTTTCTTTGAATTAGTGTTGATTGTAATTATTATGTTAGTATAGTTCACTAATAGTTGAATGATGGTTGAAATCTTTTTTTTTTTTTATTGCTTGTAAATCAGAGAAACAATCTCATTCAGTCATTAGGATAAACGAGGTTCCTGGGAAATTTTTCCGCCAGGAGTGAGTGGAATAATTAGTAATGAAAACGTGCACTGTAGTCTCTACATGAAAACTGTTTTCCAGAGAAGCATCCTAAGAGCCCTGGACTGCTGTGTCCAGGGCGGCAACCACTAGCCACGTGCGAGTATTTAACTGTGTTCACATTTGTTGTTGCTTCGTCTCTTAAGTCGTGTCCCACTCTTTGCGACCCCTGGACTGTGATCCTTCAGGCTCCTCTGTCTATGGATTTCCCAGGCAAGAATACTAGAGTGGGTTGCCATCCCCTTCTCCAAGGGATCTTCCCGACCCAGGGGTCAAACCCGCATCTCCTGCATTGGCAGGCGGGTTCTTCACCACTGAGCCACCAGGGAAGTATGCTTATATTAACTGCAATCAAATGGAACTAACGTTTTAATGCCTGACGTCCTCCTGAGCTGCGTTTGAAATGTGCAGCACCCCCATGTGGCTGGTGGCTCCTGCATCAGCCCAGATTCGCAGCATTTCCATCATCGCAGCGAGTCTGACTGGACAGCACTGGTCACGACAGTGATACACTTCGTGCTTCTATATTTATCGTGTTGTCTACAGTGCTTACTGAGCTGAGCCAGAGCTTAGCGTAAGGCTCTGTGCCTCGCTGCCTTGCTGGGGATGGTTGGACCTTGGAAAATGCCACGTGTTCACTGAGAAAGCCTCTGTAGATGTAGCTTTCCTGTAGGGCAGCAGTTTAGAGGGTTTCTTGCCTAGAAAATCCCATGGGCGGAGGAGCCTGGTGGGCTGCAGTCCATTGGGTCGCTAAGAGTTGGACACAACTGAGCAACTTCACGTTTGCTTTTCGCTTTTCACTTTCCTGCATTGGAGAAGGACATGGCAACCCACTCCAGTGTTCTTGCCTGGAGAATCCCAGGGATGGGGCAGCCTGATGGGCTGCTGTCTATGGGGTCGCACAGAGTCGGGCATGACTGAAGCGATTTAGCAGCAACAGCAGCAGCATGCTTTTTTAAGCTCTTCTTGTGCATTAGTTCAGACATAATTTGAAGTTTATGGGGAGGACAGGGTTTCTAATTTTTGTCAGTATGCGTTTCGTTCTTTTAGAACCAATTCCTCTTTGCAGTAGTTACAGCAAGCCTTTCCTTAACCTAGAATCTTTTCAACACTGCGGTTTAGCTTTATGATCCTGGCATTTAATTCTTAGGTATATGTATTCATGTTCTCTCATGAAATAGAGATTTTACATTTTTAGGACCCCAGTACCAGCCAACTGAGATATGATGCCTTTAATATTAATATGGTGATAATACGATTCCTTACACCCTTTTTAAGTCAGAGTAGCCTTGATCTCTTGTGGGCATAGATATTTCAGTTAGCTGCCTCCGCGCGTATCACCCTTCTTGACATAGTTTCTCAGAACTCTGGAAGCTCTGAGGAGCAGTCATCTGTTTGGCTTGCCCACAAACATGCAACAGATTTTTTTCTAAGAATGAATGTTGATGTGGTCACCATAGGTTACTGCTTAGTGACTGTTGTGTTAAATGATATGTTGTGATACTGTGAAATACACAGAGGTTTGCTCTGTTTTATATTTGTGGGGGGAAAAGAAAAAGAAAACATTGTGTGTGTTTTTTTAAAGCCATTCTCAAAGCAAGCCGTAGAACACGTTCAGAGTCACCTATCCAAGAAACAAGTGACATCAGCTCTTTTTCAGGTAAGGTAAAATGCTCTCCAAATAAATGTTTCTCAGTCACTTAATGGTTGTCTTTGGGGGCGTTCTTTGCTTGGGTGAAACCTAGAGGTTTATCTGGAAGAACCAAAATTTAATATCACCTGTCTTTTCATTGAAACGTGCTCTTATGCTAGCATCATACAGGCTGTCCTGAAAAAGGCTGCTAGAGCATTCGTTTAGTGTTTTTTTCCTATAAATCAATCAAGACAAGACATTGGAGGGAAAGCTTTTTCCTGTTTGACATCCCAGACACCTGTGGTGAGCAGGGACTGGGCAAGATTTACCTTCTGGCGGCACAGGTGCTGGTCCCCAGGACCATCCTTCCCCAGATGAAGGAGATTCATTTCCAGCAATCAAGAAGGAATGGATGGCCTTGCAGTTGTGACTGACAAACTGGATTTAGCCTCAGCTCCTCTTATCTTGAACACAACACAATCATAGATTTAAATTATAAGGCTCAGAAAACTGAATCCACACTGATGGGCACATGTCTCGTCTGCCCTTTGGATGCAGTGGTTTTCTTCCTGAAAGCCTTTTCTGTTATCCTGTGGGATTTCTATAGAGATGGCAGCTTGCAAGGGTATGGCCAAATTTCTAAGTGGATCATGTACTTTTTATGTTTCTGGGAGTTACAAGAAATAGGGAAGAATGCCACTTATTAACATAATGGTTTTCAGAAATGGAAATAACTAGTTTATCGTTTTCTTGGATTATTCAGTCATTTGAAGAGAAGTAAGTTGATGTTTGCCTTTCGTGCCTTATGATTGGGCTTATTTATACAGATTCATACAAAATGAATCTGATTCTTCTAAAGCATACTGGTTTGACTCTGAGAACATTTGGGCATGGTAACCAAACCAGCTGCTGCCTTTCTGCCAAAATGATTAGATGGACATCTCTTAAAATGTCAGTCTTTTTAGTATAGTCTAGTTGGTTATAAGCTTGGGCTCTGAAATTCAGGGACCTGAGTTTCAAGACCCTGGGCAAGGTAGTACCATACCTCTCTGCACTTCTGTTTTTCCCTCTGTGGAGTAGAAATGCCAGCAGACTGTCCCGTAAATGGGGTTTTGAGGACCCAGTGCATATGAGCTGCTTTGTGCCAGGCCTGTCTATCACAGCACTCCATAAATGTCAACCTTCTCAAACACTTCACAGTCAGATAGTCCAATTTGAATACCTGTTTTTTGTTGCCTCTGTGATATTTTCATGTCATAATTTCAGTTTTCTGACTTTGACATGGTTCAGAGATAGTTATATAGTCAGTTACATTTAATATTGCTAAATTACATACATAGATTTTACAACTCTGATGTTAACTCTACCTGCAGCATAAATAACATTTAAAAAGACAGTTCCAGATGAGAGATACAAAGACCAACAAAATTATCTTTGTGGCTTCAAAAACATTGATTTAGAAGCCATGTCTCCAGTATATCTTTTAAAAGCACTTTACTGATTTGTTCATAAGAGAATAACTGAGTAATGATCCAATAAAACAGATATAGAAAAGCTGGTATTTTTATTTCAGTGGTGAAGGAAATAGTCATTATTATGTCAGTTTAAATAAAAAAGCATTTTAGTGCAATTCTGTAATACGTACCATTAGAACATGGTGGTCAAAGTATAAAATAGAAGTTATATGTTTGGATACCCTGTTTATAGAGGAACATTGATCTCTATAACATTTAACTAACATTAAAGTTACTTGATATTCTTTGAGTTGGAATTTTCCCTCCTGGCTTTCAATGATTTATAACTGACAACTAAAAATTGTGTATAATTGAAAGTGTACAGTGTGATGTTTTGATATGTGTATTCATTGTGAAATGATTGTTGTAATCTAACTAAGCATCATACTCATCACCTCGTGTAGTTATGTTTGTATACATGGGTGGTGAGGACACTTAAGATCAACTTTCTTAGCAAATTTCAAGTGTACAATATAGTACTATTAACTATAGTCCCCATACTGGACATTAGCTGTCCAAGACTTCTTTATCCTGCAGAACTGAAACTTTGTACCCTTTAAGCAACATCCCCCCCATTTTCCCCACTTCCTAACCCTTGGCAACCAACTTTCTACTCTGCTTTTATAAGTTAGACTTTTTTTTGATTCCACGTACAGGAGAGATCAGCTTGTAATTGTCTTTCTGTGTCTGGCTTGTTTCACTTAGCATAATGTTCTCCAGATTCACCTGTGGTGTCATAAATGTCAGGATTTCCTTCTTTTTAAAGGATAGAACAGAGTATACCATTTGTGTGTGTGTGTGTGTGTACACATATATATGTATATATACATATTTATCTCCATCCTCCATTTTCTTTATCCGTTCGTCCATTGACAGACCCTTGGGTTATCTGCATATCTTTACCACTGTGAAGTAATGGCGCAGTGAACGTGGGCGTGTGGGTGTCTCTTCGAGATGCTGATTCAATTTCCTTTGGGTATATACCGGAAGGAATCTTCATTCCGTTTTCGGTAATGGCTGTCCCAGATTGCATTCCCACCAACAGTGCACAGGATTCCCTTTCTCTGCATCCTCACCAGCGCGTGCCTCTTGGCTCTCTGATGACAGTCCTCCTGACAGGTGTGAGACGGCCTCTCTCTGTGGTTTCGATTTGCATTTCCTTGATGATTAGTGATGCTGAGCACCTTTTCATTGGCCCATTGGCCACTTATTATCTCTTTTGAAAAATGTCTATTCAGGTCTTCAGCCCACTTTTGAATTGGGTTATTTGGGCTTTTGCTCTCGAGTTGAGTTCCTCAGATGTTTTGAGTATTAACCTCGTATCATATGGTTTACAAATAACTTCTTTCATTCTACAGGTTGCCTATTCACTCTGTTAATTGTTTCCTTTGCTCTGCAGAAGCTTTTTCATCTGATGCAGTCCCACTTGTCTGTTTCTGCTTTTGTTGCCAGAGCTTTTGATGTCATATCCAAAAAATCATCACCCAAACCAGCGTCAAGAAGCTTTTTCCTGTGTTTTCTTCTAGTTATATGGTTTCAGGTCTTATATTGAAGTCTTTAATTCATCTTGAGTTGATTTTTATATATGGCATGAGGTAAGGGTCCAATCCCATCCTCCATTTATTGAAGTGACTGTCCTTTCCCCACTGAATGCTTGATGCCCTTGTCAAAGATCAGGTGACCGTAGGGGTGTGGATTTATATCTGAACTCTGTTCTGTCCCATTGATCCATAAGGTCTGTTTTTATGTCAGTACCATACTATTTTGACTGCTGTAGGTTTATCATATATTTAAACATTGGGAAGTGTGCTGCCTGAGGTGAAATTTCTTGTCAAGGAGAACAAAGTAGTTGAAAAAATGCTCTGAAAATAAATACAAACAGCTTTTTATTATTTTTGTTTGCAAAGTTGACTTTAGAAGTAATTAATTGCACAGGTTCATTTGGTGGCAAGAGTCGGGAGGACTCCTGGCTTATATTTAGGTTCCTGGAATGTGCCAAGCCCCTTGTTTGGCTCTCGGTGTTCTGTGCTTAGTTGCTCAGTCGTGTCTGACTCTTTTCGAACCCCAGGGACTATAGACTGCCAGGCTCTTCTGTCCATAACGTTCTCCAGGCAAGAATACTGGAGTGGATTGCCATGCCCTCCTCCAGGGGATCTTCCCAACCCAGGGATTGAACCCAGGTCTCCCACATTGCAAGTGGATTCTTGGCCATCGGAGCTACCAGAGAAGTCTCAGTGTTCTGAATCTTATTAAATCCTTACAGTGGCCTTGCAGATTAGATGTAACTCTCCCATCTTACAGACTGAGGAAACCAAGAATCAGAGCATTGAGGTCGTTTGCTCATGACCCCACTATTGAACTTTGGCTTTTGCATTGCTCACCTGACACATTTTGTGGTCCTTTATGTTGAAAGTGGCAGTGTGGTATATCATATCTGGTCTTAAGAATTTCTGGTACAGGATGTTTTATAAAATATGAAAAACATGTTAACCTAAGAGTTTCTGTAAATAGAAAATCTGTTATACACAGATTCAGTCTTTCATACATCTTTCCACACTTGATGTCTTTTGAACCTCTTGAGACTTGTGGCCTTGGTGTTTAGCATCTAGAAGACTTGGCGAAGATGACTATTATCTTTGATTATAGACACATAGGACTTCAGAGTTGCAAAAAGCTTGAGAGAGAGAGGGGTCAGCTTCCCCTGTTACTAAGGAGGGAACAAGTTCATTTGGTTTTAGTGACTGTGCCCAGTGCCCTGCCCAAGACTCTGATAGCCCTGCCAAGTGGCAGAGGCTAGCTTAGCCCCGTGGTAGGAAGTGCAGCTCCCAGGCGAGCTGCAGGGGCCTCACTGCCCATGTTGGTGACTGTGGCTTCTGTACGTTTCCTCGTTTGATCACTTGCCTTGGACATCTCCTGACGTCTGGTCCTTCTTTTTTGCACATTTTTAGGATGATCTACAAAGACACAGAAAACATTAAATTTCTATCATTCCAGGAGAGAGTAGGGTATCACGATATTTTCCAGAACTAGCTAATTGCCCCTAGGCTGAGTTATGAAGTGTTGGCATTTGACATTTTTATCGCTCTCGATTTGAAGACTACCCCATGGGAAACAATCTATGCAGGTTATTTGGTAGTGTGTAAAGTGGCATGGAATTGAAGCAGATTGTTCTCCACAGAGAAAGAGCCCCACACACGTGAGCCAGGAGTCCTTGCCTTAATCTTGGCCTAGCCGTGAGCTTGCTCAAAGACCTTGCAAATAGCTAATTTAAAAAAACCTTTACTCCATGGGTTCCTTCACTTTTAGCCTTTGAAACTCAATATTAATGCTGATCATTTATGGTAACTGTAATTAATGGAAATTATATAATTAATTGTAATCTACAGGGTGCCACTACATAATCTATAGGGCTCAGTACACAATGTAAACGTGGGGGTCCTTGTTCAGAAATTTCAAGATGGCAATAATAGGGCACCATACCAAGGACTGGGCTCTTCTGTGGGACTGCATGGGTCACATGCCCATGAAGCTAATTCCAGGGATTTAAGGCATGTCTGTGACTTGCCATGAGCTGTGCCAGACAGTAGAGACACAGTGGCACGCAGGACAGACCTGCCCTTGCCTTCAGGAAACATGCCACTGAGTGGTATGGATAACTACTAAGCAAGTGGTCATGCCCATGAATCCACTGGTGCAAACTGTACAGGCGCTGAGGAGGGTGAATACAAGGTGCGATCAGTTTAGTTCAGTTCAGTCGCTCAGTTGTGTCTGACTCTTTGGGACCCCATGGACTGTTGCACGCCAGGCCTCCCTGTCCATCACCAGCTTCCAGAGTTTACTCAAGCTCCTGTCCATTGAATTGGTAATGCACTCCAACCATCTCATCCTCTGTCGTCCCCTTCTCCTCCCGCCTTCAGTCTTTCCCAGCATCAGGGTCTTTGCAGATGAGTCGGGTCTTTGCAGATGAATCAGTTCTTCGCATCAGGTGGCCCAAGTATTGGAGTTTCAGCTTCAGTATCAGTCCTTCCAATGAATCTTCAGAAGTGATTTTCTTTAGGATGAACTGGTTGGATCTCCTAGCTATCCAAGGGACTCTCAAGAGTCTTCTCCAACACCACAGTTCAAAAGCATCAATTTTTCGGCACTCAGCTTTCTTTATAGTCCAGCTCTCACATCCATACATGACTACTAGAAAAACCATAGCTTTGACTAGATGGACCTTTGTTGGCAAAGTAATGTCTCTGCCTTTTAATATGCTGTCTAGGTTGGTCATAACTTTTCTTCCAAGGAGTAAGCGTCTCCTAATTGCATGGCTGCAATCACCATCTGCAGTGATTTTGAAGCCTCCCAAAATAAAGTCTGTCAGTGTTTCCATTGTTTCGCCATCTATTTGCCATGAAGTGATGGGACTGGATGCCATGACCATAGTTTTCTGAATGCTGAGTTTTAAGCCAAGTTTTTCACTCTCCTCTTTCACTTTCATCAAGAGGGTCTTTGGTTCTTCACTTTCTGCCATAAACGTGGTATCATCTGCATATCTGAGGTTATTGATGATTATGGGAGCACATAGTTGGGAACCTCACCACATCTGTGGAGAAGGCAGTGGCACCCCACTCCAGTACTCTTGCCTGGAAAATCCCATGGATGGAGGAGCCTGGTGGGCTGCAGTTCATGGGGTCGCAAAGAGTCGGATATGACTGAGCGACTTCACTTTCATGTTTCCCTTTCATGCATTGGAGAAGGAAATGGCAACCCACTCCAGTGTTCTTGCCTCGAGAATCCCAGGGACAAGGGAGCTTGGTGGGCTGCCATCTATGGGATCGCACAGTCAGACACGACTGAAGCGACTCAGCAGCAGCACCACATCTGAGTCTCATCCACTTGTGTTTTTCACTTTACTATGTTCTTACTGATGCAGTGTGGAATTTCTTTTCCATCCTTTCCAGCCATACATAGAAGAAATTTGTGAAAGTCTTCGAGGCAGCATTTTTCAAAAATTCATGGAAAGGTATGAAACTTTGCGTACAAAGTCTTTTTTGTTGAGATATGTTTGTCATGTAACATTATGTTACTATGGCGGTTTATTTGCTAAGTGGTGTCAGATCCTTGCGACCCCATGGACTGTAGCCCGCCAGGCTCCTCTGTCCATGGGATTCTCTAGGTGAGAATACTGGAGTGGATTGCCATTTCCTTTTTCAGAGAATCTTCCTGACCCAGGAATCAAACCTAGGTCTCCTGCGTTGCAGGCAGAATCTTTACCCACTGGGCTATGATATTTGAATCTTGTACTGTGTAGGTATACCTCATTTTACCTCATAAATGCTGTCCTTAAAATGTGTTAATTTATTCATTCAGCACACATTTATTATCCGTGTGCTCTGTACCAGGCTCGCTTGTACCCTTCGTACTTTATAGTTTAGGATTTGTATATATTAACGTCCCTTTGACTTTTAGTTTTTTAGTTTCCAAATGATCCAAAATGTAAACAGACTAGGGAACCTCAATATTGAAGGTATCCTATTGGGACACGTTTGCTAATGCCAGCCTGAGTCTATATTCAGTTCATTTGTTTATATGTTAAAGTCATATCCTTAAAAATGAGAGCCCTTTTCTTGATTCTTTACATAGTAGAGTGTAGGTATATTGGCAGATGTCTTTTGTCACATCTGTCTTAACGTACCCAATAAATATGTCCCTTTGGGTTACTCAAACTGTAGAGTATGTTTGTCATATAAAATCCTGAAAACTTTCTAGATAATTAACAAGGACCTACTGTGTAGTGCGGGGAATTCTACTAGATACTTATAATAACCTAAAGGGGAAAAGAATCTGAGAAAGAAGAGATGTATGTGTGTGTAACCGAATCACTTTGCCGCACACCTGAACTGGCACAGCACTGTAAATCAACTACACTCCAGTGCACACTGAACAACTTTCAGGGATGCCTGTGAAAGTGTCCACGTGCTTCCCAGGCCCCTGAGAGTCAGCCCTTTGGTGTTTTGAGTGCTCCTCTGTGATGATACACCTTAGGATCAGACTTTCTGACTCGGAATCTGCATTCACATGGACTCTGCTCGTCTCTGTAAACTTGGCTAATTTCTAGACAGTTGCCGTGATGATTGAGCCTCAGGGTGGGAGCAGCCCACAGCTGTCCAGTAATTGCCCTTTAAGAACAAATGCTTCAGTGTTTTTTTTTTTTTCCTTCTTCTCCTCATGTTCACAGAACTAAAGTAATTTTTTAAAAAAATTTATCAAGATTCTACCAGAGTTCAAGAGATAATTTTATCTTGGAGTAGAGTCAGTACTGTGGGAAACAAATCTGCATACAAATGATTACATTTTCTGAGCAGGACCAGAGGGGCTTTGCCAAAAAGCAGTGGCATGGAACTGAGGGGCCAGGGCACCAGTTCAGGGCTAAAATTCGGCTGAGTCTTGGGCCGTCTCCATAGCTGCTGATTCTAAAGACCTGACTTTTCCCAAACTCTTGGGTCAACTCATTGTTCTGTGACCCTTGGGGGAGAGGGGAGAAATGGAGATGGTAATTGAAATTGGGGAAGAGATCTTATAACTTGACTGTGTATCCAGGTAAACCTGCGCAGTCACTGTCTGCCACTGAATTGACCGTTCACTTTGTTTCTAAGTTTTGTTTAAGCGTAGTTGGTTTGCAGTGTTAATTTCTGCTGTTCAGCAAAGGGATTCAGCTGTACATGTATGTATGTATGTATGTATGTATGTATGCAGTGTTAATTTCTGCTTGCAGCAAAGGGATTCAGCTGTACATGTATGTATGTATTCCTTTCCATATTCTTTTCCGTTATGGCTAATCACAAGACGTTGACTCTGGCTCCCTGAGCTATACAGGAGGCCTCTGTTGTTTATCCATCCCATATAGAATAGTTTACATCTGCTTATCCCAAACTCCCAATCGAGCCCTCTCCCACCCCTCTCATCCTCTCTCACACAGAGAACCATAAGTCTGTTCTCTATATGAAGATTTACATAAAAATGGGCTATAAATGCAAAATGCACACCGAGTTTCAAAGCAATGAATTCAGACTGCTTTCAGGGGCTTCTCTGATAGCTCAGTTGGTAAAGAATCTGCCTGCAATGCAGGAGACCCCGGTTTGATTCCTGGGTTGGGAAGATCCCCTGGAGAAGGGATAGGCTACCCACTCTAGTATTCTTGGGCTTCCCTTGTGGCTCAGCTGGTAAAGAATCCACCTGTAATGCAGGAGACCTGGGTTTGATCCCTGGGCTGGGAAGATACCCTGGAGAAGGGAAAGGCTACCCATTCCAATATTCTGGCCTGGAGAATTCCATGGACTGTATAGTCCATGGGGTCGCAAAGCATTGGACACAACTGAGTGATTTTCATTTTCAAAGCAATACAAAAATAAGAATGTAGATTCTCTCATTAAAATTTTATATTGATTACATGTGAAAATGATAATTTATGATATATTGGTTCAAATAAGATACATTATTAAAATTAAATTACTTATGTGTCATTTGTTACCCATCTGTTGGACAGTACCGACTCAGATAAAGATTGTTACCATAACATAATGACAATTAAAGCAGAAGCATGAAGTCTTCAGTTAGAATCGTAAAATAAAACCTTGAGTGCTAGGCAAACGCTTTGTGAAAAAAATATTTATGAAAGCTCACTCTGAGAAGTCACACAAGTATACAGCGCTAGTTTCTCAGTTAACGTGTTATTTAACTTTTCAGTAATTCCTCACATTCTTTTTCAGTGACAAGTTCACTAGATTTTGTCAGTGGAAAAACGTGGAATTAAATATCCATGTGAGTATCATCTTTGCCTTTATTTTTTTAAAATAAAAACTTCCTTTGGCTCAGTTTCGTGAGAAAATATTTTATTCGGCAGCATACTCCCAAGGGTAACATGCTGCCCAAACAGATGTCCCGCTTACAGCTTTACGCATGAAAAATCCATGCTCCCATATCCAGCTGTAAACACTCTGAGTTTTCGTCCTCTTTTTTTCATATTCATGTCAGAATGCATTTATTTATTTAAGGAAGGATATTTTGAGCCATAATTAAGCTTTTAATAGAAATGGTGGTAAAGATGCAAGTCTTCTACATCATGTAACCCCTATGCCCATGCCATTTGCATCCTGGTAAATTTCCTTGTTTTTTTTTTTTTCTCTTATTAGGTGCAGTCATGTAATAAACATGATGATGTCTCTTACTAGACCACAGTCGCATCTTTTTTATTGTTTTGAGAATGATGAAAGCAGTCCTCAAATGTGGGATATTCCTAGCTTGTATCCCCTAATACTATGTCTTCTCTTAGCTTTTCCATGTCAGGAATTCTGGGGCACATTCTTTACTTCACTTTTAGAGAGTTCATTTCTCTTCCCCTTTCCCTTGTGCTCTCCCTCCACAAAGGTTTGTAACTGAGAGAAAGAAATAACTGGATTCTGTTTTTGATTTAAAAAAAAATTTTTTTTTTTTAGTTGAACAGTACCATTCACAGAAGTGGGTTTGTTTGTTTTTTCTTTTTAATTTCCCCTCTCTGCCCCATTTCTGGCAGGACTGAGAAGCAAGAGGCAGTGACACATTTTAAAAAATAATGGGACTTCCTGGGCAGTCCCGTGATTAAGAGCCTGTGCTTCTACTGCAGGGAACGAGGGTTCGATTCTGCATGCATCTGCATGGCCAAAAAACGAACAAACAAAACCAAAAATCCCTTATCTCGGCTGTGGATCTTCCTTGTGCCTGTACTCCTTCAGCAGACGTAGTGTCCTCACGTCTTCACGTCCTTCTGTCCTCTGAGCAGCAAACGTGAAGCTCGAGGGCCGGATGCCCCTGCCTGGCTGCAGACATGGTGTCTGAAGGGTTGTCTGGAGAAACCCTTCAAGCATTTGACCCTTCTTTTGCCAGGATACGCAACAAAAAGTATTTACTCTTATCTGATAGCCTCTTTCCATGAACATAGGACTCTCTCTCTGCCTTTTTACCATCTGATGCTATGAAAACTTCTTGGGAAGCAAGGCATTGCTGAGATGATATTGATGAAAGCCTAGTGCTTATGAATGAAAGCTCTTCATCGAGTTACTCACACTCGGTCTGGTTTCACACTCACGTGCCCAGCATGAGTCCTGTCTACTTACTGATGCCTTTGATGAAAAACTCACATGGCCAGCATGCACTGGGCTTTCTGATCGTGTGGCCCAGCTGTTAGGAGAGCATAGATGCCCTGATGCAGACCTTTTTCTACCACAGGAGCTCCTGGAATGGCTGAGCTGTTGCCAGAGTTTCAGCTTCAGAATAGCCGAGGTCACTTTGCCTCTGCCTGGAAATTTCCTATTCGCTTGTCTTAAAAGTATACACCTTATAGTCTAAGATTCATGGGACTGCATAAAACAAGGGGCTCCCACCAGGTCGTCTTCCCAGTTGCCTCCACAGTTTGCGTCCTGTGCAGTTTACATCGAAGGCGGTTCTGGAATGTCCTGCCACCTATGCAGCTTATCTCTCAGCTTGCGGGGCTGGTCGCCGAAAGGGCAGCAGTGTCGGAATCGCTGTTTCAGTAACTGTGTATGTTTTGCATGACAACAGCGGGATAGTTTTTACGCGGTTTTACATTTCTGTGTCGCATTTTAAATTCACAGCTGACCATGAATGATTTCAGCGTGCATCGGATCATTGGACGAGGAGGATTTGGTGAAGTATACGGTTGCAGGAAGGCAGACACTGGAAAGATGTAAGCGTCCTACACTTGTATATTTTCCTGGGAATATTAAGAGGGTTTTATAGTCACATTCCAAGAAAATCCCATTTAGTTGATGATCAGTGTTTTAGAATCTTATCCTCTACACACTTATAAAATCTTGACCAGTGCTTAATTCACAGNGAAGTATACGGTTGCAGGAAGGCAGACACTGGAAAGATGTAAGCGTCCTACACTTGTATATTTTCCTGGGAATATTAAGAGGGTTTTATAGTCACATTCCAAGAAAATCCCATTTAGTTGATGATCAGTGTTTTAGAATCTTATCCTCTACACACTTATAAAATCTTGACCAGTGCTTAATTCACAGTTCCTACACACTAAATATTATAGTACAGGCCCCACCCCTACAAAACACACACACACACACACACACACACAAGTACTAGACAGTAGGGATACATACAAAATTTATTTCCCTGAATTTTTTGTGTATCTACTTTATTGCTTTTATTTAACTGAAATGTCAATTCATATAATAATAGAAATATCTTAATTATTGCTTAATTAAAAAAAAATTAGCCTTTTCACTTTAGAATAATTTTAGGTTTGGAGAAAAGGAGAAAAAAATAGTACAGGGAGTTTCTATGTAATCCACGTCCCTCTTGCCATAGCACAAGACGTGTGTCACAATAAATGAACAGACACTGCTGTGCTGTTTCCGACTGAAGTCTCCAAGTCATTCAGATTCCCTTAGTCTCTTAGAAGCATTTTGGTGCTTTAAAAGACTTCCCGCATTTTTAGAAACTTCCCCCAATATGATGTGTATCATTTAAGTCCACTTAGATATATTTTCTGTATAGATTTTCTTCAGTAACGTTTATGGTTCTAGGTATGCAATGAAATGCTTGGATAAGAAGAGAATCAAGATGAAACAGGGAGAAACCTTAGCCTTAAATGAAAGGATCATGTTGTCCCTGGTGAGCACAGGAGTGAGTATTCAATTTTGAACATTGCATTTGTGTGTGTATGTGTTTTTCTGTTTATTTGGTGGGGATTTTTTGTTTTTTGGTATCAGGACAATTTATTTAAAATACAGCTTTTTTTTTTTTTTTTTGCCCCTGGTGAATTATGCAGCTAGCCAGTTCTTGAGGGGATTAGAAGTTATAGCAGGGAGCAGCAGCACTGAGTTAATATAAATAATAATTCAAAGATGACCTCTGTCTGAGTTGGGAATTAGGAACAAACTGCCGGCCATTGCCACGCACACGGACCACTTGTCCTTTCACTGCCCACTTATGTCTTCCTTCTTCATGGAATGTAACAGAGATGGCAGAATATAATCGTATCAGTGACCAGAGAAATCACCTGAATATAGTTGAGAGTTGGCTGCATGACAGTGAAGGACAAACCCAGGGGAGAAAAAGTGAGAGGAGTGCTGCTTCCCTCCTTCGCAGACAGAGAGGAAGTGAGGTGGCTTCGTCAGCCCCCAGCTCTCCCGTGGAGTGCTCCGCAGAATCCCAGGGGCAGAGGAGCCTGGTGGGCTGCCGTCTGTGGGGTCGCACAGAGTCGGACACGACTGAAGTGACTTAGCAGTAGCAGCAGCCAGTCCACATTTCGTTTGGAGGGGCCCCTGTCTTCTCAGCACTTGCCCCCTTCCCTGCTGTGGATGCTGGTCTTTTGCATCTCCAGCGCCGTGTTTCTGCACTTGAAGTCTGCAGTAAGCAGACTGGGCCGTTTATTCATACATTCCAGCTGTCATTTTGAGCTCATCACATGTCAAAGCCAGCTTCACCCTGTGTCATCTTGACTTGTAAAGCAACATCCCACTCTGATTTCTTTTCCTATTAATGGCATCACCCAGGACCAAAATCTCAGCTTTTGTTTACTCGGGCAGGTATACCTAAAGACACCCAGAAAAACCCATGGTCCCAGAAACCTGGGCATTGCCCGTGTACCTGGCAAGTGAGGCACAGAGCCTAGGGGTACCTCCAGCTGTCACAGCTGGGTTCTAAATACAGTCACCTTCACCTAGAGGTTTTCAAAGACTCAGATCTTCGTGATCACTCGAGGCATTCCTTTTAGCTGATAAGCAAGGAACCTGAGATCCCGGGACATCATTTCTTTGCCCAGAGTCCCTGTACTTCCTAAAGGATCCCAGTGTTCTCTTCTCATCCCTTTGTCGACTCTATGTTTTCTTGTCACCAGATGTATTTGTTGTGGTTTATGTTATTCTAGTGTTAGTTTTAAGTGCTTCTAGAAAGGCTATTTACTATTGAAGTTGATGAATATCATAATTCAGTTTAACTGTAACAGATGAAAATGCCATCGCTATGAACAGTAATGTCTAACTGTGCACCTCTACGTGACAACATGTAGACATTAAACATTTCAAGTAAGAGTGACTCTGTGTGTGACCAAGATTTTAACTGGCTGGAATGGAATCTGAGTGGCCTGCAGACTGCATTGGAATCAGCATGAATGACGCTGGTTTCTAGTATCTGTTGGAAATGTCTCTGTCTTCATTTCAGATGTGAATGTGTGCTTATTGCAGACTTTAAGTGCTTTATTAAAATATTAATTTTTAATGTCTTGTCTCAAAGCCTTGGATATTTATTCCCAGGAGAGCCTATGGAAAAAAATTGAGGGTGTTGGAAAAATATATGAATAATTTTAATTTTCATGTAACATTTTTGTTTTATTTAGGTGAACAGAATGTGATTAAGTAGTTGTAGAATTTCTCACTGGTCTGCCCATAAGGGAGTAAATAAAAAATTGCAGTTACGTTGGACTACTGCTTTGAACTAATTTAAGACTTGTTTCTACTTTTTATTCAAATATCAAGACAGTTTAGCATTTTTAAAAACATTGTAAGTGCATAATTTAACCAAAAGAATTGTAGTAAAGTTATTTAGAATCATTTTTGTTGACCAGAGGCCACAGTTTGTAGGATTTAAGTAACCTTTAGTTTAAAATTGCCTCCTTAGGTGACATGTTGATCTGCCTGTGTCAGTATGATTACCTAAGGTGTTGGCATGGAAATAAGCTGGGGTCACCATCAGAGTTTTCTTTCTGCTTGGAGGTTGTTTTACTCTTTCAGTCTCAAATTGAGAATTCCGACTTCTTACCCCCAAAAGAGACAGTAAGAAGTACTGTTCCCAGTTTTATTCTGTAACTTTTGGGTCATGAAAAGGGAGTCAGGGCAAGTATGTCCATTAGTGGGAGGCGCCATCAGCACCTTCATTAAGTCAGTGATTCATGAGGAGTGTTGCGGATTCATTCCCTGATCATCCTTGAGTCTTAGAGTGTGCCAGGTACTCCCCTACGAGGCAGGGGTCCCGAAACGCAATTTTGGTCTTTGCTCCTATAGGGCTGCGTAAAATGAGAGACGGCAGTGTTTACTCAGAGAGTCGCAGACGTGTGTCATTTCTTGGAACACGTGACGAGCTGTGAAAGAGGGGTCTGTGGTGCTCAGAAGGCATTTAACAAGGCGGTCCTCTGGGCTCAGAGGGGACGCTAGGGTGTGTGTGAGTCCTGAGCACAGGTGCTCTGGGGACTCACAGGTCAGCACTGCTAGGCTCTGAAGTGATGCAGTGAGGACCACACGGGGAAGCTGGGGAGAGAGGGAAGCAGACAGAGGCCAGACCAGCAGAAAGAGCTTTTTGGACCAGTACTGAGGACTTTAAAAAATCTTTACAGCCATTTAATAAGCCTTGCAATTCTGAAAGGGTTCCTCTGACTGCAGGGTGGAGAACTTTTCTGGAGGACTACTTTGTGGTCTATTTTATCACAGTTAAAGTTCCTGCAAAATGCAGACTATTTCGCTCACTAGGGAATCAAAAAAGACAGTTCCAGGGACTTCCCTGGCAGTCCAGTGGTCAAGACTTCATGCTTCCAGTGCAGGAGACACAGATTCAATCCCTGGTTGGGGAACTAAGATGCTGCATGCCCTCCGCCCCCACCCCCAGAAAAACCTTAAAAAAAAAAAAGGAGATAATTCCTTGCTTAAGAGCTTTTATTTAAGGATCCACCTGTGAGAACCCCCTAGTTCTTATTCACCTTGAATTTGTAATCAAGACAGAACATCTTACCATAATTATCTTAGAAACTGTGGTAACACCATTATTAAACTGCTGCCTATTTGTCTATGTGGGTCAGCATTCAGTTCTTTGTGTCTCAGACCCCACCTGAGACTCAAGATGGCATCTGCTCAGGGCCTAAGAGATGAGAGATCCTGGTCAGTGAACACCTTAGAGATAACCAAGTTACATCCCTTTAACCGAGCTTTGGTTTTACGTTGCTATGGAAATGTTACCTTTGTAAGTGGAGTGACATAAGACAGGATCTGGCGAGGGTCCAGAGTGGGAGACCTGGGGTTTGAATCTTGACTGGCTACCAGATTTCTTTGTGGCCTCAGACAAATCATTTCCCTTTTAAGAGGTTGGGGGGGTGGAGGGGGGCGAGGTGGGCAGTGTTTAGTTTCCTTGTCTTTAAAATGAAGATTTGGACCAGGTGATTTTTTTTTTTTTTAAGAAGAGCACTTCCTATTGCAGTAGCCTATGACTCTAAATCTCCAATTCATGTCCCAGCTTAACAGCATAGTATCTCAACTCCACTTTGACCTTTTGCCGCTTTCTCAGGGCTGTCTTTAGAAGGATTGAACACTGTCTATTCAGAAATACCCCTTTCCAGGCTCTGTTGGTCCCCTGGGTGAAGTGAGTGGAGTTGCTGTCTCAAGCGGGAAAAGACCCAGGCTTTACTAAGTTCCTGGTCCACCCACTTGTCTGCTTTAGGGATGAATTGCTCATTAGATCAGGAACCAGAGTACGTGGGGAACCCCATTAAGGAAGGAGCGTGATATTTAGAGCAGAATGAGTCGTCACCAGCAGACTATGGAAAGGTCTGGTGGGGCTCCAATTAGGATGGTGCCACCCGGCCCCCACGAACCAGATAGCTTTAACAGATAAAGGACAGCACTTTTATTTTATGACTATATGAAACAAAATAAATCTCGAAATTCGTGAACAGCAAGAGCATCTCAACTGAACTCTTAAGGAAAACAAGGTAACCACAAAATGAATTTCCTCTAGAAGACTTGTGGAAATTGAGTTCAAGTTCTCGAATCCTGAGCACATGGGCGTGTGTCCACACAAATTCATCTGTATGCCCTTCATTGATAGGTGTGAGCAAAGTGAATTCTGTTCACAGTGTACTCTGTCGAGCATATTCTGTAGATTTTAATAATTCTTTGCTTCTGTTAAGAAAGCAGATGTAGGTATTTTATGCTGTTTGTTATTTGAATCAGTTGAATGGCAAGTGCTCACTGTGCATGTATCTCAGTGGGACCTAGTGCTGGATCTGGTGGATTTTCACCAGGGAGCACATGCGTGTATCCAGAACTTAGGTCAAGAGATGCAGAGTCACTCATGTCCTGGAAGTCTTCCTTTACCCTTTTCAGCTGCTCACCCCATGCCCAAGCTAGCTGCTACCCAGATGTCTGACACTGTAATTTGGCTGTGCCCCTGTTGGAACTTTATATAAATGTATTCTTTTTGTGTCTGGCTTCTCTCAGTATTGCTTGCAAGGTGCAGCTGAGTCGTCGCTCATAGCAACAGCACCTTCTGTAGCTAAATAGCAGGGGTCACTAGGCTGTGTGTGTGGCCTGGGGACCAAATCTGGCTTGTGTTCACAGTCTATGAACTAAGAATTTTTTTTTTAAAAGCAAAAGAAGAGAAGAAATTGTCAAGAGAAAAGAAGCAGAGAAAACTATGTGACAGGGACTGGATGGGGCCCAAAAAGCTTAAAATATTTGCTGTCTAGCCCATTTGCAGAAGAAGTTTGGCAGCCCCTGCTCTATAGTATTCCAGCGTATAAATGTCCCACAGTTCGTGTGTCCATCCTCCTGTGGGTAGACATTGGGATCATTTCCTGGTTTGGGCTGATTTGAATAGTGCTGTGGGGACCATTCCCATGCAGGTCCCTTGGGGCACATGAGTACAGATTACTGTTAGGTAAATACCCCGGGCTGAAATTTCTGGCTCATAGGCTTTGCAGGTAGTGATCAGCTTTGGCAGATGCCATCAAACGCCTTGTGAAAGTGGTTGTACGATTGTGTCCTCCCAGCTACCACATTGGAAATCCCATTAACTCTGTATCTTTGCAACACTTGGGATCACCAGTCTTTGTGATGTTAGTCATTCTCCTTTGTTTTAGTGATGAAACGCTGCGATTTGCGGTTTGCATTTCCTTGGGGGACAGCCGAGGTCTAGCATCTGTTTAAAGACTTACAGCCTATTTGATACTCAGCAACAATATACAGTTGGAGAAGGCAATGGCACCCCACTCCAGTACTCTTGCCTGGAAAATCCCATGGACGGAGGAGCCTGGAAGGCTGCAGTCCATGGGGTCGTTGAGGGTCAGACCTGACTGAGCAACTTCACTTTTCACTTTCATGCCTTGGAGAAGGAAATGGCAACCCACTCCAGTGTTCTTGCCTGGGGAATCCCAGGGACGGGGAGCCTGGTGGGCTGACGTCTATGGGGTCGCACAGAGTCGGACACGACTGAAGCGACTCAGCAGCAACAGTATACGGTATTGCTGTTGTTGTCATGCCATTTCCCTGCTGGGTTGTTTGCTTTACTCTTTAGTGATTGATGAGAGTTCTTTATATATTCGAGATATATATGGATTTCAAATACCTCCTCCCATTCTGTTATTTGCCTTTCTTACTCTCTTAATGGTGTCGTCTGAAGAACAGAAGTTTCAGCTTTATTTTTCTTCAAGAGTTATCTGAACTTTTATTGGCTGTTTACATTTCTATATAAATATGGGGATGAGTTTGTCAATTTCCATTTTAATTGTTTACATGGAATATATAGATTAATTTGGGAGAAAATCGACATCTTTACCTCATCTTTAATTGAGTTATTCTATCCTCCACTGTGGTATATTTTCCACTTTTGGAAGCTGATTTAATTCCATTTTTATTGTTAGTGTTTCAAGACAGTAATATCAGTAACATTTCTCCCCATGATCAAGGTTCTTCCAGCTCAGAATCAGACATTGAAATGGATACGTGACTATAACCAGAACCAAAGTGTAGACCAATAGGCAGACTAGCAAGGCAGTAATATTTTTCCGTAGAATCTGAGTCATGATTTAATCAGAGTGACGGGGCATCTCTGAGTTCATCTCCAATCAGCAGTGTTTGTATCTCTGTGCACTTTTTTGTTTTTCCGTGGAATCAAGCTCCCTTTCCTGGGTCTGTTAAAGTTACCACATAGGTGTCTGTGTTTCAGATACAGGGCAGTGTCATAGCTTTAAAAAAAAATGTATAGGTGGCACTTGGTAGCAGATACACTTTCCAGGACGGCTTTTGCTTTTCTCATATGTATGTATGAGTATATATATATATTTTTTTTTCACTCTAGGATTGTCCTTTCATCGTCTGTATGACCTATGCCTTCCACACTCCAGATAAGCTGTGCTTCATCTTGGATCTGATGAACGGTAAGCAAGATTTGGGGAGTCTGCATACACTGAATGACTCTGCTGTGATGGTGTTTGTTTCAGGATGTTTGATCTTAGCTTGCCTTGCTCCAAACAGACTGGCCATGTGGGTCTTTCAGATAATTAGATTCCCCCTCAAGTTTAAGGAAACCTTTCACTCTTTGAATTTCCAATTCAACTTCATTTTAAAAAGTTGACTGCAGTCAACTGGCCCTCAACTTTAGGAATGAAATGTCTCCTAAAGATTCATAGGCCAAAGACAGGAATGTACTTAAAAACAAACTGTGAAGGACTGACTCTGGGCCAGCTCAGATTTTAGCACAGTAGTCTGTACCTTTAGTCCAGACCCACCATATGTCAGTCTTTAAACCGTCAGTGATGAACTGGAGAATACAGGAAGAACTTTAGCCAGAAAGTAGTTTTCTGTGTTCCCTGGTGGCTCGGATGGTAAAGCATCCACCTGCAGTGCGGGAGCCCTGGGTTCAATCCCTGAGTTGGGAAGATCCCCTAGAGGAAGGCATGGCAACCCACTCCAGTATTCTTGCCTGGAGAATCCCCATGGACAGAGGAATTTGGCGGGCTGCAGTCCGTGGGTTCGCAAAGAGTCAGACACGACTGAGCAGCTTTGACTCACTCACTCACTCAGTTTTCTAATACTAGACAGTGACATGATATAATTAATTCAAAGCATTTTTAGTAACAGGGGCTGAAATGGAAAAGCATGTATTTCCATAAGTGAATACCTGTTTTGAAGTTCAGTTGAATTTTTAATTACGTTTTGAGTTTTTGGTTTAGAACCAGACCCATGCAACAGCATGAAGGAATTTCACAGACGTAATAACGAGCAAACCAGCCAGGCACAGCAGCATATTTCCTGCGCGACTCGATTTGTGTCCCTGTCGGAGCTGGCAGAGCTAACCGATGAGGGGAGAGGTCAGCGTAGCGTCCAGTTGGCTGTAATGAGGGGCTGTGAGCTGATAATGCTGCCTGGGGTGGACACAGGGAGCCTTCAGCAGTGCTGGAAATCTTTTACATGCCGATCGAAATAGTTACACAGGAATATGCGTGTGTGAAGGAAGGTGCTTAGGGAATCAAAGGCAATGGGAGTGGACACCCGCGAACCTCTGTAAGCCAGCTGTGGCTCCGCCTGTATCATTTATGAGGACATTCCCTTACCCTGTTGGTGGCATTCTCTGTCTCTGTAACTGGAGGCCATATGATCATTGACCTTTTCTAACCCTTTATTACGAAAAATTCAAACATACCGCAACATTGAAAGGATTTTACCGGGGACACCCAAACACCCAACCACCTGGGTTTTTACCAGTTAAAATTTTACTGTATTTGCTGTCTCAAATATCTGTCAATATGAGCAGTATATTTACTTTGTCTCCATATTTACTATCCACAGAGCCAGTTGCCAAGCCACCTACTGCCTTACTACATGGGTTGATTCAGTTAGGAGACAGGACTGTAATAATCAAAGGATCAGCTCGCCCCCCGTCCCACTTCCCCCCGAGTGGTACACATGGGAGCTGTGATGTCCATCTGAGAGCGGAGGGCTGGGTTCATATTGTCCCAGCCGCTGTCGCATCTAAGTCTTCTCAGTGGTTTAGTTTTCTCTGGGATTTCTTAAAGTGTTTCTTCAGATTACAGAAATCAGTGATACATCTATATCAGACAAGGCATAAAGTTAGTTAACCGTCATGTGATGACTGCATGATGACCGCGACTTTGTTCCCCGGGCATTCACGCACCGAGTTATATCCTGGGTCTCTGATTCCAGGGGGTGACCTGCACTATCACCTTTCGCAGCACGGGGTGTTTTCCGAGAAGGAGATGCGGTTTTACGCCACAGAAATCATCCTGGGGCTGGAACACATGCACAATCGGTTTGTCGTTTACAGAGACTTGAAGGTGAGGTGGTCTGAGTGGATTCCCTGCCGTCTGTCCGACGTGCAGTAGGCCTCGTGCGGTAGTCGTGGTCCCCGCCGCGTCTCCCCCTCTTTCACGGCATCCCGTCACTTTCCTCCTCTGAGCCCTGGGCAGAATGTCACCTTCGTGACTTCGGTCTCCTCCAGACACTGAAGTCTTTTCTGAGGACTCCAGTCTTTCCCGGTTGTCCCTGGCACCTCCCTGCCTGGTGCAGCCCGTTCGCCAGCTCAGATACTTTAATTAGTTAATTATGAAAAGCAGGGTGGGCTTTTTGTTGTTGTCACCCATTTTACAATCAATCGTCATTCTGTTAATGTTCACCAAGCAACTGATCTCGCCCTGGCTGGGTGTGAGGGCAGGTGTGAGGGCAGGTGTGAGGGCAGAGGCGCACAGAGGCAGAGAAGCAGAGCACCGCTGGCCTACGGGACGCATCTCCTGGTGAACTCGCGCATAGAAAGGCTGAGTCCTAGCTCGCCAGAGGTGGGGCTGTTCGGGTAGGGGCGGGTGTCTGACAGCCGGCCGAATTTCCCCCACCCTCTGAACGGCAGGCGATTTCGAGATTGCCTTAAAAAAGTCACTAGCAGATTTCCAGGTTCCAGAACTGCATAGCCCCAGCCTGCTACACTGAGGCTTCTTTACCGTGCTTCCCTTTAAAAAGTCTTACTGGACTTGAACAGAATGAAGCAGGTGCTTTCTCAGTTTTCCCATTCCAGAGCACGATGCTTGCTTGGTCGAGGATCCCGCATGAGACAGGGAGTTGGTGGTTTGCTTGGTACTTCCGAGGTGATACTCACGTGGCCAGCAGCACGAAGGTGGGGGAGCAGGTGAAAGGGGCCATGGCAAATCATAGAGAAGCTCAGGCAGGCACATAAGCTGTAGCTCACGGTGAGAGGAACGTGGCAGGCGCGGCGGCTCCCGGGGATGCGAAACCCGCTGAGAAGCCCGTTTGCCTCCTCTCTCCGACCCTTCTGAAACGGAAAGCAGGTTAACCAGGTCAAGTGCACCGATAATGCCCCCTTCTCTACGGAGCTAATGTGTTCTGATTGGCTTCTAAAAGAGGTTACCTGCTAGGAATCTGAAATGGTGTATTTCGTAGTTGAGCATATTATTTTTTTTCCATGAAGTACTTTGTAACTTTCAAAGCCTCCTGCAGAGCTAAAGAATTACTCCCATAGCCTTCATAGGAGCATAAAGAAGAGAAAAAAAATGTGTTTTCATCAAATTAGAAATAATTAGACCCTGGTTGGCACATGACATTTTATTTCCTCATGGTGAGTTTTGCAGAAGAATAAAATCCATGCTGAAAGCCCATGAAGCGCCACTGTAATACATTTTAATTTAAATCTGTAACCGGCCTCAAATCATCCTGATGTGGTATTTCTGTTTTCTAAACTATTTAGTAGGCAGTGGTATTATCTAATTTCTATTCAAACTTAATTCTAGTCACTCATGATTATTCATGCTTCAGTTTTATAATGGCATGCCATTATTTTTATTTCGAGCAAAACAATAGTTGATCTCCAGCAGAAAAATACCAAGATGACTGTAATTCAGTGTGTATTAGGGAGGGGAGTTTCATTTTCTATGATCACGCAGACTAAATCTAATCTTAATGGATATATTTCAGCAAAGTTGTGGTCAAAATCATATCTGGTCATTTGGTAAGGCCCTCCATAGATTCTCTGCTAATAAAGCGAAATGACATTTATCAGGATTAGTGTGGCACCGTGGAATGTTTTGATTTCCTAGGTCATCACTTGCACATTGTTATAAGATTGCTTTCTGTGCTGTGTTCCACGGTTCAAAGTCCTAGTGGTTCACAGAGGCTGAGGAGCCAGTGGACTCACTCCCTTTCTGGAGAGACACCCCATTCCAGCTGGATTGCGGTTCTTGCTGTGGAAAGGAAATATTGCAACAGCGATGAACTGTAGTGGTAACCCTCCTGGGTTACCTGCCCCGTGTTCCATTGCCAAATGAATAGAGTCTTCTCCATCCCTCCTTGCCACTCTCCTGCTAAAGTTATCGATAACGTGAAAGGTATCATTGTCAGTCTCATGCCGCACTTGGAGGTGATGATGTAATTAATACTAGAATTCATGTGTAGGAATGAAATGGGATAAAAATAATGATAGCAAGTGCCTGTGATTGTGGAAGTTCTCCCAGCCTCGGGACGCCTTGGGGACTCTCAGAAATCACCTTCTCTTTCATTTTAGCCCGCCAATATCCTCCTGGATGAGCACGGACATGTGAGGATATCAGACCTCGGTCTTGCCTGCGATTTTTCCAAAAAGAAGCCACACGCGAGCGTGTGAGTAGTCACATTGACTGTTCACTGTCGTTCCTAGTTCGGCTCACTTTCTCGCTCAGACCCCAATATGGTCATTTGCTCTCCCAATTTTCTCTTGTCAGCAGTAGTTTCCAACATGTGATGATGCTGGGTCAGAGGGAGAGGAAAGCAGTGGGATGGCGAGCTTGCTTTCACCATTCTGGGGGCACGCAGGGGATCCACAGGGTTAGCTGCCTGGGGGCAGGGAGACCAAGGGCAGGATGGGGGCCTTCGCAGCAGAGCTGAGCCCGTGCTGGCTCTGTGACCCTCACTCTCTTCATCTACGAGACAGCGGTCGTAGTAGACCGTGACAGCTTATGTGCCAAAGAAGGGGCACAGGCAACCACATAGAACTTTCCAGAGAAGGCCTAGAAGTCAAGCTTCTCTCTCCATCTGCTCTCTCCTTCTTTTTCAAAACATTTTTTTTTTCCTTAAAAAAAAAAGAGGATTCTTTTTTTAATTAAAAGAATCATCTACTTGCGGTTCAAACTTTTCACGCAGATCCTGTTGTTAGATTTCAGTGTTTCGTCCGCCCTCCATGCAGGGGAACTGCTGGAAGCCCCTGCCCTTGGCCATCCCTGCCCCCACCTCGGTGGACCCTGAGCTGCTTCTGGCGATGCCCGTGCTTCCTCCACATGTGCTGACGCTGTCCTGAGGACTCGCCTGAACCTGAGGTCGTTGTGGTGACAGCAGGCGTGTAGTGGCTGCCCCGGGGCTCAACAGAGGCAGAACAGAATACGTATTGGTTTTCATTCCTGTTTCTTTGGTGTCGGTTTATCTGTGTAGAAAGTATGGACAGGTGTGCAGTTTGCGGAAAAATTCCTTCAATTATCTTCTTCTTCAGAATGTCAGTCTTAGCAGTGAATCTCTTAACATTCTCTTATTGTGCGTCGTCGCTATGTTGAATGGTCTTGAAGTAATTCCCAGGGGTCTTGTTTCATGCATCCATGCAGAAAATAAACTATAAATCCTTTTTTTTGTGTGTGAGACTAGAAGCAAAATGGTTCTAAAACTGCACTACTTTATGAGGGGCTGCATTAAATCAGAATTGCCATTTAAAGCTCTGATCAGATATTAATGGCAATTGGTGCCGTTTCTGTAAAGATGTCTCTCCCTTCCTGCAGAATGTGGGACAGGGTGATAAAAGCCTTAGCATTTTGCCAGCACTTGACAATTATGAGGCCAGAACCTGCGGTTGGATATATCAGCCTCTCCCAGGGAGTTCATCAGANTTGTCACCCATTTTACAATCAATCGTCATTCTGTTAATGTTCACCAAGCAACTGATCTCGCCCTGGCTGGGTGTGAGGGCAGGTGTGAGGGCAGGTGTGAGGGCAGAGGCGCACAGAGGCAGAGAAGCAGAGCACCGCTGGCCTACGGGACGCATCTCCTGGTGAACTCGCGCATAGAAAGGCTGAGTCCTAGCTCGCCAGAGGTGGGGCTGTTCGGGTAGGGGCGGGTGTCTGACAGCCGGCCGAATTTCCCCCACCCTCTGAACGGCAGGCGATTTCGAGATTGCCTTAAAAAAGTCACTAGCAGATTTCCAGGTTCCAGAACTGCATAGCCCCAGCCTGCTACACTGAGGCTTCTTTACCGTGCTTCCCTTTAAAAAGTCTTACTGGACTTGAACAGAATGAAGCAGGTGCTTTCTCAGTTTTCCCATTCCAGAGCACGATGCTTGCTTGGTCGAGGATCCCGCATGAGACAGGGAGTTGGTGGTTTGCTTGGTACTTCCGAGGTGATACTCACGTGGCCAGCAGCACGAAGGTGGGGGAGCAGGTGAAAGGGGCCATGGCAAATCATAGAGAAGCTCAGGCAGGCACATAAGCTGTAGCTCACGGTGAGAGGAACGTGGCAGGCGCGGCGGCTCCCGGGGATGCGAAACCCGCTGAGAAGCCCGTTTGCCTCCTCTCTCCGACCCTTCTGAAACGGAAAGCAGGTTAACCAGGTCAAGTGCACCGATAATGCCCCCTTCTCTACGGAGCTAATGTGTTCTGATTGGCTTCTAAAAGAGGTTACCTGCTAGGAATCTGAAATGGTGTATTTCGTAGTTGAGCATATTATTTTTTTTCCATGAAGTACTTTGTAACTTTCAAAGCCTCCTGCAGAGCTAAAGAATTACTCCCATAGCCTTCATAGGAGCATAAAGAAGAGAAAAAAAATGTGTTTTCATCAAATTAGAAATAATTAGACCCTGGTTGGCACATGACATTTTATTTCCTCATGGTGAGTTTTGCAGAAGAATAAAATCCATGCTGAAAGCCCATGAAGCGCCACTGTAATACATTTTAATTTAAATCTGTAACCGGCCTCAAATCATCCTGATGTGGTATTTCTGTTTTCTAAACTATTTAGTAGGCAGTGGTATTATCTAATTTCTATTCAAACTTAATTCTAGTCACTCATGATTATTCATGCTTCAGTTTTATAATGGCATGCCATTATTTTTATTTCGAGCAAAACAATAGTTGATCTCCAGCAGAAAAATACCAAGATGACTGTAATTCAGTGTGTATTAGGGAGGGGAGTTTCATTTTCTATGATCACGCAGACTAAATCTAATCTTAATGGATATATTTCAGCAAAGTTGTGGTCAAAATCATATCTGGTCATTTGGTAAGGCCCTCCATAGATTCTCTGCTAATAAAGCGAAATGACATTTATCAGGATTAGTGTGGCACCGTGGAATGTTTTGATTTCCTAGGTCATCACTTGCACATTGTTATAAGATTGCTTTCTGTGCTGTGTTCCACGGTTCAAAGTCCTAGTGGTTCACAGAGGCTGAGGAGCCAGTGGACTCACTCCCTTTCTGGAGAGACACCCCATTCCAGCTGGATTGCGGTTCTTGCTGTGGAAAGGAAATATTGCAACAGCGATGAACTGTAGTGGTAACCCTCCTGGGTTACCTGCCCCGTGTTCCATTGCCAAATGAATAGAGTCTTCTCCATCCCTCCTTGCCACTCTCCTGCTAAAGTTATCGATAACGTGAAAGGTATCATTGTCAGTCTCATGCCGCACTTGGAGGTGATGATGTAATTAATACTAGAATTCATGTGTAGGAATGAAATGGGATAAAAATAATGATAGCAAGTGCCTGTGATTGTGGAAGTTCTCCCAGCCTCGGGACGCCTTGGGGACTCTCAGAAATCACCTTCTCTTTCATTTTAGCCCGCCAATATCCTCCTGGATGAGCACGGACATGTGAGGATATCAGACCTCGGTCTTGCCTGCGATTTTTCCAAAAAGAAGCCACACGCGAGCGTGTGAGTAGTCACATTGACTGTTCACTGTCGTTCCTAGTTCGGCTCACTTTCTCGCTCAGACCCCAATATGGTCATTTGCTCTCCCAATTTTCTCTTGTCAGCAGTAGTTTCCAACATGTGATGATGCTGGGTCAGAGGGAGAGGAAAGCAGTGGGATGGCGAGCTTGCTTTCACCATTCTGGGGGCACGCAGGGGATCCACAGGGTTAGCTGCCTGGGGGCAGGGAGACCAAGGGCAGGATGGGGGCCTTCGCAGCAGAGCTGAGCCCGTGCTGGCTCTGTGACCCTCACTCTCTTCATCTACGAGACAGCGGTCGTAGTAGACCGTGACAGCTTATGTGCCAAAGAAGGGGCACAGGCAACCACATAGAACTTTCCAGAGAAGGCCTAGAAGTCAAGCTTCTCTCTCCATCTGCTCTCTCCTTCTTTTTCAAAACATTTTTTTTTTCCTTAAAAAAAAAAGAGGATTCTTTTTTTAATTAAAAGAATCATCTACTTGCGGTTCAAACTTTTCACGCAGATCCTGTTGTTAGATTTCAGTGTTTCGTCCGCCCTCCATGCAGGGGAACTGCTGGAAGCCCCTGCCCTTGGCCATCCCTGCCCCCACCTCGGTGGACCCTGAGCTGCTTCTGGCGATGCCCGTGCTTCCTCCACATGTGCTGACGCTGTCCTGAGGACTCGCCTGAACCTGAGGTCGTTGTGGTGACAGCAGGCGTGTAGTGGCTGCCCCGGGGCTCAACAGAGGCAGAACAGAATACGTATTGGTTTTCATTCCTGTTTCTTTGGTGTCGGTTTATCTGTGTAGAAAGTATGGACAGGTGTGCAGTTTGCGGAAAAATTCCTTCAATTATCTTCTTCTTCAGAATGTCAGTCTTAGCAGTGAATCTCTTAACATTCTCTTATTGTGCGTCGTCGCTATGTTGAATGGTCTTGAAGTAATTCCCAGGGGTCTTGTTTCATGCATCCATGCAGAAAATAAACTATAAATCCTTTTTTTTGTGTGTGAGACTAGAAGCAAAATGGTTCTAAAACTGCACTACTTTATGAGGGGCTGCATTAAATCAGAATTGCCATTTAAAGCTCTGATCAGATATTAATGGCAATTGGTGCCGTTTCTGTAAAGATGTCTCTCCCTTCCTGCAGAATGTGGGACAGGGTGATAAAAGCCTTAGCATTTTGCCAGCACTTGACAATTATGAGGCCAGAACCTGCGGTTGGATATATCAGCCTCTCCCAGGGAGTTCATCAGACATTTTTAAGAGAGTCATTTGAATTTTTAATGCCACAGCTATTTGATATGCTAATTTCTTCAATTTAGGTAGTCACAACTGAATATGAACCCAAGAGCTCATAAGAGTTAATCTCCCAAAGGAATTAACTTTCAGAAGCAAGGTTACTCATTCCCTCATAGGGCCTCGCTCATGTCTTACTGTAGTTCACACGCCAGGTCTGAAAAGTGGTCTGTTGTCCGTTATCTGAACCGCATCCATTAAGGGTTCAACCTTCTGAACCTATCGAGAAGCTTGGTTTCCATGTTTAAGTGACGATAGTGAGGTCGCTACTTAAAAAGGATAAAGGCTCAATGAAGAAGTAGGTTTTTAGGTGGAGGAGGCGGAGAACAGAGGCTTTGGAGACAGATGTGGGTTTGAATCCTTCCACGTGGCACCAGCCTCATTTTTCTCTTCTGCAAAGAGGCCGTCACAGTGCTGCTCACT
Source organism: Neotragus moschatus (assembly GCA_006410615.1). Lineage (NCBI taxonomy): Eukaryota > Metazoa > Chordata > Mammalia > Artiodactyla > Bovidae > Neotragus > Neotragus moschatus. Next base: position 1,675,083 of record SJYA01002485.1, on the reverse strand, counting down.
GCATGCGACAGCTGTGGGATGTAGTCACCTCCTTCACGTAGGAAGGGTCTAGTTGACGCTGGCTGTGTGCCAGGTGCTGGCAGTGCTGCGGGGCTGAGGCAGACGGGCTCCCTGACCTCCCAGAACAGCCGCCTAGGGGACTGTCCAGGAAGTGACTGGTGTGGGGACAGCATTCATGCTGTGAGTGGAACATTGGCTGTCCCAGGAACACGTGGCTGGCGGCCTGAATGTGTTGTTATTAGTGTCTTCATTCAGTTCTGTTCTGTTCAGTCACTCAGTTGTGTCCAACTCTTTGCAACCCCATGGACTGCAGCACACCAGGCTTCGCTGTCCATCCCCAACTTCCAGAGCTTGCTCAAACTCATGTGAGTCAAGTCAGTGATGCCATCCAACCATCTCCTCTTCTCCTCCTGCCTTCAGTCTTTCTCAACATCAGGGTCTTTTCCAATGAGTAAGTTCTTCGCATCAGGTGGCCAAAGTATTGGAGCCTCGGCTTCAGCATCAGTCCTTCCAATGAATATTCAGGATTTCCTTTAGTATGAACTGGCTGGATCTCCTTGCAGTCCAAGAGACTCTCAAGAGTCTTCTCCAATACCACAGTTCAAAAGCATCAGTTCTTTGGCACTCAGCTTTCTTTGTGGTCCAGCTCTCACATACATATGTGATTATTGAAAAAACCGTAGCTTTGACTATACAGATCTTTGTTGGCAAAGTCATGTCTCTGCTTTTTGTATGCTGTCTAGGTTTGTCATAGCTTTTCTTCCAAGGAGCACGTGTCTTTTAATTTTGTGGCTGCAGTCACCATCTGCACTGATTTTGGAGCCCAAGAAAATAAAGTCTGTCACTGTTTCCATTGTTTCCCCATCTATTTGCCATAAAGTGATGGGACCGGATGCTATGATCTTTGTTTTTTGAGTGTTGAGTTTTAAGCCGACTTTTTCACTCTCCTCTTTCAAGACTTCCANATCTGCACTGATTTTGGAGCCCAAGAAAATAAAGTCTGTCACTGTTTCCATTGTTTCCCCATCTATTTGCCATAAAGTGATGGGACCGGATGCTATGATCTTTGTTTTTTGAGTGTTGAGTTTTAAGCCGACTTTTTCACTCTCCTCTTTCAAGACTTCCATCAAGAGGCTCTTTAGAAGCCTGGATAGGGCATGGATATAGTCATCGACTTTTTATGGGGTGGAATCTGAGGTTCCAAGAAACTAAGGAACTTGAGCAAAGTCACAGGCCTGGCAGATCGTGGGGCTTGAATTAAAATCCAGTTCTGTCCAGCTCTAAGGCTCAAGCTCCCTACATTCATTTGAACTCCCTGAAGCTTTGAGAGGATGGACCTGGTACTAGATTAAAAGCTTGTGGCTTTAATTTAACTAGATTAAAGGCTTGTGACTCTCACCCTCGACTGGGCTTCTCTGGTCTTTTCAAAGCGGTAGGTGTGATCCCAGGACTCCATTTGATACTGGCAGAGCAGCGTCGTGGTTGGTTCCCCATCTTGACCCCGACTCCTTCCTTTTAATGATGGAATTGGATTCTCAGAAACTAAGAGTGAGCCATGGAGCAGCCACCAGACAACACAGGAAAGCTTTGATTGTGGAATCAAGCAGATCGTCAGTGACTCCCTGAGTCCCAGCTGATTTTCTTCAAGAATGCAACTCTTGGTCTCTAGTCACCATGCCTTCAAATGCTTGGGTGTTCTTTCATTGTGGACAGCACAGACCGGCAGTGGGAAGCGCAGCAGCCTTGGGTGCTGCCGAGTGGCAGGGGCTGGAAACCACGTGATAGGCAGCCCAGTGCTCGGCTTTGTGTGCCATGTCCACCTAGAAGGCGTGATGTGCACTAGCCCCGTGTATGTCTCCTTGTCGGGGTCTTCCCATCCCAGGACTGGGTTTTGATCCCCAGAATCACAGGTTATAAAGCCACCAAGGTTTTCCTGGCCACACTGAAATTAAGCCTTCCCAGAAAATGGCTTGGATGCCCCTTACAGAAATCTCTGACGTCCTCATAGCGTGACTCGCTGACCTCACACCAGCAGACTTTGGATTGCAGGGGGCAGAGCTTTTCTGGTGGATGGACCAGTGCCCGTTTCCACTGTTTGGAAAAGTCTTTCAAGATGGAACTATAAGCCTGAGAGGACACCAGTCCCAGTGTTCAGCCCGAGTCATCAACAATCCAGGGTCACTTGTCTGAGCAGATTCTCACTGAAACTGAGCATAAGCAAGTTAGAAATGCTTATAAGAATGCAAGGGGTTCTTTTCTAGTGCCGGTGCTGCCCTGAGCCCCTCCCACATGTGTTCTGCGGGGTGAAGGTGTCACGTCCTCACCCGTTCTATCAGTGAAGAAAATCGACGAAGGACGGGAATGCAGCTGCAGATAATGGCTTTTGGGGAGCGCTTTTGAGCCCACACCTCTGAAAGTTTCCCACGAGCCTTCTCTTGCTCTTGGAATGGTGTGTGCTCACATTATAGGACAGGAGAGGATTTTGAGTTGCAGATAGAACATATTATATGTAAACGGCTGTCCTCCCAGGTGGTTTTTCTCAACTTCCCGCAAGCCATCTGCACATTTGCTGAGCTGGGTCCTTTGACCTGTCGGCAGCTCTTCAGACCTGGGATTTCTTTGTCTCCATACCTGTCAGCTTCCCCGCCACCACTTGCGGACCACCGTGACTGTGGCGGGCTGGGGGCCACCATGGATGCCTGTGCAAACCTCAGTCCTCAGCATGAGGTGTGGCGCCTCACAGGAGTGCCCGATCGCATCACTTCCAGGTCCAGAGTGTTGCAGTTTGGTCACCTCTCCTCACAGATGGGGACGGGCACTAACCTGTCCCCATTGCTTCCAGGTCTGGAACACTGCAGTGTGGTCACCCGTTCATCACCACCTCCCCAGCCCCACACGTCTCCACACAAAAGCTCTCCAGTGGGCAGGAGACCCTTGGCTTCCCCTTGCTGTAGTGGGGAAGGCTCACAAGATTTAGGTCTCACCTCCCAGAGAATGGAGCATGCCAGAGCGTGCACATGGCTCACGTTTATCTCATATGGTAATTTATTAATATTCATTCCTATTTTAATGAAGGGAAGATCATTTTCCTGTTGGGTGTTCGCCAGGCCATGCGTGATGGAAGCGCTGGTGGCCCCTCCCCTCGTTTGGCCTTGCTTCTGTTTGATGAATGGCGCCCTGGCCTCTGGGCGAGCTGGGGATGGTCTGTGAGTGGGAACATGCTGTTGACTGCACGCGCCCTTCTTCTCCCCAGTGGCACCCACGGGTACATGGCGCCCGAAGTCCTGCAGAAGGGGACCGCCTACGACAGCAGTGCCGACTGGTTCTCCCTGGGCTGCATGCTTTTCAAGCTTCTGAGAGGGTGAGTGACATGTGTCCCTTCAGTCCGCCACTGTGGCGTGCCCTTGGGTCAGGATGAGAAATGTTTACACAGTACTAGGTGCTAGTATCTGTATAGATCAGATAGCGACCTTTAAGCCACACAGTGATCCAGGCAATGCTCACAGCTCTTTCTGCCCGTAAAAATGAGTTTCCTTCCCGTAAGCTTTGGGTATTTTTGTCCCACTCCAGGAAGAAATTCCAGCACGTTTAGACGTAACGTAAGACCGTGTTGGACTATTTCCATTGTTAAGCCTTATTTGGGGAATGAGGGCTATTTTTAAATATAGATAATTGAAGAGGGTAGCAGAATTTCTTTTCCCTAGAAATGAATTGCTCATGATTGTCTTGTGAGCTTAAAGCATTTCTTACACAAGAGGGTGAAGACCCAGAGTGAACCTGTGTTAAAAGTGCGTATTTGTTTGTGAACATGCTGAAATTTGCAGTTTTTAAAAACATAAAGATAAAATTGTGCAATTCTGTGTTCTTCACTTGTGTTATACTTGTCCCTTCGGTGTACACTGCCGGAGATGATGGAATGCAGTGGAAAGAGGATGGAGTGAAAGTGCTCCCGAGATACGTTCTCACATTGAACGTTTACAAATCATGTTAACATTCCAATAGTTTTCAGAGTCTTGAGCCAGTTTTAATAGAGAGCGTAAGTGTTTAAGATGTGTTTTTGATTATTCTCCATTCAGAGAGGTACCACAAAAAAGCAGTTTATATTAAAATTTCCTGGTCAGGATTCTCCCCGTTGCGTTCCCTCTATGAACACACAGGCCTGGTGGTTTGTTTAACTGGCCACGTTTTTTCCGGAGAGCCTTACTGAGCGTCGCAGCATGTTCTTCTGACACTGGGTTGGCCAAAAAGTTTGTTCATGTTTTTCCATAAGCTGTTATTTAACACAATCTGGAGAGAGGCTGGATTCCCTGTCTTCCCTCTAGTTAGGTTCCAGGCACCCTGGCTGCTTCCCCAGGACTCGGGTAATCTAGTTGTTCTCTGCTCACTACCTCATTTGGGAACTGAAATTGTATTATTGCTCAGAGACTCAGGTCCTGTTGGTCCTTAATTGAATTGTTATGTTTGTGGAGCCTGGAGGGCCTTAATTCATGTAATCAGACTAGCTGACCTAATTAGAGAGTTTCTGCAAAGCAGACCAGAGAAAACCGCTTTCCACCCGAGACGTTTCCCCGGCCGGCGGAGGTCCCTGCGTGCGCGGTGAGCACCTCCAAACACACTGTCTCCACTCAGGTCTCCTCTGGTTGTTGGGGGAGTGGTCAGAGGTCAGAAGCCACAGTGACAGAATCATGAGACAATTTAAAACAACTACACAACAGCAAAGCTGTAGTGCATGAACTCAAGATGTGAACGCCGGCTGTGAGATATGGCAGAGCCTTGGTTCAGGGCTTTGTTTATTGATTTCTGTCTAATGTTGTCATTCTGTCTGTAATAATGTCCACACGGATAGACCAGGGACGGTCTGGCATATATTCCTGTTTTTATAAGATCCAAGGATGGGTCCAGTCGTTAATTCTAGGCCAACAATGTATTTGTGGCTGAAAAAGTGAATTCCATCTCCTTGGTCACGGTTCAGGTCTGCAGGACTGAGTTGGAAGGTGCCACTTCCTCCGTGATGTCCTTGATCAGGCTTGGTTAAAGCATCACAGTTGATGTGACCCCTGTGGAGGGGAGTCTAGGCCGACAGGAAGACATCCAGAGGATGGTAGTGGGGATGGGATGGTTGGATAACAAGAGATGAGAATGGTGGCGGCTAGAAATAGCGTCTCACGTGGACAGGTTCAGAGACCTGGGTACAGCGCTTTCGGCAGCAACACCGTAAGCTGCAGCAGCGTCAGTCCTCATGGAATAAACCAGACTCCATGCCAGACCCTCCCCAGCGCTCATCCTCAACCCCAGGAGCTCCTGGCAATGCTTGGGGACATTTTTTGTGGTGCCAACTAGGGGAAGGGCTCCTTCTGGTATCTGGCAGGTTGAGGCCAGGGGTGCTGCAGAGGACACCCCCACTGCTCCCACAAAAGGTCACCCAGCCGAGGAGGAGGAACTCCGCTGCAGACCAGTCTCTTCCCGTCCTTCCCGTGTCTGTGCAGTGATGGTGACCAGGGGTCACCAAGGGTCTTTTTGCTTCTATTTTCTGTGATCAGATACTTCCTGCACTGACCAGTGTGCCCCATCACCTTGGCTGAAACATTTCTCTGCACCTCTCATTCTGTCGTGACGCCCTCAAAGGATTCCGCAGGGTGTAAGAGACAGGAATCTGGATGTGAAGATGCTGTGGAGGCTGGAGGATGTGTTTGCATCCCTGGACCATGTGTTGGGTGGGGTCACTGCTTCCACTTCAGCTGACTATCAGATATGGGAGAGCATCTGTGTACAAAGATGTTGCAAATGTGCAGAAATGTGGTCATGACCCTCGGGCTAGAGTCAGATATCTGTTAAGAGAAAGAATTGGTGTGACCGTAGCCTTGATCTTAAACTTGTCCCCACTGATTGTCAGATACTAGGAGAGAGCCCTGGGGGTGGTCTGGGGAAAGCAGAGCTCTGTCTGAGGTTACTGAGTTTGTTCCTCTCGGGGAAAAAGGAATGTTTATAAATATTTTGGCAGCTGTTGGCTTAGGTTCAAAACCCACATTTGATGTTGCATGCCGTCTTTTTGGTATTCTAAAATTAATTTTTGATGTAAGGCTTCTTGATCACTTGTGTTTATAAACGGATTGCCTCTGAGCTCCGGTTTCTCTGTGAATAGGATGTGTCGTGTGTGTGTGTCTCTGTGTGTTTCCCCATCGTTTGTCATGTCCTGAACGATTTCCCAACTCATCTGGGGGAAATTTGCAGCTCTCGCACTCTCTCTTGTAATTCCAAAGCCACATCCGACCACTGCACATGCGAATCCTGTTTCCACAACGTCCTTCGATGCAGCTCGAATGTTGCCTGAGGGCTTGGCTGGTGTCGCAAGCTGTTGACAGACCGGTTACCGTCTCCTATTTAAAGCGGCTGCATCCGGGAGCAACTGTGGTCACACAGGATCTGTGGGCCCCACGTGCCTCCCTCAGAATGGAGATCATTACTATCGGAGGTTTTCTTTAACATTTTCCAAAATAGAAATGGAATCTTGGGTTTTGTTCACAAAGAATAATCAAGAAGCCATTGGAAACAGATGCGCATCAGGACTTGAAAGCCCAAACTCTCTCCACACGACACCCCAGAGCCCGAGAGCCGGCAAGCATTTCCGATCGTCTCGTATTGAGTCAGACGCAGAGAGCTATATTTATCAAACAGGGTTTGTAGGGACCGTGCGCATGTGCTGGGAATGTTTTTGGCACCACTAACTTTAACTCCAGTCCCCTTGCAAAGCCCTCCCTCGGGTCTCATGAAAGAGTTTTTAAATTTAGCACAGAGCATCCCTGTCAGAGCATAGCCGTCCTTCTCTGCAAGTGTGGGGCACCGCCCTCTGCTTCCGGCATCGCACAAAGGTCAAGAGCTGGAGGGGGTCCCCCGGCTTTTCACACAGGAGCCAGAGCAGGAGGATTTGCCAAAACAGGGGAGACCCTCCGACATCCTCTTTTACATGTGAAGGAACTCCCCTGGGGAGTGGCAACAGTCGTGTCATGCAGACGGACTGAGGTCTTAGTAAGCGCTGCTAAGCCTATATTCCTTTTCTGTTGAACCATGAACATGTTCATCTCTCTGTGTGTTTTGCATACAAGAGTGATACAAGCCGGAGCTTACCTGATGGTCCAGGGGTTAAGAATTTGCCTGCAGGGGACACACGTTCATCCGTGGTCAAGGAACTAAGATCTTACATGCACCGCGGCAACTAAGCCCACGCATCTAGAGCCCGTGCTCCACAACAAGAGAAGCCACTGCAATGAGAAGCCCACGCACCGCAATTAAGAGAGTGGCCCCCGCTCATCACAATTGGAGGGTGGCCCCTGCTCACTGCAGCTGGAGAAAGTCCACCCAGCAGCAAAGACCCAGCACTGCCAGAAATAAATCTGAAAAAGAAAGTGACACAAGTCAAGTTTTCAAAACTTATAATGTCTCATAAATAACATATTATTTGTTACTCTATCCCATTTGCTTTCTAACTATAGTAATTTTATATTTTTTTCCTCCTTGGAAACATTTAGGGTGCAAAGAATATTTCCAGTAAAAATCTGTTTGAAAGATTAGTGTATGTTTGCTTGGTACTGATTCACCTTATTTAGATTTTTTTGATTTTCCCCAAATGAACGCTTTCAAGAGAAGGAAATTAATGTGTTTTTCATTGCATAAGAAAGAAGCGTTAGAGTGCCCCCTCTGGTGCGAAGTGAAAACTGCAGTATTTAAATAATAAGTACTCTAAAGTGGAATCATCTCTTCAGGAGATGGTACCGTGCATAGTTTACCTAATTCAGTAAGCAGTAAGTAGATTGCAAGTGTGGGCACAGTTTTAATTAGTTTTTTTTTTCCTAAATCACATTGAGTTAGGTATTCAACATCCTACTCTGTTTTATAGAACTATTTTGTGTAATATCTTGCCTCAGCTTATGTTTTATATGCCTTATAAATAAACCTATGAAAGTGAAAAGTCAAAGTGTTAGTCGCCCAAGTGTATCTCATTCTTCACAACCCTGTGGACTGTAGCCCAGCAGACTTCACTGTGCATGGAATGCTCCAGGCAAGAAAGCTGCCATTCTCTTCCTCAGGAGATCTTCCCAACCCAGGGACAGAGCCAGGGTCTCCTGCATTGCAGGCAGATTCTTTACTGTCTGAGCCTCCAGAAAAGGCCCAAATAAATCTGTAGGACTGGTCGTTTAACAGGCATGTCTTTACTACCAGAAAACCCTATCATGTATGTCCCTTCTTTAGTTTTCAAGTAAGTAAATAAGGCCAGGGTTTTCTAGTTTGTATGTTTACTGGTCTCTTTTAATGCTAGGAGTATCTTTATTTTAAAAAATATTCTGTTGAAGCATAGTTGATCTATAGTGCTGTGCTAATTTCTACTGGACAGCAAGTGATCCAGTTATACGTGTATCTTTTTTCTGTTCTTTTCCACTATGGTTTGTCATGGGATATTGGTTATAGTTCCCGGTGCTGTGCAGCAGGACCTTGTGGTTCACTCATCCTTTATATGGGTTTACAGCTGTTAACGCCAAGCTCCCAGTCCATCCCTCTCCCCAGCCCTCTCTGCCTTGGCAACAGCTGGTCTGTCCTCTAGGCCTGTGAGCCGGTGTCTGTGTCGTAGATAAGTTCATTTGGGTCGTATTTCAGAGTCCGTGTATAAGCGATATCTAAGATTAGCTTCAGCATTTTAAAAACATAATCAAGAGTAAGAATAATATCTTTGCAGGGAGACGCTTATTTTGTAAGGTTAGATTCACTTGTCACACGTGTCTATCAGTTACCCACCGTGCCCTCCCGTTGTCTCCGCTGCTGGCCTGTGCATCGTTTCAGTTGTTCCTCTCGCCGTTTCGGTGATGTTTGTGGCATTGTGCCACGCACAGGTGAGGAGACTGAGACAAGGTCTCCACGAATGACTTGCAGCCGGTAGCCAGGTCACAACGTGAGCCCAGGGTTTTGACTCTCAGATCTGGAGCCATTTGTAAGTTAGAACATGAGTGAGCAGTTCTCAGAACCCTGGAGGGTCTGGGAGCACAGGATTGGTTTGTATCTCTTATCACCAAAGGAATGTATTTCTTAAAATTACTGGGCTCTGGGGCAGGGGAGTGTGTTCATTTTGTATTTTGGTTCAACGGCAGCTTTTTGCATTGTTTGAGGGACCCACCCATTTTTTCTAAAAAACCTGTATGAACATCACTATTATCTCAGACACTAATGTGACAGACGTCATGTGTGTGACTTTCATTTTCATAAAAACCTGTTGGCCGATTTTTTTCCCAAGTGATATTTTAAATTGTCATTTGGAATATATTTGCTAAAGTTTATTCTGGTAGCATGACTTCATTGACATGAGTATCAAGAGTCCAAGTAAACATCAGCCTTGCTCATTCAGGACCTAATATGTCGGATTGTCAACCTGATCACCAGGTTTCCCCTGGAAATGGTCACTGTTTCTGGCTTTTGTATTCCTGCAGTTTTGAGTGAGCAGTGACAGAACATAATAGTTGGCTCAAATATTAGTCAACAGTGTTTGCTGTTCCCCAAAACCATCTAATAATAGAATTTTCTTTGTTTCTACAGTCACAGCCCTTTCAGACAGCATAAAACCAAAGATAAGCATGAGATAGACCGAATGACCCTCACCATGGTAAGAAAGCCAAAAGCCGTTTTTATTCTCATTGTGATTTTCCTATCTCATTCTATTACAACTAGTATAAAAAAATGCTTTCTTAAAATAATGGAGATAGATGCCAAGGCAGACAAGAAGATTTGCTAACAGACAGTAAGAGAAAGATACAGAAAAATCAAGACCAAAACTAAAGAGAGAAAAAAAGAAAGGAAAAATGACGGGCGCAGAAGAGCAAGGAGATCCAGTTCTTCTGGCTCCAGCCTGCCGATTGACTCTGGAAGTGATGAGTAGCCGCCCTGGGTTTCTTAATAGAGTCAGTGTTAGCTTGTGAGGTATCTGCAGTTTTCTTTAACACTATCCATGTGGAAGAAATGGCCTTCAAATCTGGTCGAGGGTGAGGGCACTGCTTCCACAGATGCGTTTTTGAAGGTGCGTCCCCCTCCTCCCACCCCCAGAACGTGGAACTTCCAGACGTCTTCTCCCCTGAGCTCAAGTCCCTTCTGGAAGGCCTGCTTCAGCGAGACGTCAGTAAGCGCCTCGGCTGCCACGGAGGCAGGTAGGCCATCTCTTCTGCGTTTCAGCATCTCCCCCAGAAAGCAGCACGGTTCCTTTCAGTGTATCAAGAGTCTACTATTTCAGTTCGGGGTGGGTGGGGGAGGATCACGTAGGAGCCGTGTGTCTTCACAGTCTGTGCTCCTCAGGGTCTGCAGCTCCTGCTGTCCCGCCGTGCGGACTGAGGTTCAGCAGCAGTGCTCTGGGAAAAGGCGCTTCTTCAGCTTATGAAGGGGTTTAGCGTGCACCATTCTGTTAGATGTCTAGTGTGCTTCGAGATTAATACTTGTTGCTTTGATCTCTGTTCTCTGGTCCATCAGGACTGGGAGACCTTTGCTGTAAATCTCTTTAACATGTAGATCGCTCTAACTCAATTCTTAGTTAATTTGTTCTCACGATTGCAGATACACAGAGATGGTCTGCAAACACCGTAGGTCACCTTAGGCCAGGGTAAGCATCCTAACGGAGAAGGCAATGGCACCCCACTCCAGTACTTTTGCCTGGAAAATCCCATGGACAGACCAGTCTGGTAACCAGTCTGCAGTCCATGGGGTCGCTAGAGTCAGACACGACTGAAGCGAAGTAGCAGCAGCAGCAGCAGCAAGCACCCTAAACGATCCCATGGGATCGCATCCCTAGGCTCGGCGTGCAGCGTTTCTAAGCACTGCAGTGCTTCCTGGGAAAGGAAGCATATTTTACCTGCTGTCTTAAAGAACTGGAAACAGTTGTTGCTGTGTATCCTTAACAGGAGATGACGTTTGTGAACCATTTCTTAGTTTTCCGAATGCAGACTCACTGCCGCTGTGATTCTGTCTCTCCTGCAGCGCACAGGAGCTAAAAACACACGACTTCTTCAGAGGCATCGACTGGCAGCACGTCTACCTGCAGAAGGTACCCCTACCGGGCCCCCGCCCTGGTGCTCCCCCCGACGCTCCAGCCCTGGCTCTGTCCCCAGAGTTCGCCCCCAGCTCTCCCATCCACAGCCCAGCTTCTTGCTCCTCTATCCAAGACTGCCTCCTAGCTCATTCCCTTTGGGACCACTTCTTCCTCTTTGTATATATGTAAAAAAATATGCAGGAAATGTCATACACTTACAGATACCTACAAGCCCAGCCCCACATCATTTAAGAATTAGCATGACTGGGTAGCAGCGTGAGCCCCTTGGCTTATTGTAAGATATTCTTTAATGTTCTCTCTGATACAGGAAAACACCCCAAATTAAAGCTGTTGTTTTTCTCAGCGTTGATGATCAGCTTTGGACTCATCTGTGTACAGACTCACTTGATGACTGATGCTGTTAGTCCCGCCTGTTTAGACGTAGAGCCCGGGCTCTGGTTCGGCCAGCATCAGCCTTGGGGTGTTTGTGGGTGGGGATACCCTCTCCTGCCCTGCTGCAGGCGTTCAGCCTCTAGCAACTGGGTCGTGGCGGGGGCCTCTCCTTTGGGGGCCACTGTGGACTGTGTGCTGTGATTGTGAGAGCTTGAATGAGTGCTACACAGACTGTAGGGTAGCAGGCTGGGCCCAGGGCCCGGCCCCCTGGTAAGCGGACCCTTCTTCTCTGGCTCTTCCAGTACCCTCCACCCTTGATCCCTCCCCGAGGGGAAGTCAATGCAGCCGACGCCTTTGACATCGGCTCATTTGATGAAGAGGATACCAAAGGCATCAAGGTATACTTGTGAGGCTTGCTTTGGGGAGGGGGATTTTTTTTTTCTTTCTTTTGGAAATCAGACTTCATAACTGTCTTAGTACTGGCCTGTTTGTGTTGGACTGTAACTTGCAAATGAATATCCACATGTTTGATGAATGTAGAAGAGATCAAGCCCTGAATTAGAGACCACAAAAGTCTTTTTTTAATGTGTTTACTTAGTTAGGTCTTAGTTGCAGCATGCAGGCTTCTCTCTAGTTAGCAGTATGCGGGCTCAGTAGCACCAAGGCGTGTGGGATTTCAGCTCCCAGACCAGGGATGGAACTTGCATCCTCCGCACCGGAAGGCGAATTTTTGACCACTGGACCGTCATGGACGTCCTGTAGAAGAGCTTTCTTTGACCACCCATTTCATGTTCGATAAACTGAAAAATAGTCACATTGTTATCGATTTGGATAGATTGGTGGTTAGTAGAAAACTCAGATGTATTATGAAGCAGGAAAAACAACCATGTGATGGCAAAGATTACCTGGCTTCAAGCCAGAGAGCTAGCCGTCTTAATTCTCCCAAATTTCCCAGTCTGTGTTAGGATGAAAAGGGCAAACAGCATGAATCATCTCACACTTGCCAATCAAAAGTGAAATAATCACTGTTTTTTGTACATATAGCATCCTCTGCATTTTTCAAACTCTGGGTCCTATCATTGTTTTCCAAGTAGACAAGGGCATATTTAGAGATGATGAGTCACGAGACAAAGTCGCCCTCTTTTGGCTGTTGAGTCAAAGCATGTCACTGCATGTCAAGTTCTCACTGCTCCCACCTTCTCAGCTTCCCCCAGAGTCTCCCCCTCCCAAACAGCACAACCCTCTGAGAGCCGCCCCCCGCCCCGCCACCGTGTCCTTAGCGGCCTGCATCCCTGGCCTTGTGTCAGCTCCCTGGTCTTCCCGACCAGGCAGCCAGCTGTAAATGTGATTGGTGTGCTTGCGGGGTCAGTTTCTCAGGATGGAGGGTGGCGGAGGAGCTCAGGAGCAGCAGAGAGGAGAGGGCCACGGCCATTTCCCTGGTCGGAGCCTTGGCTCCCCTGGGGGTGACAGCCGACCACTGCCCAGAGGCCTGGCATCTCCTGTGGCCTGTACAACAGGACTTGTTGGGGTGTAACTAGCACCCTGCAGCTTCGGGAGCAGCCCCTTTACAGAGTTATCTCAAAGGATCACTGATGTCACAGAAGAGTTTCGTCATCAGACATGCTTCTCTCCAGCAAAGGACACTAAAAAGAAAGTGAATATCCCACGGGAGCCCATGAAATTTTTAATATTCAAAGAGGATTCTCATGCTTTTGGTTTTGTCAGCTGTAGTCTGGCCTTTGGAGTCAGACACCCTGGGCTCAGATCCGCACTTAGTACCAGAGTGAGCCAGGGCTGCTGCGGGAACCTCGGGAGCGCTGGTTTTCTCCCCCGTGAAGTGAGCCAGGCCTCCTCTGGGGCGGGTCACCTGTGTCTGCCTCCCGGCAGTTGCGCGAACGCCTCCTGTTGTGCTGGTTTCGCTTCTTCCTGAGCCAGAGCTGAGAAGGCTGTGTCTTTTAAAAAGCAGCCGAAATAGCACATCGTCTTTGAGGAAAAATAGCTCGCTTCTGGTAGGGCTTTGTTTTATGCATTTTTCACATAGGCTGAGTCATAGAGACCAAGGCTCTCCGGCCTTACAGGAGCTGGAGCCCTTTGTACATAAGCAGAGGCATCCATTTCAGAGCAACTGCTTGGGAAGGGAGGGTATTTTCACCTTTGCCAGACTCCAGAATCTGTCCCAGTGTTATCGCAGGGTGCTCACCTAGCCTGGATGCTCTGACACTCAACTGCACACACACACACACACACACAGATACACACACACACGTGTTCATGCTCAGGACACCCAAAAGGTTGGCACCCTGCTTGGTTTGGGCATCTGAAGAAAGCAGAAAGGGGAAAAACAGTACACATTTTGACCTCGGAATCTTCACTTTAGGGTAACAGGTCGACAATGCAGGTGGAGAACATCCCCGTTGGGACCTGGATGCAGGTTCGTCCAGGGGTTCAGTGGTTCAGGGATGCGCCAAAGGCCTGTGGGCCAGAGCCTCACCCTCAGTCTTTCTCTGTTTTCCTTCTGAGTGACTTGCCTATAGTAATATCTCTCCTGTACTCACCTCTCAGGCAAGGGAGTGAGTGAGTCAAGCTTCTAGAAAGAGCTGTGCTTTTGAGAGACAGGTCTATTATTTTCTATCCGTAGGATTGCTTGTCTTTCTGCCACAAAACTGTAACTCGGATCTGAAAAAGCATTTTCTCAACTCGCTTTCAGAGCACGGCCTCACTTAGGAGGAAGCATGGAGAATTCTGAGTAACAGTTTGGCAGAGAGATGCTGCCATTAAGTATAATTTTTATGATAGTGTCTCTAAAAGGCCAAGTTGCCTAAACTCTCCACGTGTCTTGAGATTAATCCTGCTGCTCAACTTGGATTCGTTGGAAGGTTCGTGGACTGAATAGTAAATTCAGCCTGGTTGACCTTTCCGTATTTCTCACTTTCCAGATTAATGGAGGGTGGGTACAGAGCAGAGAGTCCTCCTGGGTTCTCCCTTGTTGATGTCTCTAAAACCATGCAGATCTGTTTTCCTGTCTTTACAGATAAAAAGTGTGTGTGTGCTCAGTCCCTTAGTCATGTCCAACTCTTTGTGACCCCATGGACTGTAGCCCACCAGGCTCCTCTGTCCTTGGGATTTCCCAGGCAAGAATACTAGGGTGGTTGCCATTTCCTTCTCCAGGGGATCTTCCCGACCCAGGGACCGGACTCGAATCTCCTGCATCTGCTGCGTTGGCAGATGGACTCTTTAGCTTTATGCCACCTGGGAAACGCCACGAATAGAATAGCCTCACTATAATTGAAATTTTCTTGTAGAACGTTATAGAAAACCCTGTATATGTTAATTTTTCATTGGCAAAAATGAGGTAAGGATGCTGTAGAAGATGGGCCTGAATCTGACTGACACGGGGTTGGAAGTGAAGTGTCCTTACCATGTGTCAGCCTGTGGTGGCCTCCAGTTGTTCGGTTGTCCTTTGTTTCATTTTCCTTTTTTTAAGAAAAGCTTTACTGATGTATGGTTGATGTACAATATTACATAGCTTACAGTAGTACACTGTAGTGATTCCCAGTTTTGAAAGGTTCTGCTCCATTTGTGGTCCTTATGAAACACTGGCTATGTTCTCCGTGTTGCATGGTATATGCCTGACTGCTCGACGGTGGTCNCGGTTGTCCTTTGTTTCATTTTCCTTTTTTTAAGAAAAGCTTTACTGATGTATGGTTGATGTACAATATTACATAGCTTACAGTAGTACACTGTAGTGATTCCCAGTTTTGAAAGGTTCTGCTCCATTTGTGGTCCTTATGAAACACTGGCTATGTTCTCCGTGTTGCATGGTATATGCCTGACTGCTCGACGGTGGTCAGCAGAGGTTTACGACAGCTGAGAGGTAGTCTCCTAATGGCTATAGCCTGTTGCCTCATTGTCTTCTCACACACAGTTACGGTGCTTTGGTATCTGTTGCCTTTGTCAGCATGTCAAATCATGCATGTCTTGATTTCTTAAAATAACAAGCTTCTTGATTGCGACCAAGAACTCTACAAGAACTTCCCTCTGGTGATCTCTGAGCGCTGGCAGCAGGAAGTGGTGGAAACGGTGTATGAAGCAGTAAATGCAGACACGGATAAAGCCGAGGCCAGGAAGAGAGCTAAAAACAAGCAGCTTGGCCACGAAGAAGGTAAAATAGCCGGCATGTCTCAAGATGTTTCTAACGCAATGAATTTTCAAGATCTCTCATAAACCAGAAAACAGTATCTGAGTCGTGAAGTCCTTCCAGCGGTGGGAGGGGGAGGGGGTGCCATCAATTGTTTGAATTTTACCTGGCCCGGGAGTGTTCAGCGTAAAATGATATTGCAGAGTCGTTTGTCTTTATCTATTTTATTTATTTTTAAATTTTTATTGAAATATAGTTGATTTGCAACGTTGTGTTAGTTTCAGGTACACAGCAAAGTGATTCAGTTATGCAAGCATATGTAAATATATATATTCTTGATATTTCCAAGTCTTTAGTCTACGCACATGTAATATGTATAGAGGTTGTCAGCAGTATTTTGTCAATACTCTTGCCTTCTTATCTTGGAGTGTTTTAGGGCCAACTTGGAAGCTTTTTTTCCTTTAAAGAGTAAGTATGATGGTGTCAGGAACAGGGCCAGCTTCATGGGCGTCTGGCCTGCCTGTGTGGTATCATTAGGACCCCCTGCCTCCCGCCCCCAGGTTAATGCTCTGCTGGCACCATCTTGAGGTTCTTAATAATTTTTTAACAAGGAACCTTCATTTTCATTTTCTACTGGGCCCCAAAAAGGGTAGTGCGGAACTTAGTATTGCATGTTTATTGTCAAGAGACATGCTGTTGCTGCTGCTGCTAAGTCGCTTCAGTCGTGTCTGACTCTGTGCAACCCCACAGACGGCAGCCCACCAGGCTCCCCCGTCCCTGGGATTCTCCAGGAAAGAACACTGGAGTGGGTTGCCATTTCCTTCTCCAATGCATGAAAGTGAAAAGTGAAAGTGAAGTCGCTCAGTCGTGTCCGACTGTTAGCGACCCCATGGACTGCAGCCTACCAGGCTTCTCCGTCCATGATTTTCCAGGCAGGAGTACTGGAGTGGGGTGCCATTGCCTTCTCCCAAGAGACATGAGTACGTACATATTACAAACAGCATTAAAGAGTCACCAAACCATAGTTTTATTGGCCATATTTGAGTGACCTACTAGAATTTCCAAAGGACAATACATCACATCCAGCATTAAATAAATTGGTCATTTTTGATTCACCAAATATTGCCAATCTTGATTTTTCTAAGACTTTATGGATTTTGAATTTAAACTTGTTGTGGTTAGTGATTCAGATATCTTTGGTTTTACTTCCAAGCAAAGACCTTCCTGAGGTTTAACGTATAGTAAGAATGACCAGAAACCATTTCAATCTATGAACAGCTTGCTTTGGTTGGGGAATCTTGATGCAGGGTTCCTGGGTCTTATTGGTTCCAAGTAGGATTTATCACCTACCTAGAAAAGTGTCCTCCATCCCAGGATGAATGGCTCCTTAGCTGAAAGTCACCTGAGTTGCACCAAGGGAGCATGACAGCCCCTTTAACCTTGCTCACTTCTACTCCACAGGGAAAGGGGCTTTATTTCTAAGCTGTTCTTTGGAGAAGTGGGTCCATTGAGATCACTCTAGACCACATTTTCCAGAGTGGATTTTACACAGGAAGTTACAGCCTCAGTAGTTTCCTCAAGGGAGACCCATGATGTCACTAGAATCTTGACAGATTGGACCCAGACAGCAAAAATACATATCTTCATGGCATTGTTGACGTGTAGCCTTTTAACTAGAGCTGCAGTTAGAACATCTAGCAGAACAATGAATTTATCTTCAAATATATGTAAGTAATTTTGATATTACTAGATCTTGGTTGAGTATCTCAGAGGTCACCCTTACACAAAAATATAGTCTAGGCTTAGATCTCTGAAGTAAAGAAGAAGACTTACACTTTAAGTATACTTGAGAAGTTCAGACACCTTTTCCATTAAGCTGGCAGCTCCGTGAACCACACCTTGTCACCACGAACCCCCCTCCGGCCGTGCCCTTTCATTCATCCCCTTCCTGCTTTCGTCCATGTGACACAGCGTGGGGTTTGCTTATTTATTACATGAATCTCCAGCTAAGAGTGTAAGCTCCCTGAAGGCGAGGACTTGCGTCTCTCCTGTTCCCCGCTGTGCCTAGCACCGATGCGTCCATGCCCTTCATAGCTGAATGACTGGGTGAGTGATGAACGGATGAATGAATGATTTTAGCATGATCACCAAAGCCTCTAGGGAAGGCAAAGCAAGCTACTTAAGATGGACCCTTTTTTTGAGACAATACTTTGCTGTAAAAATGTAATCAGAACTTGGCATGAGCCCGAATTAGCTTGGTCTCTCTACATAACCGTATATTCGAAGGGTAATTATAACCTTAAGTGGAAGAAAGAATAGTATTGATCCTTCTGTTACTTTGGTTTCTTTGGACAAAGAAGCCTCTGCTGTTCTTTTTAATAGACCGTTAAAGGGAGAACCCCAGTGTCATGTAAAGGCAAAAGAGCTTTAGGCACAGTATAATCACCCTCTGTTCCCCAATTGTCACCCTGCATAATGAAAAAACTAGTTAGCAGACAAGGTTTTTCCCTCTCAGAGCGACAGAGGAGCATCTTGAATTTATCAGAATATGGAGAAACAGCCATCTAATATGTGAGGAGAGAGCTGAAGAGGCTTGTTCTTTCATGTGCTTAAAAGCAAAAGTAATGATTTCTATAGAGTGTTCTCTTTATAGCAACTTGTTCTTTTTCCAGAAAGCGTGTCTTTCTTTTTTACTGAGACGCCTGCGGGCATTCTGCTTCCGACCCCGCTGACCGCTCTGCTGTGTTCTGTGCCCCAGATTACGCCCTGGGAAGAGACTGCATCGTGCACGGGTCCATGCTGAAGCTGGGGAACCCTTTCCTGACCCAGTGGCAGCGCCGCTATTTTTACCTCTTTCCGAACAGACTTGAGTGGAGAGGAGAGGGCGAGTCGCGAGTAAGTCTGCAGCATCAGCTGAGCGCCGGTTTCCATGGTGACTTTGTGTCGCTGGCATGTTTTGTAAAATCTCTCCCTGTGCTCTGTGCGTCTCTTCTAACCTGTGTATGTGAGATTTCTCATGTTCAGACTCTCAGACTCCTCTGAATCAAGGAAGGACTTGGTACCCCTTGAAAATAGAATGTGCCATCCAGGGAAATCAGAGCAGGCAGGTTTGCGGAAGCCTGGAGAGCGACTGGGTGGATCCCAAAAAGGGACAAAAACTGGGACTTTGGAGTCAGAGGTGTTCAGACACACTGCTCATATCTCTGGGACTCAGAAGCACATTATGTTGACTGGGCCTCAGTTTCCTCATCTGTAAAAGGGGAGACGTGGAAATGGTAACAATATAAAGCAAACTATACTCCAATAAAAATTAATATTAAAAAAGAAAAGGAACAGTAACAACTACTACATACAGTTTTTGCATATTTATCTTGGGGCAGATGCTGTCCACACACACACACACACACACACACACACACACATTTAATTTGCTTAGCACCCTTAGAGGTCCAACCCTTATAAAGAGAGAACCAGGGCTTAGAGAGGGAAGGTCTGACCCCAGGGCCAGGTTTGGGTGAGGAGTGATTCTGACCAGGGTCCACCTGTCTCCATGATGAGGCCTTCCCGAGTTGGGGTCAGGTGAAACGAGGTCATTGGTGTAGCCCAAGAAGCTGGGCGCCATGGTCAGAGCCCCTGAGCCTCCTGCTTTGCCGCACCTGTCTGGAAAACTAGAAGTGGGCTTCACCCAGTTAGACAGGAAGATAGATATGGCAGCCCTGTAAGGTCCTTTCAAGGGCTAACGTTTGTGAACAAGAAGAAAGAAATTTCTGATCCCCGCCATCACTGGTAGGAGGCTGGGCAGCTTTTATTAAACGCCTGCTGTGTGAAGAGGCATGGGCTCGTGTCCATGGAAGGGAGTGACCCAGGTGTAAGGGTTTCTGCTCTTGGAGAGGGAAGGTTGGTCATCATGAGCAGGTCAGCTGTCCCAACTGTGAAAAATGTAGCAGAGTACGGCTTCCCTTGCCTGGAGCCTGGGGCCCACCAGTGGTGCGCCCACACCTGGTATATTCGGCTTTGGAATGAGCTTTGCAAATCCCAGTTGGTGAAGATGCCATTTAGTTGTGAGTGACTGCTGCCCGAGTATGACCACATTCTCTACAAATGAGCAGAATCTTCTCACTACTACTAGTACCGTAGAAGTCATCTTCTAAAAATTATTGTAGCCAGGATCTGACTGAGATTAAGAAAACTCTTTGGGAGGATCCTCAGTTATAACTCAGGTACTAGTGAATATTGTGTAATATAAAATACACATATAAAATATGTGTATATAATTATATTTTATGTAATATTACATGTGTATTTTTTACATTGCAGAATGTAATTCTATAATGCATTTACGTATTAAGCCATACATATATCATTATATAATGTTTATTTGCAGTTAGTGAGTGGCCTTAGTAAGTCACTGTTGTACACATTGAAAGGAGATTATCTCACTTTTCAGAATAATCAAAAACTAAAAAAACGATAATCTTACTTTGTTTACCATTGGCTGTGACAAATTACCTTGGTTTTAAAAGAATATTTAGTGTCGATTCATGCAGCTGTGGCATGTGCTTGGGTAGATTCGTAAGTTTAAGTCAGGAGAAAAGAAATGTGAGCTTATGATGGTGTTGTTTTTCATTTAGGATTCCTGGAGTATTTACCCCAAAAAACATAAAATGGTAAGGTGCTCAGAGTCACTTCTGGCATTCACCAGAAGCAATGATGCCATGGACCCAGAGGGACCATCTTTTCTGCACATCACCTGTGTTTATAGCATCATTTCGATATGATCAGAACAGCAGTTGCTTACAAGCTAACATGCCCCAGCGTTTCCTGAGCTGCGGTTCAAAGCCAGTGCCACCCTGTGGCTCCTGCATGTCACGTGTAACGCGTCATTGTCCCCTCACAGCAGGGCTGACTGTGTCCAGGGGAGTGTGTGACACCGGAGAGGTGCGTGCAGTCCACACTCACCCCCACGGCAGCACTGTGCTGAGGGAACAGCTTTGCTTCCTGCCTCGTAGAGATAGTTCTCTCTTTGCAGCTTTCTTTGAGATACTTTGAATTTTTGTACGTTTCCCTTATCGTTGTTTCTCCCCCACTTCTAGAATATCATCAAAGAAAGAAAAATGGCTGTTTTTTTTCCCTTTACTTTATCTGAGCTGGTAGTTTTCAGTATGATTTATTAACTTAAAAATTCATACAATAATAAGTGAAGTAACTCATCATTTCTTATTTTTACCGGCAGCAAAATTTACTGACAATGGAACAGATTGTGTCCGTGGAAGAAACTCAGATTAAAGACAAAAAGTGCATTTTGCTGAGAATTAAAGGAGGGAAGCAGTTTGTTTTGCAGTGTGAGGTGAGTCTTCATTGGTATTTTCCGCAGGGCTGAGAGCGACAATTATGTAAGCGTTCAGCAGAGACGCCTGCCTGCCTATCTAACGTTTTCTCAGTCCATGCTTTATCGCTCACAAACTTAGCAAGAAAGTCAGGAGACACAAGTTTTTGGCAAATTAACAATTATTTTAAAAGAAATGTCCCTAGAAGATGGCAGCGGGAAGGACAGGGAATGCTGTGGCCGCCCTCCTCTGGAGCCGCCAGCAATTAGCAGGGGCCTCAAACTGCACTCACTCTACAGTTCCCCAGCTCTGCTCTGCTCTTCCAGAATGCCTAAAGTGAGGCGTGTGTTTAAGTAAACATAAGATCCCCAAATAACTGTGAGCAGGGAAATGCCGGTTTTCTTTCCCTGAAGTTCTATCCTGCTGCCACTGCTAAGCCGCTTCAGCCGTGTCCACTCTGCGACCCCACAGACGGCAGCCCACCAGGCTCCCCCGTCCCTGGGGTTCTCCAGGCAAGAACACTGGAGTGGGCTGCCATTTCCTTGCCCAACGCATGAAAGGGAAAAGTGAAAGGGAAGTTCCATCATAGCCCAGACTTAATTCCTGAACACTTACCTACTGAGGTACTGAGGGAGGGTGTGAAGGTGTTAAAAAAAAGAGCGTATTTGGAGAAAGGGAGCAGCAGCAGATACAAAGATGTGTTTATTTCGTGACTTCACCACTTTTCTGCTGGGGCAGCGGTGGGGGGTTGTGTGTGTGTGTGTGTGTGTGTGTGTGTGTGTGTGTGTAAAGAGAGAGCATGTTTAAAGAGATAAACCAATAGCTGACCGAAAAACATGCTTAATTGCTTCATGGCATCAGTACACATCTGAAGGTGCTTCTTCAGTTTGTGAAAACTCCTCCCTGGGGACTTCCCTGGTGGCCCAGTAGTTAAGACTCCGTGCTTCCACTACAGGGACACGGGTTCAGTCCCTGGTTGGGGAACTAAGACCCCATGTGCTGTGCAGCTCAGCCAAAAAAAAGCCAACTCCTCCTTTTATCTTCTGGACCCAAGCTGTGGTAAGACATCAGAGATCACTTTGCTCTACAAAGTCAAGGCAGCAAGTCTCCTAGTGGGGCTGTATGAGGCTCCTCTGAAGGGCGTCGTCCCTCCTCTGAGTGAGGGGCCCCTGCAGGACGTCTCTGTGCGACTCCCCCTTCCTCACTGGCCTGGGGGAGGGACATGGGCGTGCTTTCCCTAGGGGGTTCCGAGGCCATCTGGACTGGCCAGCGGCTTCCACATGTGTCAGCAGAGCCGTGCCACGGTCCCAACTCCTCCCCTCCGTGTCTTTGCCCCCAGAGTGACCCAGAGTTCGTGCAGTGGAAGAAGGAGCTGACAGAGACATTCAGGGAGGCCCAGCGGCTGCTACGGCGAGCCCCCAAGCTCCTCAACAAGTCCCGCTCGGCCATCGTGGAGCTCGCAAAGCCCCCCCTCTGCCACAGGAACAGCAACGGCCTCTGAAGCCCTGACCAGTGGGGAGGGTCCCGGGAGAAAGCACCTCCTCCGGGCAGTCCACATGGGCTGCTCAGTCCTCGGAGTGCAGCCTTGGGGAAGAGTGTGAGGAGGAGAGACGGAGTCGCTCCCCGCTGGGGTGCTCCGTGGCTGGGCTGGGGCCAGGACTCCGCGATGCTTCTACTAGGAGCGGTGACCGCCGTCGGGCTCGGGGCACTTCCTCCCTCCCAAGGGCCCCCTGCCACCATCGCATCTCTCTGTCCTCGAAACTACTGAAGAAATGAAAGTCTCCTTCTTTGCCATACGTTTCTTTTGGTTATGGGTGAACCTAGAACTTGAAAGACTTCCTACTGATCACGGCACTTTTTACATCCGCTGTCAAGCGTATCTCAGACTTGCTAAGATGGGATTGAGCAGTCTGCTGTTCAGATCGCCCTGCACTGCCACGTCTGTCCATCAACAGCCGCTCCTGGGTTTGACTGTCTTTGTTCCATGCTACTAGGGGGATGCCAGACCACCCCAGGGGTGTCTTTCGTTCTCCTGGGCTTGAAAGCTGCAGAGGTTTTCTTGGAGGGCTGCACCTGGGCCCTCCCCATGGGTGCTGCACCCACGGGCACCAGCCTCCCTGTGACAGGGAGCTTGGGCAGCTGGGGATCGAGGACCCTGCCCCTGAGGGTGTGGAAGCACTTGGCTCTGGAGGCGTCAGTTCGTAGCTCTTCAGAAGGTTGCAGTGGTTCTACCAGAGAGGCAGTGGTGGTTTACATCTCAAGGCAACAGCTGTTTTCAAAACCCTCCAAGTCCACAGCCCTTTCCTGTGCCTGGGTGCCCGGGACCGCCTGGGGGCGGGGGGCGCCTGTCTTGGGTTTGGACAGAAGTGGTCATGCGACCCAGCACCTCTGGTTCCCTCTGCCTGACCTCAGGAAGCATCTTGGTAATGAGTGGGTCAAGGAAAGAAACTGTGTGTGACATTTCAGTATAATTTAAAATGAATTTTCTTGGAAAAGGAATGCCGAACATGAATGTGCCAGTGAGGTAACTGTGGGCGTTGAACGTGTGCTGCCGTTCAGCTGTCATCAGTGACCCTGGGCCCGGACGGGCCGTCCTGTGACAGCAGTGGCTGGGTCCCGGTGGCCGTCCTCTCCCCGGGCTTGGTGTCAGGGCCCAAATAAGTGCTGGGTTCTGAAACCCAGTGTGTCTCCCAGTGATGTCCTCCATGTCATCAGACTCAAAATAATAATAATTCTCAAAGTCAACGCATTTGTCCCGTTCTTAGTGCACTTTTATTGTCTGTTTCCAAGTCGACTGCTCACAATATAAACGACATCGTAATCATCTGTATCCTGTCCTCGATATTTTTAGTGGTTCCAAATCTCTGTGTTTACATTCGCGTGCCGTGCTCACTGGGAAAGTCAGTCGTCCTTAACGAAACGACGTCTTGAGGGTTTGGGAAGATAATTACTGAAAGAGACTTTTGTTTCATAGGAATCACCTCGGAAAGGAATCTGCGAGGTTTACTGTTTATCTCACTGGCTCGCTGGAGTGTAATATACATGTTCTGCTCTCTGCTGTTTGCAGTGTAGAAGGGGGGGCCTACTATTTACATGGACTCTCTTCATTTAAAAGGGAAGAAGAACATTCAAACTATATATTTTTTAAAAAGTCAAAATAACGAAAAGCGGAGACGGAAAAGCACTTCGTGACGGGCGGCCGTCCTCCCGTAGCGACCGTCGCCGCTGCCGCTGTTGTTGACGGCTCTGTCGCAAGCGTGCGTGTGCTCAGGGCTCACAGTTCGGAGGTGAGTAAATGGCAGTTTAGAGACTGCTGAGCCTCGCGCCTCTGCCAGGCAGAGGAGAGACACGCCCTCTCGTGGAGAAGGCACACGAGTTCCTCAGGGGTCTGGGCTTAGCATCCCAACGTGGCGCACCCAGGGCACCAGCCATGCCCGTTCGCATCTCTGGAAAACATCAGTTAAGCTCTGGACCAGAACATAAGGTCATCTGCCCTTTGGAAAAGAAAAGTGAATTGGAAACACCCCGAAAGCCCTGTTGCCTCAGATTTATTCCAAGTAAACTTTCACACTTCCTCAACTCGCAATAAGGACAGGCCTGAGAAGTGTCGTGTAGACGTCACCTATTAAAAGTACTCTGTGAGGTTAGGCTGTGTGGCTTTTTTAGGGTGGGTCCTGGGTTGTGTTGGGGTCTAGTTTGACAGCCCCGGAGAGGCCAGTCTTCCTCCTGAACTCATTTGTGCAGCCATTCTGATGGGGTACGTGTCTCTACTGCCAGATGGAACACTTTTCCGGAACCCTTCTGTGCCAGCATGGTACCCACATGGCCAAAGAAGTCGGTTGTTTTTAGAAGACTTGGTATACGTGGCTGTTTTAGGTCCTCATGTTTGGCTGTAACTACGTTTGGACCGTTCAAAAGGATAGAATTGAGCACAAATATTATCATTATTTTGGATTTATATGGTTGGGATGTTTTAACGTTATCAGAGAAAATCATCGAAGCTGATATTTTTATAAAATTATGTTAACAATGTCTCAATTTCATAAATCAAAGGGATCATTAAAGCAAAGCCTAAAAATTGATTACGCTGCTATGTGACATCTATGAAATGAATTAAAAGCTTTGGAGAACCCGAGGTTATTTATTTCTCTTTTTTGGCCTGTTAACATTCTCCTTGGTGCATTTATCCCCTTATGTCACTGGGGCTCATGGTTTTTTCCTTCTCTGTCATGTTTAAGTATGATTTTTCAGCAAAACTGCTAGAAACCAGCTGTTGTTTCACTGCTAAGAAGGTTTCACTACTTGTGCCTCTAACTTTCAATACACAGACACAACAACTTCAAGTTCTGTATGTAAAGAGAAGAAAGACAGCATTCTGCTCAAGAAAGACAACAACAAAGCTGGAGAAGTAAATGGGGCAACAGCCACAAGCAACGACCTTCTTAAAGCAATGTTTCGCCTTGATTTGCAGTTTGAAATACTCCATACAGACACTGGCAACAATTGTTTGAAGACCCTCACTGGTCATTTTTTTTAAATATCATTGACCAATTGACAATGTGGTTTAACTCTGAAGATCAAAGTGTGTTCCCCAGCCCCACCTGAGGATTTCTTTTTTTTTTTATTTCATTTGGAATTTATAGTTTAGTCAATCCAATACAACATTTGACTTTTTCTGTGGAATTGACTTTTCTAACATTTCAGAATTTTAACCCATCAAGAAGAAAAGAAAATTCTCAACGTTGGACTTTTTTTGCTCAGTGTAAATCTGTTAAAAAATTTTCAGTGTGCTGGTGTAAGATAAAACTTTTCTTGCGTGATTTAATTAGTTGTGATTTTTCTCACTTACATTCAGGGAAGTGTATGTGTGTCATTCAGAGATACTTGAGGAGTGAACGCCTTGCCTGTTGGGGGATGGGTGTGTTCTTTGTACCCAGAGAGGAGTCAGCTTTCATTCAGATCTGTGACAGATGCTGAGAAATCCTGGTAGAAGTGGGGCAAAGAGAAAAAAAAGTGTATTTGCTGGTAAAAACCCATCTCTTTACACCATCAAGGACCAGGGAAGTTACAGATAAACTTGGGGCTTCAGGGTTGACCTCCTCTTAGAAGAAGAGGAGTTGAAAGTAACTCTTGTAAGACTTGGTCTCTTTGACTGTGGAGTTGCTGAACTTATGCTGTTTGCCTTCCACCAGGACTTTAGGTTGCCCCTGTTTGTCATCCAGCACCCTGGGGAAGGCATGTGGAGCCCAGAGCTGCTGCCAGTCTGGCTGTGTGTGCCTGGCAGCCAAGCAGGGGGCCAGAGTGGAGGTGTGGGTAGCTGTCAGTGCCTTGCCCTGCAGGTCAGGTGGGGGTGTGTCCGCCCAGGCTTTGAAGTTACTGTAATTCCCCACCAATAACAAGATGAGGCTTGCCGCTTGAGCCAGGCGGAGTGAGCTCTAACAGTTTTTAACTTTTCAAAACATTTTTTTTCCCCCTAAAGTTCTAACATGATTTTTCCTCCTGCATCGGGTTGAATGGAGAAGCTTTAAACAATCATTTAAATTCATGTTAATAAGAATTTTTGTATCCAGGCCACATTTTTAAAACTTTACTGTAGAATGAATGAAAGTTGAACTCTAAAATGATACTTCTTGGTTTCCTCGAATCATAATGGGCTTTAGATTTCCTTCTTCCTTAAAGATTTAAGAGAGCCATTCTCTGACAAGAGGGTGACAGAGACGCCCAGCTCTGGCAATGGGGACATAAGTGACCGGCCACTTCACTGGCATGGCTGGGTTAGCACTTACTGATAAATGTAGCACCCCAAATTTTAAATTGCCTTTATTAAAAAACCACACACACAGATGTTACAGCAAATGGATTAATAGTATATGCATTCATCAAAACCATATATAGGAAAATTTTAACTCTTCATTTTAGATTTAAATAACTCATGTTCTTACAGTAAACTCTCTTATACCTAAAAAATCTCAAAGTCATCTCTGAAAAACATAACTATGCTTCCATTTTAGTTTTTTTCCTAACCTAAAATCTGTCTCGTGAGGGTAGGGAAGGGAGAAATATTTCTAATCATGTATTCATATTTCAAAGGACTTGAAATTCAACTTCTTGTTTCTCAGTTGATATATTCCATGATGTACATTTTATATATGATTTATAAGCTAAGCACTGGCCATTCTTTTTAAGTTTTATTGTTTGTATTTATCTATGTTTTAACTAATAGATGTGGCTTTTTTCTGGGTAACATTAAGATGCCAAACTACATATATATATATATATATAAACAAGAGTTCTATTTTAGCACAAAAGCATTTTATATTATTTATTGAACCCTCTCTTTGTTCTCATCAAAAACATTCCTTACTGCTTCTGCTCCTTTTTATTTGTATAGTTTGTTATTTAAGAAATCACACTCCTTTCTGTTTCATTTTGTTTTGTTTCGTTCACAAAATAAAATGGAAGCAAAGCCTATAGTAGTGTGGGGGCATGTGGACATCCCTGCTCACGGCCGCAGACTCTTTTCAACAACAGCTAACCCTCAGACCTGTGCCGAGAGGCACGTGCACTCCTTGGGTAACATCTGACCGTGAAGTTGCCGTGAAGTACTGCTTTCATCTACCTCTTCTGAAGGCCCTGTGCTTGTGGACAGGTTCCCCGAACGCATCACCCTAGACCGACTCCATCACAGAAGAGCTTCAGGAGAGCATGTCGGAGCCCTCTCCCCATGATGTCGATTTCGCGGCAGCACGCAGGGGCCCCAGCAGGCAGGGCAGGCAGGTACTCGTATGGCCAGCCTTCGGGAGCTGAAGTCCGCCTGCAGAGCATCACTTCTGACTCTTCCTTGTGCCGAATGCCCCAACGGATCTTACCATCGCTTCAAGATTTGACCGTAGCACCTGATTGATCAGCTTACCTAAATGGAAGCCTCTTCCTCCACGATCTTTAGAAAACAGCCGACTGGGCTTAAAAGCAGCACTTCTGGGAGCAGCTCCTTCGAACGTGACTCTTCCCACCTCGCTGATTCAAAATGATTTGGGAAATGGGCTTGTCTACCATTAAAACTTTGCAAAAGGTCTTATTTTCGAGGAGAACGTTGAGGGATCCACGTGAGATAGAGTGCAGATGGGTCCCTGCAAGGGGTGAGCAGGCCCGTCTTCACACTGACGTTTTTCTCTCCTTGTATCCCCTGCTGCATAACCATCCACGTGGTCACATGATTGTTCTGTTTGTGGCCAAAGGGTAACACCTTTGAGGAAATAAATCTGTTTTTTCTCGTGCATTGCTACACCAAAAGAGGCCAGTGAATTCGATTTTATAATCCAAAGATTGTGCCTGTTTTCTGGTTTTCTTTCTCTTCCCCTCGATCGTGCCAGCAGAGGTCACAGCCTCCTCTTAGTGTGTGTTTACCGGCCTGAAATCGCTTCCCATGTGAGATGCTGGGCCGGGTCCGAGGCCACCTGCCCCGTGTGTGGCGTGTCACCATTGGCTAGCATTGCCATTTTTCATGGTTATTTGGGGGGCAGGCAGGCTGGTTTTCTTTGTGGATAAATTACTTATATAAACCTCAATAAAAAGGATCTGTATACAAAGAGACTTAACTTTGGTGTGCTGTTTTTCCACCCAGCTAAAACCTCCATTTCTTCATCAAGCTATTTGGTTATTAGAAGGTGACTTCGTTTGTAAGAAATCCTGATTTGGGAGGAAATTCACGCAGAGGCAGATTTTATCGTAGGAAGGGAACGGCCAACAAGCTTTTTCTGCCAATTTCAAGGATTGTTGGAGCACGGCCAAGTTCAGTGTCAGGGTTTGGGAGACTAACCTGCTTGTGAAAGGCATGGAAAGGCGCCAGGAAAGAGTCTGGGAGAGCCGGCAGGTCCGTCTCATCTCCAGTTTTTTTTAGGAGATCACCCAGGCCTCCCGCATGTACTCTCAGGGTGACCCTTGCGTCCCTCCCAGATGTGAAGGCGTCTCCTCCATCCCTGCTCCCACAAAGACCTGAGGAGAGACCCCCATGGCGTGTGTCACTTTAAGCCAGAAATTTAAGGAGGTGGTGGCCCCAGAGACACAGGCATGTCTGGGCGTGACTGCCTGCTTGCTGGTCCACAGGGCGAGGGTAGGGTAGCTGCCTCTCTCCTTCAGCTGGAAACACCTGTCCCTGACTGGTTCAGGAGAGATGGCCTTCACGGTTGGCCCATGGATTGTATTTGTATTTGCCAACTTGAAGACCTCTCCCAAAACAGTCGACAGGAGCCCCAGCTATGGAGCATGTGGTCATCATCGCGGGCAAAGGGCACCCTGGTGGTGGAGCCCTTGGTGTGACGCAGTAGGTAACCAAGGCCCACTCCTGAGAGCTGCAGAGATCCGGTCACCCCTTGGCACCCAGGAGCAGAGGGAGCAGCCTGGGGACCCTACTCCCAGCAAGGTCACTGGGCAGCCTCTTTGGTCCTCTGTTCTCTCATCCCTAAATTAAGAGAGTTGAATTAGATGACTTTGAAGGGACATTCTAGCCAAAAGCATCCTCCCAAGTTTCCATTCGAGGGTAAATGTGAGGGACTTCGGCTATACCTGGAGAGCGAAAAGGAAACCTCTTCTCCCGCAAGCCCCAGGGCGACTCCCACATGGCCTGAGTGTCTCCTCTACGCCACCTTCCCCTCAGACCAAGCCTTCCCAGCCCAGAGCTCCTGCTGGTTCACCTGGGCAGGCACCGGGTGTTGAGCTAAAGCAGAGGCTTTCTTTTCCTGGCTGCTTTCTAACCATGCAGGTACCAGAGGTTGAAAAAAGGTGTTCAGTCCGAGTTGTTCAGGCTGGTACGCAGCTTTGGACGCGCACGTAACAAAGCCCCTGAGGGGAAGTTTACTTGGTGGCCCACATCAACTCGTCCCTAACAGGTGAAATGGGAGACAGAGGCAGACGGCCACAGCAGGGAGACGTTTTGCCTGATTTTCAGATACCCCAAATGACTGGACTCGACATTTTTCTTCTTAAAGGATAACATTGGAAAGTGGATAAGATGCCCAGTTCATAGAGTTCATAGAGTTGATTTGATAGCTGGTAAAGGGCTTCCTGGAGAAGGGGATGGCAACCCACTCCAGTATTTTGTGTGAAGAACGCCAAGGACAGAGGAGCCTGGCGGCCACAGTCAACGGAATCACAAAGAGCTGGGCACGACTGGGCCACTGGACAGCCCCGCCTGCCAGGTGGCGCTAGTGGCGACCAGCCAGTGCAGGAGACCCGGCTTCCATCCTTGGGTCAGGAAGATCCCTTGGAGGAGGAAATGGCAACTAGCTCCAGCATTCTTGCCTGGGAAAACTGCATGAGCAAAGGAGTCTGGCAGGCCACAGTCCACGGGGTCGCAGGGAGTCCGACGCGACGCGGTGCGACCGAGCAAATCGTGTCTCTACCTGACCGTCAATCATAGTTTCCTGTGTTGGGAATGTCCCAAGTTTTCTGCTTTTTATGTGTATGATAGTGAAAGTTAGAGGATGCCTCTGGGCCACTAGCCTGATCCTATTTTAAACCTGTCTTGCGCCTCCTTGTTTCTGTGTGACAGATGAGGATGGTTTCGCTTCTCTGCCTTGAAATGCCCTCCTGACCCAGGAGGAATGGGAAAGGGAAGGAACAGAATTGCAAATATTCCATTGGTTTGTGTAAAGTCTGGTCCCTCTAGCAAATGTAAAATAAGATCATACTGACTGCACTTTCAGAGGCTTACCTACTAGAGCTGAGCACATAATTGTTGCCCTTTCTAGATGCCACTGAAAAAGTTCACCTCTTGTAACTTTAAACGGAATGTAACCTATAAAAATTTGGAATCACCGTCTTGTACACTTGAAACTAAGATAGTATTGTAAATCAACAATACTTCAATAAAGAACAAGTACACCCCTTTAGTCAGGCTCAATGATTAAGTTTTCCGGGTTACATGTAATACCTATCTGATACAGTCACATTAAAACAAAAACAAATGGTTGAAATGACCATTGATTCGAATGACCACGGGCTTCAGAGTCAGGAAGTCCAGGGTTTGCATCCTGACAATCCCCTGCTAGCTGTGTGGACCAGCACGACATACGTCATCCGTGAAAGTCCCTGCTTTTCTCCTTCTGGGTGAGATAGGCCGGGACCTGGGGTCCTTTAGCCAAGTGTTTGCACCAATGTTGGAACAACTCCTTCTGAATCAAGGGAACACAGAGAGACAGTGAGAGACTAAGAGTAACTGGGATGCACAGTTGGGGTAATTCCTCGGAACAAGAAGGTACAAAAGGCCACAAGCAGACTGGCATTGTGGAGGTGCCAGGGCGAAAGGCCGGTACTGCGCACAGCCCATGCACCCGGCCTCACCACGGGGGTGGGCAGACCACCTAAGCCGCTCCTCCTGCCTGACCCAGGCATCCACCCCCNCAGAACTACTCAGCGGTCCTGGGGGGAAGGGACTTGCAGGTCCTCAGACTTGAAACCGATTGAGGGGTCTGTGAGCTCAGTCGTGTCCGACTCCTTGCGACCCCTTGGGCTGTGGCCTGCCAGGCCCCTCTGTCCTCTGGGATTTTTCAGGCAAGAACACTGGTGCCCACCAAAGCTGGAGAAACACTTCTCCTCTGTGGGAGCCGATACAACCCCAGGGGGCACCCATCTTGTCAAGACTCAGGGTATCACATACTTGCAAAACACACTTGCAGCCATCCTCTATCAGGGTCTGATGACTGCAAATTCTCATAAGGTCCATGGTCAGCCAGGGACAAGACCAGGCATTTCTGGGGGCTTCCTGAGCTGAGACCAGGAGGCCCCAAATGCCGGAGAGAGCCTCCGAGCACTGCCAAAAAAATGGGAACTCGGGATGGGTGTCCACGAGGGCTCCAGGAGACAGCCCTTCAGCGGCTCCAGGTTTACCTCGGAGATAAAAACCACTGTTCGAATGGTCCAGTTTAAACAGGTAGTTAGTCGCAGTAGTATGTAACATATCATTAATTTTTTAAATTAATATATTTTTAGAGCAATTTTATTTTAGTTTTAGAGCAATTTTAGATTCACAGCAAAATTGAGGGGAAGGAACAGAAATTTCCCATAAACCCCCTGCTTCCTACATTCATAGCCTCCCTTATAATACCACCCCCCCAAGGGTGGGGTATTTGTTAATAGCTGATGAACCTATACTGACACATCGTTATCACCCCCAGTCCACATTGCATACGAGGGTTCACTCTCGGTGGGGTATATTCTATGGATTTGGAAAATGCATCATGATACGTGCCCATCATTACTGTGTATCATATAAAACAGCTTCACTGCTCTAAAAATCCTCTGTGCCCTGCATATCCATCCTTCCCTCTCCTCAACTCCCAGCAGTCACTGATCCTTTTACTGTCTCCATAGTTTTGCCTTGTCCAGAATGTTACATAGTTGGAGTCTACAGGATGTAGTCTTTACAGACTGGGTACTTTTCATTTAGCGATATGCATTTAAGTTTCCTCCATGTCTTTTCATGGTACCTCTAATATTTTAAGCTATGTGAAACTGAATTATTTGAAAAATGGAGAAAGTTTGAGGCAAGTGGAGGGACCCGGGTGCTGTCAAATCCAGCCCACCGGTTCACAGATGGGGCAGCTGAGGTACAGAGAGGGTTAGCAACTTGCCGAAGGACACACAGCTTTGCAGTGACAGCACTGAGCTTACAACAGCCACTGCCTTCAAGTCAGGCTCCCCATTCTAGGAATAGTAACTCAATTTTCCCATATCAGGCTTCCCTAGTGGCTCAGACAGTAAAGAATCTGCCTGCAGTGCAGGAGATGCAGGTTTGATCCCTGGGTCAGGAATATCCCCTAGAGAAGGGAATGGCAACCCATTCCAGTATTCTTGCCCGGAGAGTGTCCTGGACAGAGGCAGGGCTTCAGTTCATGGGGTTGCAAAGAGTCGAAACGACTGAGCAACTAACACTTTCACTTCCCTGATACACTTTCACTTCCCTGATAACCCGCACCCCTAAAACCCCCACCGTCTTCCCCCAAACCTCAAAGGAAAGAATTAAATCTCAGTTCTCGTCTTGACAACAATTAGCTTTCATCACACAAACAAGGCCATTGGGATGAGAGCTGAGAACCATCAAGGCAGTTGTCATTCCCACTCTCCGTCACCCCTGCTCTCACTTGCTCTCTCTCTCACACACACACACGTACACACACACCACTCTTTCTGAAGGACCCAGTCACCATCAGCTTCATCTGAGTCACCTCCACCTGCCCCCACCATGACTCACACAGCTCCGTAATTTTCCTTTCAGCTCCGCTGGCTTCTCCCCCGATAACTTCATTATTTTGAGGAACTACAGTTTGTGGCAGCACGGGAAAGATCTTGGAGAATCGGTGAGGTGCATTTACCAAAGAATGTGGCCAGTACTGGCGCTCAGGGTGGCAGGAAGTTCAAAGTCCGGGGGTCCCAAGGGAATTTTTCTCTGCCCATTAAAGACTGTGTGCATTTTCAGCTGTTTCTTGAGCACCAGCTGGGGTGTGAGTTTCAGTTTCATGGAGGGCAAGCGGATTAGCTGGAGAGAGAGAGAGAGTTGCTTACCAGGATTAAATGTCTCCATGCTGGGTATTGCTGTAAGCTTGGTCAGGAGCGATCAGCCCCATTTCACAGATCAGGAAGTGAGACTGAGAGGCTTAAGTGACCCAAGGTCATGTAAAGCGAAATGAAAGTGGGACTTGGCGCCTTACTGACAGAGACTCATTTATTTGGTCTAGTCTAATCAACAGTGTGAGCCGAGATAATCAGTTATGCAATGCTGTTCCACAGGTGATGAAGCTGGTTCAAACCCATTTACTCCGTTGACAGTCTAGGAGGGGGCATGATACTATCCCAGTTTTATCGAGAAATCTGAGGATCAGAGAGGGTTAGTGACTTGCCCGGGGCTACAGAGCTACTGAGTGGTGATGGATCCAGGAGTGACTTTTCCTCCTGTTCTTCTGTCCGCAGTGGGTTGACTCATTTTCTCAATTCTTTCCGTGTCACATCGATGTATTGTTTGAAGCAAGATTATTTTGCTTTTTTTTCCCCCTCATACCGCTCCTCTCCACTTGACATGATTCTCCTAGACCAGGGCTTCTTAACCTCAGCACTATTGACATTTGGGACTGAATAATTCTTTGTTGTGGTGGGGGTGGGGGCAGCTGTCCTGAGCAATGTAGGCTGTTTATCAGCATCCCTGGCCTCTACCCACTAGTACCCTGTCTCCAGTTGTGACAATCAGAAATGCTTTTATGCCAAGTCGCTTCAGTGGTGTCCAGCTCTTTATGACAACCCCAAGGATTGTAGCCCAACAGGCTCCTCTGCCCATGGGATTCTCCAGGCAAGAACACTGGAGTGGGTTGCCAAGCCCTCCTCAGGGGATCTTCCCGACTCAGGGATCGAACCTGCGTCTCTTATATCTCCTGCATTGGTAGGTGTGTCCTTTTCCACTGGCGCCACCAAATGCCTGTGGGTGGACACAGTCACCACCTGCTGAAAGCTCTCATCTAGTCCCATTCTGTCCGACAGCACTTTCTTTGATAATAGACATGTTCTGTATTTGTGCTGTCCAATATGGTAGCCACTAGCCACGTGTCAAACACGTGAAATGTGCCTAATGCAACTGAGAGGCTGATATTTACATTCATTTACATTTAAATAGCCCCATGTGGCTAATGGGGCTTCCCAAGTGGCTCGGTGATAAAAAGATTCCACCTGCCAATGCAGGAGACTTGGGTTTGATCCCTGGGTTGGGAAGATTCCCTGGAGCAGAAAATGGCAACCCACTCCAGTATTCTTGCTTGGAGGAGAATCCCATGGACAGAGGAGTGTAGCGGACTATATATAGCCCATGGGGTTGCAGAGAGTCAGACAAGACAGGGACTAAATAGCAGGAGCAGTGTGGCTAATGGCTGCTGTATTAGACAGCAAAGCTCCAGGTAGCAACATAGCAGGAACAGAAAGACAGCCATACGATGGAGAAATCAAACCCTGAAAACAGTCAGGCGCGCTTCTCAGCAGAAGCCTGACCAGTCTCCCACTTCACTCTGGCAACAGGAAACACCAAACCGGTATTCTGTGGGATCTGGGAGCCAGGTGAGAAATTTCTCACCTGGGAAACGGTTGAAGGCTCCTGATGAGAAAATTGGGGGTCAGTCCCATGGGTGTCATAGGTGGATCCCTATGTGTTGCTCCAGAGAGGAGAACCTGGGCCAGGATGTGGTCATCCAAGCAGGCGAGCTCTCTGGATACGAGGGAAGAAGTGGCAGGCCCCGGGCACTGGGAGACGAGGGCCCGGTTCTGCTGCTGTGGGAGCTGCGAGTCCTCAGCCGAATCCCTTCCTTTCCCCGCTTGACAGACTCAGGACTGGAGAAGGTAGGTCTTCTGGACAGCCTGCGAGGGCCGTGC
Organism: Neotragus moschatus; assembly: GCA_006410615.1. NCBI lineage: Eukaryota > Metazoa > Chordata > Mammalia > Artiodactyla > Bovidae > Neotragus > Neotragus moschatus. The sequence continues at coordinate 1,639,763 of SJYA01002485.1, read as the reverse complement.
AAGTCTGCTCTAAGCAAAAAGCAATTAGAGCAGACCCCGTGTGTCCCCCCTCGTCCTGAGCCAGCCCTGGATGTGACCAACAAGGCACTGATCGGTCCTCCAGCCAGGAAATGCCCTGTGAGCACGGCTGGGCCTCTGAGCCTCTCTTACGGAAGATGAGTCCTGCTAGTCCTCTCTTATCCATCCTTTTCCATCTCAAGGCCTCGCCTGCTTTGCCCTCCCTCCTCTAGGCTGCCCTGTCTCTTCACGCTCTCTCTTTCCTTCTGTTAACTTCCCTACCTTTGTTTCCCACTTATCCCCCTCCCTGTTCTCCTCTTCTAGGAGGATGTGGGTTGTTTCGAGTGGCCTGAATCCTCACCCACTTGCTGGCTGTGGGGTTCTCTTGCCCTGATTAGGGAAGGGGGGCCTGTGTGCTGATCAGGTCCCTTTTCATTCCCACCTGGCTCTGTGACCACCAGACACAAGGTCTGAGTGAGACAGGCTGGACCAGGTACAAATCATGAGTCACTTTTGCCCGTCTAGCCTCTAGCAAACAGCAGTCACCATTCCCTAGTTCCACACCCAGGGCAGACATTAGTAATCAATCAGATCACCCTTTTCCCTCCGAGCCCAGACAGAAGCCCAGAGTCCTTCCCAAATAACACTCCAGACAAAACTACTCATGTATCAGAGGCGATGAGTTGAAACTACTTGCCTCCCAGCTGTATTGGTCAGGATCCTGAGAGGAAAGTGCTCGACCTTCTTGCCTGGTGAGCTTAGGCAAGTGCCTCAACTTATCTGAGTCTCTGCTCTACTGGAGTGATGCCAACCACGTGGTTGCTGTCTTGGGGATGAAATGGGATAATGGATTTTAAGATAATTAAATTTCAGGTCCAGGAGAAATTTAAGAGGGCTGAGAGCAGTTTAGGTGTAAGGTTTCTATCTGAGTGCTTGGCACAAAGCAGGTTCTCCCTAAATGTGGGTGAATGATCCAGTTCTGGGTCCTGGGCTGGGGTCTCCAGGCTGACTTTGACCATGGAGTCAAAGATGAAATGATGACGGCAAGCAGTTATCAGTGATTAAAGGCGTGTGGGTATGTGGCTGTCCTCTTCCCATTTTATGGTTCAGAAGACTGAGTCCCAGAGAACTTCCGAGGCTCCCACAAGGTAATAGCGGCAGCAGGACATGAACTTGGGCCATGAGAAGCGAAGCGACACAGAGGGCACGGGAAGACATCAGAAATCCCTGCCGTAGACTTGCTGGCAACGGCCTGCCCTGTCCCTTGCCAGCTACGCTCCTGATTATCCATCCATTCCTTCATTCAGGCATTCAGAAAATATGCACTGAGAGCAAGTATGTGCCAGGTACTGCTCTAGGCTCTGGGGCCGCATACGTGAACAGAACAGGTGGAAATGCTGCATCTCTTAGGGGCCGTGTGCTGCAGGAGGAGTCAAAAACGAAACAAACAAGAAACACACAGCAAGATGGATAGTGAGTAAGCGCTGCGGGGAAAGAGCAGAACCAGACGATGAACGGCCCTGGGACAGGGTGGAACGGGGCTAAGTAGACATTTAAATAGGATGGTGAAGGCAGAAACATCGAGAAGATGACTCTGAGCAAAGACTTGAAAGAGGAGACGGTGTGAGCCACGCAGAAAGGAAGTGTGAAGCAAGGGGAGCAGAATGTTCAAAGGCCCTGAGGAGGGAACCCACGTAGAAGGACGCATCCAGGCCAGTGTCACTGAAACAGGGGAACAAGGAGGACCCTGGGGGCTCTCTGAGTCACCCTCAAGACTTGGGAATTTGTCCTTTGAGACAGGTGAGGTCAGTGCAGGATTAGCTGCTGGGTCAAGGCTGGACCTTGAGGGGTGAGAGGGGAAGTCTTGAGGCCACTCATACCAGCATGTCTGCATGGAAAACTGTTTCAAGCCATCCCTGGCTTTGGGAGTGACCTTTCCTTTCACCAGCCCTCCTCACCCTTGAGGGGAGACTTGAGACTTCACCCCATGAATTCAGAGCACCTGGGGCTTCTTCATGGGCTTAAAACGGCAGCTGATGCGGCAGGTGTGAGTTTCAGGCCTGGATGAGAATGCGGTGATAAGAACACTTGCTTAAATTAAGGCTTGACAAAGCCGCCCTAGTAGGGTTGGATCCTGATCCCAGGTCAGTGGGGCTGGCCTGGTGCCTTTGAGGGGCAGGGCGCGAGGAGTAAAGGCAGAGACTGAGCCCTCTCGTTGCCCCCATGTGCTACAGCCCATCGGCCCACCCGCGGCCCGGCTGAGGACAACCCAGACCATGAGCCAGGATTCCCCCTGGAGCCTTGAAGCCAAAGGCTATTCTTGGGAAGCAGCCACTGACCTGGCGGGGGCCGGATGGGAAGTGCTGGGAGTTGGGGCAGGGCAGTGACCAGGGCAGCCACCTCACGTCAGGCCTATTCATAACCTGGGCTCCGGCTGTCCAGGCCCGCAGCAGAGCGGATTACGGCTGTGAGTCACTCCAGGACACTCCAGTGTCTCCTAAGGGAATGAGTCGGGAGGAGGGTCTTTTGTCCTCCTCTGGCCCCTCTCCCCAGGGATCGGCCTCCGCTTCTTCTCCAGCTCAACCTCACAGCGGGAGAGCCCGCACTATGGGGTTTTTTTCTTATGCAAAGACTTGGCGGTTGCACTTGAAGAGTATTCAGGGTCTCCCGTGGGCACCTGACCTCGTCAGAGCTGAACTATCCCTTGCTCAGTCTTTAGTTCTTGTGATTTCACCCTTGCCAGGCCCTGCAGGAGTGCTACGGTGTCAGCCAGTGCTGTGCTGACAGTGTTTAACGGACTGGCTCTAGGCGAAAAAGCCCCAATTTGTGATTTTTCCTAGTTTCTGTAGTGTAAACTCCCTGCGCCGATTTCAAGTTATCACGTGACAGCAACCCACTGCAGAGTTGGAAAGCGAGGGCCCAGTAGGCTCTCGCGAGATGATGAAATTCACTTGCCATCACCTCTCACGGGGTCGGTAAACGAGAGCCACGATGGGATCTCACGAGATGGTGGGAGTGGGCGTGACGTCGCCCCACGCTACACACCTGGAAAGCTAGGGCCACAGTGTGGTCTCGCGAGATGATCCGAGTCGACGTCGTCCCGCACGAGGTTATAAGGCAAGGGCTGCGGTGGGGTCTCGCGAGATGGGTTCTCCTCAGCGCGGCCTCGCTGGATCTATTTCATCAACTCCCCAGATGTGCAGCTCTCACTGTGCGAGGAGAGATTGCTTGGAATGCTGTTCACCCTGTTTTCTTATGGATAAATTACTGCCAACAGCTACTGACAGGCTAAAGGGGCCGTTGAAAACTCGTGAACCATGGTAACAGGCGGAGGTGGGGGGCTGGGGTCTCTTCCAGGAGCGGGCAATGAGGGACCCTACGCATAGCTAGAAGTGAGAAAAGTCAAAGGGGGAGGAAGGAGGCCTTTTCCTCCCCTCCTGACCCCCTTCACTAAGATTTTGGTGTATCATTAAGATCTGGGTGTCCCCAGGGGTTTAGTTGTAGGAACCTCCACAAACACCAAAATCTGTGGAAGCCCAAGTCCCTTATATAAAAAGGAGTAATAGTTACTTTAATATTTACATATAACCCAGCACAGTTTTCCTCGTATACTTTTAATCATCTCAAGATTGCTAATAATACTGAAAGCAATGCGGATGCTGTCCGCAGTTATAAACACGATGTAAATGCTATATAAATGCAATGTAAATGTGAATACAGTGTAAATAGTTGTCAGGGCACAGCAAATTCAACTTTTGCTTTTCGGAACTTTCTGGATATTTTTACCACCCCCCCCCCCACGCCCTCAGTTTTTTTTAATGCACACTTGGAATTTTTGGTGGCAGAACCTGGGCATATGGAAAGGCTCTTCATTTTCTGTGTGGAGTGCTTTGTTACTTGCCCGTTTTGGAGAGCGTACTACGCACATGCCCCATATTGCCTTCCGCCGTCTTTACAAGCCAACACTCGCACCTTTCAGTGTGACTGCAAATGTTTCCCAGTGGAACCTGAGACACTGCAAGCAGGATGGGAAAACAGTTGCGCTGCTTCCTAAAAAGTCAAACGTAAAGTTAGCAGACAGCCCAGTAGTGCTGCCTCCTAGGAATCTCCCGAAGAGAAGCAGGAACACACGGGCACCGAAACTTACAGGCCTACTCAGAGCAGCCTAATTCATCCTGCCCCAAAGTGGAAACTGCCCAGATGCCTATCAGCTGGTGAATGGATAAAGAGGATGTGGTTTATCCGTAAAAAATGGAATGCTGAGGTACACAACAATGCAGAAGACCTTAAAAATGCAAAATGCAAGGAGCCACGTGTAAAATACTGCATGCTCCAGGATTCCATCTATATCAGAAGTCTGGGGCTGAGGGTGGGAACAGCTAGTGACTGCAAATAAGCGTGAAGGGTCTTTAGAGGGCGATTCTGGTGAAATCGCCAAGGGTTGCAAAACAATGTAAATTTATTTTTAAAAAACTAAGTTTATCAAAAAACATCTATGTGTGCACTTAGAATGAATGAAGCTTATGACAGGCGTAGAAGTTATACCTTGGTGAAGCAATTTTTATTTTTAACAGTTTAATCTTTTATTACTGACACCTGGATCTGAGGCTGATAGGTTCTTTCCACTTTGAGTTTACTGATTTACATTCCTCCCTGGACATTTCTGTCTATACTATGGAAATAAATAGACCATTAAACTCTCTTCAGCAGGTTCATATTGATGCTGTCCTTCTAGAAGCCTGACAATGGGATGGATAAAGTTGTTTTAATATAATGTTCTTAAGCATCCTTTTCAGGAATTCATACTATTCCTTCAGCTCGGATGTGTGCTAATTTATTTGGCTTCTCTAGTTACTGGAGACTCAGTTGGTAAAGAATCTACCTGCAATGCAGGAGACCCTGGTTTGATTCCTGGGTCGGGAAGATCTGCTAGAGAAGGGATAGGCTACTCACTCCAGTATTCTTGGGCTTACCTTGTGGCTCAGCTGGTGAAGAATCCACTTGCAATGGGAAAAACCTGAGTTCAATCCCTGGGTTGGAAAGATCCCCTGGAAAAGGGAAAGGCTACCCATTCCAGTATTCTTGCCTGGAGAATTCCATGGACTGTATAGTCCATGGGGTCCCAAAGAGTTGGATACAACTGAGCAACTCTCACTTTTAGGGTTTTTAGTCCTGCAAGCAACACAGTGATGATGTTTTTCTGGTTGAAGATCACTTCCTCAATTTGTTTTCCGCAAGAGGACTTTCCAGGTCAAAAGTTGTGTGTGTGTGTTAAGGTTTTGAAAATGCTGCTAAAAATGCTTAATCTTTTTCTCGAAGCTCTCAGTCGGTTACATAGCCAAGGTTTCCAGTGCTTTCCTCATTTTCATGGTCAAATTATATAACGAATTACTCCCTCACAAAAGAGACGCACATTTTTCTATGATTTCAGAAATCTGGAGAGTGGGTGCTCGGTGTGGAGATAGGGGCGGAGAGGGAGGAATGTGGAATAGTTACTAGAAGTGGGTACGAGGGATTGTCGTGAGTTGGTAATGTTCTGTTTTTTAAATTGATATTTTATATGGTAAAATATTCTTAGTTGTACAGCTGAATGAATTTTTACACGTGATATATTACTGTAACCAGCACTCAGTCAACCTAAATAAACCCAGGAAGAAATAATAATAAAAGTTTATTTGGTATTAAAGAATTGCATTTTGAGATACACAGATTCTGACTGCAAAGCAGTATCCTGCTTAGGAGTAAAATTCAGGGACTTTTAAAGGCTTAAGGGGAGGTTTATGTTACAAAGAACTGTAATTGACGTTGGAGGGCAAAGCTGGTCTCCTTTAGGGTGACTGAGCACTGGGGCTGTCACTTTCAGTTCAGCTCAGTTACAAAGTCGTGTCCGACTCTTTGCGACCCCATGAATCGCAGCATGCCAGGCCTCCCTGTCCATCACCAACTCTTGGANTGGTTCCTCTGCCTTTTCTAAAACCAGCTTGAACATCTGGAAGTTCACGGTTCATGTATTGCTGAAGCTTTGAGGGAAGTCAAAGTTCCTCTCTGAGACAAACCTCAGGGATTTTTGCAAAGTCCTTGTAAAACCTGCCATTTGCACCAGTTCCTAAGTTCTGTGGTTGCAGTTGGGGAGGACATCACCAGTTCTGAAGTTCTGTGGTTGCAGGTGGGGAGGACATATATGAGGTCCACCTCCTTAATGGCCCGCCAGCTATGTTGTAAAACCCCTTGATATCAGTGACTCCATTTAAATTCACATTTCACAGCTCATATCAAGATATAAGACGTTCCCATTTTCCTAGAAAGTTCCCCTGTGCTTCTTCCCAGCTGAACAAACAATTCTCACCTCCATCACTATAGATTAGATTTGCATGTTTATTATTTTATTTATAATATTTATATATCTAGATAATATTTATTTACTGTGTTGTTGCTCAGTCACTAAGTTGTGTCTGACTCTGACCCCCATGGACTGCAACGTGCCAGGTTTCCTTGTCCTTCACTATCTCCTGGAGTTTTCTCAAACTCATGTCTATGGAGTCAGTGATGCCATCCAACCATCTCATCCTCTTGCCCCCTTGTCCTTCTGCCCGGTCTTTCCCAGTGATTTGGCTTTTCACATCAGGTAGCCGAAGTATTGGAGCTTTAGCATCAGCCCTTCCAATTTATATACTATAGTCATACATAAAAGAATATTTCAAATTACATTAAAATGTACTTTTGAAGAATTTTAATCAAAATTATTTTTAGTTTATAATTTTAATAAAGATTATTATTAGTATTTTAAGTTGTAATATATTTTAAAATAACACCATGCTTTTCTTTTAAAAGTTTAACACAGTTTTAATNGATTTGGCTTTTCACATCAGGTAGCCGAAGTATTGGAGCTTTAGCATCAGCCCTTCCAATTTATATACTATAGTCATACATAAAAGAATATTTCAAATTACATTAAAATGTACTTTTGAAGAATTTTAATCAAAATTATTTTTAGTTTATAATTTTAATAAAGATTATTATTAGTATTTTAAGTTGTAATATATTTTAAAATAACACCATGCTTTTCTTTTAAAAGTTTAACACAGTTTTAATCTGGTCACAGTGCTGGTTCTATCGTTGTGTTCTTTCTGTGAGAGCCACTGAGCTATACATTTACAAGTACATACTTTCTGGCTATATACATCAAGAGAAAGTTAAAAGTGTGTGGTCAGGGTTGGCCGGAATTTCAGGGCACTGACCACTGCATAGCCAGCATTTCTCTGCTGACCATATTCCTCCCAGATATAAATGATGGTGAGCTGTGCCTGGCCTGGTCCCTGGCATCGGAGGGGGTGGGTCTGGGCGGTGCCCACGGGCTAACCTGTCTCTCTCTTCTCTCCCTACTGTGTCTCCACGGGTCAGTCTCTGTGCATCACCTCATGCGGTGCCTGCGTCCATAAAGCTGCATTCCGTACTGCCTGGCAGAGAGCTCCGTCTCATCGCATCTCACCTCACCTCGCAGTCCTAGCACTGCCTCAGCATGGCCATCTCATCACGCCTCGCCCTGTGGGAGCAGAAGGAAAGTAGCACTCAGGGCTCAGGCCGCAGCCCCAGGGGCCAGCCGGACCCTCCAAGGACGCGTCCTAGCCCTGCTGACTCAGGCTCCCCCTCCCACCTCAGGCAGAGGTTCTGACATCCAGAGCTCCCCTGGCGCATGTCCAGGCTCCCTTATATCTTCCGACTCAGTTAGCCATGGCGTCTCCAGCCTAGCCAGGTGTTAGTGGCCATGCCCTTGACCGCCCCCCCATGGCTGCTGGTCTCTGTCCCTCAGGAGGCGATGGCGGGGGAATGAAGGTAGACCAGCTGTTCCAGCACCATCCTCATGGCAGCTCTGATGAGCACAGGGGTCTGTGTGGGAGAGTGTGGGAGGAGAAGCAGGGGCACCAGAGGCAGGGCTGCCAGCTGCCAGGCTTATGCCATGGGGCTAGGTTTCTGAGGTCCCTGGTTTCTGTCACCCGTGGAACACTGGAAACAGGCTCTCCTTCCCATTGATGGCTCTTTTCCCTGTTGTATTTGTTGTAAGAATCCATAAAGGGCTGCCTCTTTCTTTCATGCCTGCTATCTCCCCTGTTCCTCGCCTCCACCCTTGTGCACTGATTTGATGAATAGGAGGCTGAAGGGTGGAGTGGTTGAGAAGTGCCTCCTGCTGCCTCTGCCTGTTGCTGATGTGACGTGGCACAGACTGATGCTGGGGGGAGCGGGATGACACCTCCCTAGAGCGTGCCTTTCACCCACGGTGCGGGTTTCAGTCCGCGTGGAGAGGCGCAGAGGAAACGTGGGCCCAGCCTCCCGTGTCCCCCTCTTCTCTCCCCCTGGGCAGAGCCCTGCCTTATCTCTGGGCCTCAGTTCTGTCTCTTGGTGTTTCCTGTCTCCTTTAGATTCCTCTTTATCAGTGGGACTGCGGATATCAAGTCTTTGCCAGCCTCTTAGGGAGGACTTTGATAAGGAGCTTGTTTTAAACCACTGTGTAGCTCTGCCATAGAAAGCATAGAATGCTTGGAGGTTTTTTTTTTTCTTTCTCCTTTAAACCCACGAGCAGTCACAGTTATGCTGGATAAAGACAAACCATCTTTATCCAGTCCCAGGTCTCCATCACCAAGGTGGCAAGTCTCAGCTGCAATCCAAGTCTAGCCAGCTCTGGCTTGGACCTTGTTTCTGGGGTAAAAGGTAGGCTTTCCAGCCCAGTTCTGGGGAGTCCCTGGCTGCCCAGGTCCTGCTTTAAGGACTGTCAAGAAGTCAGGGCATGGGGTCAGTGGAGCGGGCTATAGCCATAGGGCTGGATCCTTAGATGAACCGTGGCTGCTAGCCCTGCCCTCCCTCACCATGTTCCTGGCACAGAAAGTGATTAAGGTGGTGAACTACTTAATCTATTTACCACAAGCTGAGATGGGACCAAAGAGTGTGGATGGTTCCTTGTGACCCATCCCCTTCTGGAAACCAGAAAAGCTCCTTTTGAAGCAGATCTTCCCAGAGACGTGGCTGTCCCACACCGAGAAAGAGCGCCACTGGGCTCCACTGTGCAAATCCATGCTGTGAGGAAACGATCCAGGCGGAAGTGGCGCTGCCTGGAGCAGCCTCACGGTTGAGCGCTCCATTTTCACCTGTTGTCCCGAGGCTTCCCAGGGCTTCGCTAGCTTCTCTGTGGCCTCTCATATGTGGACTTGGTATCCGCTTGGCCCCCTCCCCAGCTCCATTCAAGACTCTTAAAGGACAGCTTGCCCCTGCTGGTTCATTCACTGAGCTCTCTCATTCCTTGCTTCTGCCAAACAGATTCGGGAAGAGGACAAGAGCCCTCCACCATCCTCGCCCCCTCCCCTCTTCTCTGTCATCCCAGGGGGCTTCATTAGGCAGCTGGTCCGAGAGACTGAGAAAGAGTCCAAGGAAGCTAGACTGAGGAAGGAGGCAGCTCTTGCCTCTCCGGAACGAGAGGTAAGTGGCCCCACCGGAAAAGGACCAGGTGACTGCCAGCACCCACCCTCCTGTCCCTTGAGCCTCCTCTTGCGTCACTTGCCAGCCTTTGTTCCTGCAGTCTCCTCGTTGAGGCGTGTCCTAGCTTTAACATAATCTGTTGAACTCCTATGCATTTGTCAAAACCCAGCTCGGATAGTACATCTCTAGAAAGCTCTCCTGTTACCTTCCTCCTCCTGATTTCCACTTCACCCTCTATGCCTGTCTTAATTTTGGTCAGCAGAGTAATTACTTAATCATGTGACTTAATCGACTAGGGATTCCTTAAGAGCAACAACTGTCTCATTCAACTCTGTATCTTGAGCAACTCTCATAGGACTTGGCCCATGGTGAGCGCTCACGAATTTTTGTTGAGTGAATGAATGAATGGTATCAGCTGATGTATGGTGGGGATCACCGGCCACTACTTTTGCAGAAAGGAAAACTAAATATTAGCAAAGGATGTATAGTTTGCTTTCAGATAAGCAGGAAAGATGGTCAGTTGGTGTTCACCAGTTATTGCTGTATTGGTTGTTAACATACCGAAACCCTTCCATCCCAGGTGGTAAACGGCCATGGGCCCAAGTCCACCAGACGCCTTCCAGCGGCCATGCTCACCTGGGTCCCTTCCCCAAGTCCGTCAGAATTGCCACAAGACAGTAATCACAGGGTTGCTGCTTGGCGCAGGAGGGGGCCTCATGACTCTGCTCCAGATGGCCTCCCTTCTGACCGGCTGGTGTCCACTTAGTCTGAACAGCACTGCTAGATGGAAGCAGTAAATGGACGAGGTGCAGTCCCTGTGCTTCAAGGACATGCAGACTGATCCCAGATGGTGGCCAGGGCCACCTCCCTCCTCCCCCAGCTCTTTGGGCCAGGAAACCCTGGCAGGATGGTGAAGCTGGCACCAGGGACGCAGGCTTGGGTTGCAGTGCACTGGAGCACGTCACAGTGTTAGCGGGAAGGGCCTCTCTTTGCATCTCTGTCGTGCCGTCTTGAGGCGGAGTGGATGCTTTGGTGATGGGGCTGAGTGATGTGGCCTCAGAGTCTGGAGCTGGCTTGAGCCCAACAGGCAGTCTGGCTCTGCCTCCCACACCCCTTCAGCTATTGCTTGCCAGGCTTGTACCCCATGTGCCTGCCTCTGTCCAACCCCAGTGACTGTGCTGCATCAGGGAAGTCCTGTAGCCACCCAGCTGCTGAAACACCCCTGCCACATCCTCGTGGGGGAAGGTGTCAGGGCAGAGAGACTCTGTTCCCACACCTGCCTGACCAGGCGTAAGTAAGTGGGGGCCAAAGTCAGCCCCCCACAGGCTGCTGGAGGCGACGGCATGATGAGGGTTTCTATGTTCTGTTTCTCACTCGACAGGACTCACTGTCGGCTCAGGGGCTCGCTTGATACCCTGTACAACACGGGGGCAGACGGGATTATACCCACTTATCAGAGGTGGCAACTGAGGTTCAGAGAGGTTGAAGCACTTACTTGCTCAATGTCATGAGGCCACATGGGGGCAGACAGAGCCAGAGGCTGTGTGTCTTCTGCTCTGGCAAGCTGCCTGGGAAAGGGCCAGTCTGGGGAGTGAGATGGCTAGTGTGGTGGCCACAGTGGCCTGGTGAGGAAAGGGTTCCAAGAGCCTCTAAGCTGTGTGAGCGTTGCTGTGTGCAGGTTAAGAAGCAGAGCTGAGCAGAGGATGGGGACAGGCTGTCACTGCAGGGTGTGGAAGGCGCCTCTGAGCAGGATGGACAGGCCTCAGACCACAACAGGTGTCTGGACCATGGGCCAAAACGTTCCTGGGCCTGGAGCAGGGCAGCCTCAGGACATGTTCCTGTGAGGCAGCAGGCCCCGGCTTGCTCCTGCCAGTTTAATTTTCCTGCTCCATCACTAAATAACTCTGGCCCCTCTCCCCTCACCTAGCACTGCTAGTTTTATTTGGTCCTCATAGAGTCCTTGTAAGGAGTCATTAGCATCCATCACCATTTTGCAGGAATGGAAATGAGGCTCTGGGAGGTGACCTGGTTTTCCTAAGGCCACCCAGTCATCGAGGGGCAGGGAGAGACAGTAATAACATCCAACAGGAAGAGATCAAGTGTCAGAGACCCGGGTTCTAGCTCTGGCCCCACCACTCTGTGTGCTCCAGGCTGGATCCCACCCACTCTCAGCTTTCGCTTGCCCATCTGTGAGATGGTTGTGCTGTGAGCTTCCTCGGCCCCCATGATTCGAGATGTGCTGCTTCCCCCTTAGACTAGGAGGCTGCAGGTGGGATCTGAGGGCCTCGGCGACCAAGGAAATCCACAGGAGGGGAATGCACAGCATGGAGGGGAGGAGGCCGGGCTGGGCTATCTTGTCAGGTGCATCCCTGCATTGCTGTCTCCTCTGTGGGGGTTTGGTTTTAAAAATAAAGTACTGACTCACTTCAAAACGGTACAGACAGTGCTGAGATTTGCCAGGTACAGCCAATCCCTTTCCAAGATGGTGACCTGCTTGGCCCCAGAAGGTCAGACTGAGCCACCAGGCCATGGGGTCTCAGCCTTCTGTTGCATATTGCAGTCTCCCAGGGGCCCACCACCCAGAGCAGCTGCTTCAGATCCTCTGGGATTGGAACCAAAGGGTCAGAATTTTTTAAAAAGCTCCTAGGAGACTCCAGTGAGTCCCAGAAAGACAAGCAAGTTTGTTAAGGCTCAGCAGTTAGGGATACTGTCTTTACACTCAGAGAGGCCTGTGTGACTTTTTTGTTCTGGGTTTGTCTCTTGGGCCACCTAACATCTTTGTGTTTGCTCCCTTATCTGTGGAATGGGGAGAAGTTCAGAACCTGCTTCACTGGCCTCTTTACTGGGTAAGTCAGATATTGCAAGATGGTCATGTAGGGTCGTCCTCAAGGTTGATAGTAACACTGGTCATTATTGTTATGTGTATTACTATTTTCATTTTACAAAGATGAGGACTGAGACTGTGCTCTGGAGGCGACGCCAGTCAGAGCTAGAACGGGACACAGAATATGGTCCTGCTGCAAACTTGCATGAGCACACAGAGCTCTGGGGCTTCAGGGTCCATGAGGCCGTTTTTCTGATCCAGGCCTTCAGGCACAGACTTGCTGAGGAGGGGGCATTTGAGCTGGGTATAGAAGGATGAGTTGCTCATGGATGAGTGGAGACAGGCAAGGGTGTTCCAGGCAACAGGCCCATTGTGAACAAAAGCATAGAAGCTGGGCAGTCAGGTGTGAAATGTGCAGTTGAGCAGGGACAGTGAGACCAGACGGCAGAGGGGTGGGGGGTTCTTCTTCAACAGCTTCGAATGGGAGATGGCTGTGTTGAACGGCTTTCCTGGAGACTGGGCAACTGCATGGCTGTGTTGAGTGGCTTTCCTGGAGACTGGGTAACTGCTGAAATCTTTGACCAGGTTTTAAGTGACTGGCAGCAAACTGATGGGACGCCAGCTCTGGCTGTGGCAGTGCCCAGGTGAGGGAGAGTCGACCTGGGTTTGGGAGAGGAGACTCGCGTGTGCAGGTGGACTCGGCACAGTCCTGGGCCTGGTTTGGGTGCACAAGGAGGGTGAGAGGCCCAGATTCCCAAGTGCAGGTGTGCGGGAGCCTGGCTCTAGCAGGGTCCAAGGTCCCAAGCACACAGACCAGGGCAGGTTTGTGGCCGGGCCTCAGGGTAGAATTGCCCCTGCTGGCTCCTCCCGCAGAGGCCACGCTGGCCCTGGAGCTATTCTGGCCACAGCCAGGCTGGCTGGAAGTGGGCGGGATGGGCAGAGCTGCCACAGGGCAGTAGAAAGATGTGGGGGAGGAACAGGTGGGGGAGACCCCTGGGTGTGAGGTACCCAAGTGTTGGCCAACCAAGAGCGGAGGACCTTGGGGCCGAAGCAGGACCCTCACCTAGTGCAGAAGGACCAGCAGCAGCAGCTGGTTACGTTCAGTTCTCTGAAATTTCCACATCTTGGCATGCAGAAAATCTGGAGGGTCAGGTGGTATCTGCCTGCACTGAGAGGAAACCAGTTCTCAGAGGGGATAGGTGATGTCATCCAGGGTCACTCAGCTGGAGAGCTCCAGAGCCTAGACTAGGACAGGTCCTCTGATGACAGGCTGCACGTCCTTTCCCATCCCACCCTGGCCCACTGGGGAGGGTTGGGCGCCATAATGGAGCACCAGCATCAGTGGCAGCAGCCAGAGTGGCTCCTGGCGCTGAGGACGTGCTGGGTGCTGGGCTCGGTTTCCACACGTTACCCTGAAGCCGCCCACCCACCCCGAGAGGCTGTTATGGCTCTCGTTTCATTGGTAAGGAAACTGGCTCGGAGACGGAAAGTAATTTACCTGAGGCTGCACAGCTAGCTAGTGGCAGAGTTTGGAGTGAATTTGGGTCTGTTGGGCTCCAAAGTCCACTTTCCTTTCGTAATGTCACTTGGCCTTCAAGTTCTGAGCCAAGGTCTAGGATGTAGGACTTTGAGGTTTGGCTCATTGCTCCTTGGTGCTTGAGGCTATGTGAGGGAATGAATGGCTGGGTGACTGAAGAAATGAATGGATGAGTGGATGGCAAAGCTGTCTGGTCAGCATGCAGCTGAGAACGGTTGTGGTGTCTCTTCTAGATTCCAGAGGTTTCTGCTGGCCAGCCCAGCACTGGCACCAAGCCTGGGAGCCAGAACACCCAGTCAGGCTCTCCCCCAAGCGCAGACGTGCTGGGCAGGAAGAGTGAGGAGCCTGGGACCATGGACCCTGTGCTGATGACCATCAATGGCGAGAAGCCCCAAGAGTCAGGTCCCAGTGGGACACCTGCCAAAAAAAGCCTGCCCTTCAGGAGAGGGGTGAGGAGGGGTGACGTGTTGTTGATGGTGGCCAAGCTGGACCCGGACTCAGCCAAGCCAGAGCAGAGGACCCAGCCCCGAGATGCCCCTACTTCCAAGACCCCACCCCCAGCAACGGATCCTGGAGGGGGAAAAAAGGGGGACACTCCAGGGACTCCTCGTGGCCCCCAGGCCAGCACCACAGATACACTGCCGAAGCCTGAGAAGACGCAGACTGGGGGCCTTGGGGACCCAGGAACTGTGCTGCCAATGAAAGGGGAGCAGGATCAAGGCACAGTGGGGAAAGGGGGCGAGGCCCCTCAGACCAAAGGGGTGAAAAAGGGGGAGCTCCAGGGCAAAGAGGGGTTGGGTGATGGGGGTCAACCAGGGACAGCGGAGAAGGGGGCAGGGGATCCCCCAAACAAGGGGGCAAAGGGGAGTCTCTCCAGGGATGTAGCAGGTGAAGGGAAGTGGGCTGGAGCCCAAGCCCCAGTGAGAAGGTGGGGAGGTTCCCTGGGCAGAAGAGGCAAGTGGGACAGTCCCCAGCGTAAGAAGGACAAAGAAGGTGCACTCCTGAGTAAGGCAGACAAGATGGAGGAACCTCAGACCAAGGTGGAGAAGACGGGCAAAGTGCCGGGGAAGGTGGGGGAGGCTTCCAAAACCATGGACAAGGCAGGTGAGCCTCAAAGCAGGACTGGGGAGGCAGGGGAGCCCCGGGGCAAGATGGAAAAGATGGGGCCGCCTCAGAGCGCCTCTGGAGAGGCAGGTAAAGCCGGGGGTAAGGCAGAGAAGGATGATAAAGCCCCCAAGGAGGTGGGTGCATGTGGGGATACCCCGACAACAGCTGGTAAGGAGGACCAGCCTGAGAGCAGAGGACAGAAAGTGGAAGAGCCCAGCCCCAGGGCAGGCACTGGGGCCGGGGCCCTGGAGATGGAGCCGGGAGGACCCGAGCAGCCTGCTCCGGGCATGGAGAGCCAGGAGGGGAGTGGAGGAGGCCAGAGCGGAGTCTCGGAGCAGGTGAGGGGCCTGCGGGGGCGGGGAGGCGCAGGCCAGAGAAGGGGGACGGGGAAGGCTTGTCCCTGGGGGTGGACAAGGCGGGGACCGGAGATGGACAGGAGTGGAGGGTGGCCAGCCCAGGGGAGGGACCAGGCACGTTCCCCTCTACACACAGGGGTCTGGAGACCCCACAGGGGAATCTGACCTGTCCCCAGGTAGATTCTCCACAGAGTGAGGCAGTGTCCCAACCATGAGAGATGGCCCCTTGCTACTGAGCTTACAAAGTCACGAGATAGTTCTTCGAGCTGTGTAAATGGCAGATTGCTCAAAATGCAGATTCCCAGGCCCCACTTTTGAGCTTCCCTTTCTGATAGCTAGGTTGGGGCCATGGCCTCTGCATTTAAATAAGCACCCCCACTTGCACCAGGGTATTCTGGTTTAGCTGGTCCCAGGCATACTATGAGAAATGCCCATGCAAGGGGTCTGCCCCTCGCACGGGGGCAGGGGAGGGTGCATCCCCTTGCGCTAATTTGTGTGACCTTTGCCCCCAGGCTCCTGAAGACAGATGGTATGAGGCAGAGAAGGTCTGGCTGGTTCAGAAGGACGGATTCACTCTGGGTAATTTGGGGTGTCGGCACGTCTGGGGTCTGAGTCTTCCTCTCACGCCCCCAGTGCTGGTTGCTGTGTGTGCCAGGTCCTGATCACAGTGTGGGGACTGAGGGGGAGGGAGGGGTCAGGGGCAGCTGGAACTAGAATGCGGAGACATGGCTTTGGAGTGGGACTGGTTGGGTGTCGTTTGACTCAGCAGCTGGTCTGTTGGGTGCTATTTTCAAAGGCGTTTGTGCCTTGGCAATTAGATACCTAGCTAATTCATTAAAGCAACAAGCATCGTTTGGCTTCCGCAGCCTTGTGTCTGGAACCTAGTGCAGGTGACCTCGACTTGTGAACCAGCCTTTGTCGATTACTTGTGACTGGTGACCACACTCAACTGAGAAGTGATTCTGAGTCTGTTCAGAACACGGCTGGGAGGAGTGATTGATTAGTGATGTCTGGAGGGCTCTTGCGGGAGGAGTGGCAGCCCATATGCCGTTATTTGCCGTCTTGAGTCTAGGGATGTAGTGGACAGTGTGCCCAGCCAGTGCCTGTGGCTGCCAGCTGATAGAAGCCCCAGATGAGTGAGCCCCAGCCCGTCAGACCCACACCTCCACGGGTCTGGGGTCACAATTCAGCACCCTTTCTGTAAGCAGGCCCCCAAGGAAGAGGATGACACCCATCTCCCCTGTCCCAGGCCCTCTCTCCTGCTCCCTGGCCTGACTCAGCAGCTCACAGCCTCTCCCTTCTCTTCTTCTTTCCTCCCCCCCACCCCCGCCCCGTCCCACTCCATCTTCCTCCCCTCTTTCCCTGTCCTTCCCAACACCTCTCGCTGTACCTCTCCACCCCTGGGGTGTCTTCCAGCAACGGTGCTGAAGCCAGACGAGGGAACAGTGGACCTGCCGGCAGGAAGGGTGCGGCTGTGTGTTGACGCCGACAGTAGCGTCACCGACGTGGACGAGGAGCACGTTCACCGGGTGAGCCCCCGGCCCGCCCTGCCTGCCCCACCCCCCTTCCCCCACTGTGAGAGGGTTCCTCGCTTGACTGCACCCAGTACTTCCCCTCGGTGCCCTGGGGGCCTGTAGGGAGGTTCACCATTGAACTCGCTGCTCTGCTAGCGGTGTCCTGAAAGGGTTTCATTGCTCTGTCCCATGGTGCCCCCTTCATGAGGACACGTTAAGAGAGGTGTTTGTCAGATCTTGGGCCTGGGAATTCTTCTGCTGAAGAAAGTGATTGTTTTCCTTTGTATGGACTTTGGTATGCTTCCTCCTTCACCCTGGCTGCCAGGAGACTCAGAGCCAAATTTGCAGCTTGCCATTAGCCTTGGCGTAGGTTCCAGTGGCCTGCCTATTGGGTATCAGCCTTTAGTTTGGTTCTTCTTTTTTGGTTGTTTTGCATAATTTTTTGCACTGCACCATGAATCTGTGTGAGAATAAGAATCTAATGAAAGAAGTAAAAGGTCTTGTCCTGACGCTTTCCACCCTTCACATCTGCTACCTGAGGAAAAGCTTCTTCCAGGAGTTCTCCTTGGGCCTCATTCACCTTCACCCTTCTCCCCTCCTCCTCTGCCCACCTCAGGCCCACTCCTCCCACTAGTGCTGGGAGTTTGCAGAGGGCCAGTGTCCTCAGGAAAAAAAACTGACTCCCTAAAGACCAGGGCTGACCCAAATCACAGAGCATTAGGCCCAGGAAACTCCTTGGAGCCAGACACAATGCTAGAAAGCTTTTCAAATGGATGCCCCCAGGGAGAGGCAGCAGTCACTCCTTGCTTCTAGCGGGTCTAGGTGATGAGTGTGTGGTGGGCTGTCAGAGAAATGGGGCAGTCCTCCTCGAGCACGCAGAGCTCCCCGCCGAGACGCAGAGGGAAGGAGGCAGCAGAGGCCGCACTCTCCAGGCACAGCGCCTTTCTGCCTGAGAGACAGGAGGCACGTGAATCTTGCTGCGTGTCCTCAGAGCATCTCCCCTCCTGNGGTGGGCTGTCAGAGAAATGGGGCAGTCCTCCTCGAGCACGCAGAGCTCCCCGCCGAGACGCAGAGGGAAGGAGGCAGCAGAGGCCGCACTCTCCAGGCACAGCGCCTTTCTGCCTGAGAGACAGGAGGCACGTGAATCTTGCTGCGTGTCCTCAGAGCATCTCCCCTCCTGGTGCCCTGAGCGCAGGGAGGCAGGACCCGTGTGGGAGGGGCGGCTGCCAGTCGCACAGGGCGCAGGAGAGGCAGTGCCGCTGCTTCATCTGTAGGTTATGTCGCTCTCTGCAGAGTCCTCAGCGCACCGCTGCCCAGGAACTGGATCACCGGGCCGTGCATGGGGGCAGGGGGTGGAGGCGGGGGTGGTGGTGGTCGTGGTGGTGTGGGGGCCCAGGAGGCCAGAGGACGCTCTGTGTGACGGTTCGCAGGCCAACCCCCCGGAGCTGGACCAGGCTGAGGACCTGGCCTCCCTGGTCAGTGTCAACGAGTCCAGTGTCCTGAACACGCTTCTGCACCGCTACCAGGCTCAGCTACCTCTCACCCACGCCGGGCCCGACCTGATCTTCCTCCAGCCCCAGGGGCTCATGGCACCCTCTGCCGGCAAGGTGAGGGGGCACCAGGGGTGGGGCGGGGCCGGGTCAAGGTCCTTCCGCATCTCAGGAGCAGAGCCCCCAGAGCCCCTGCGAGGCTGTCTGAGCAGCAGCCTGCAGACATGGCTGCTGGGGTGTCAGAGCATCGGGGAACCTTGGGGACCCCATGGTCCCCCCTCCTTAGAGGGGAGGAGAATGGATACAAGCAGCAGCAGGCGCGTGAGAGATGGTGACCGTGGGCGAGGACGTGCTGGATGCTGTCGGGTCTGTCAGACTCTGCTCCAGGCAGCTTTGCGTGTCATCTCAGCCAGTCCTCAGGTCCACGAGAGGACGGGGGCCTAGACTAGCCCTTTTCCACGGATGGAAGCTGGGCCAGGTCCAGACTCAGGCTTGGAGCTGGAGGAGCTGCGGTGAAACCCACGTGGCTGGGCCCTCTGTGTTCTGAAGCCCAGGCCGGACCCTCGGGAGTCCCAGACACCGCATGAACTGGGAAACTCAAGCCTCCCTTGTACTTTTGTTTGTTTCTACACCCTGTGGAGTGTAGAAACGGTCTGTTGTCGAGACTGCAGTCATAGCGAGAGGACTCTCTCGGCGCCACCTTGTGGAGGGGCCTGCAGCTGCAACCCCGTCATTTGCGTCCCATCCCCTCAGTATTCTGGCCTGGAGAATTCCATGGGCTGTGTAGTCCACGGGGTCACAGAGTCGGACACGACTGAGGGACTTGCACTTCACTTCACCCTCAGTTCACCTGGTTGCTCCTGTCTGAGATAATGATGGAAGGTCCCATGTGCAAAGGCGGGCATATCAACCCGCCTTTGTGGAGCTTCTTGTCCTCGTGGGGAAGACAGGTCCATCGTGACAAAGAGAAGTGTGTGGAGGAGATTATAGGAGGTAGGAATGGCTGGTTCCAGGTCTCACATGTGGTCAAAGTGACTCTGCTCCTGCTCTGAGCCTGGTGGAGATTTTCAGCAGAACAGTGACATGTAGTGTGACTTACGCTAGGAAAGGATCCTCTTGGCCGTGGGGTGGAGGTGAGAGGCGGGCAGAAGCGGGGGCAGGGAGATCCACTGGAGGTCAGAATCTCATCTGGGCTCCATTCAGAGGGCCTGTTGGCCCGGGAGGGGTCAGGTTTCTAGGATTCCTGCTAATGCACCTCAGTGCTTTGGAAAGGTCACGACATCCCTTATCTGTCAACTGGGGATGAGAAGCTGCATCTTGTCCTTGGAGTCCCACAGGACAAAGGCATTTGTAGCCCCTGAATGATGCTGAGTCCATTAAAGAGAGGGCCATAGCCTGGACCCCCTCTCCAAGGCTTCTCTTCTCTCTAGGACGCCCTTCGTGCCCCCTCTAGGTCACCCTCCCAGCCGCTCCCCAACCTGGCTGTTCTGGCCAAGGGCCATGAATGCATCCCCTCTCTCTTTCTGGGCAGGCCATGCTCCAAGCCTTATAAGAAGCTGAGCTCCAGCTCTGTAGAAACCCCCCGGAGAGGTGTTTGTCTCAGGTCCCTCCTCTGCAAGTTTGGTTCTCACAGTTCTCAGTTGTCTTGGATTGTGGCATCCTTTACTCTGGCTGGATCAAATAGCCTCATAATGCAGGCATTAGGACCCACCCTGGTAGGAGGAACTTGAATCCTGTGAGCCCAAGCTAAGCCCCTGTAACTGCTGGGCTGGGGCTGGGCCCCGCTCAAGTCACCCTGCCTCCCCACACCTGCTCCTTGGCTGGGTCGCGTCTGGTTCCTCACGTGGCCACCAGGTGGCAGCAGAGACCCGCAGGAGGGGACTGGGGCCACCTTGAAGATGGGCTGGGTAGGGTCTGGACAGGGCTAGGGGCCTTTCTCACTGGGAGTCTGGGCCCACCCAGTGGCTGGGAGCTGGGTATATGCGTGGGGGGTGCAGGCCTCTGTTGGAGTGAGTTGCTGTGACTGTGGGGTGTGGATGGGCACACCTGTGTACAGAGGCCTCTGCTGCTGTTGGGTATGTGTGCCCTTGACCATGCCCGTGTGCAAGCACGTAAGGGTACGTGTGTGTCTGCAGGATCCTCCCTTCTCCCCTGCAGGCCTGAGAAGGCTGGTGGTTGGGACAGCCTGGGAGGTGCTTGGGGCTCAGACCCCGAGGCTCTCTGCCTGCCTGTGCCCCCAGGCCGCGCCCAGCCAGCCTTGTCTTCCTTTGGGGAGGGGCTCGTCTCCCTTTGGGGAAGGGCCTGTCTCCCTTTGGGGAAGGGCCTGTCTCCCTTTGGGGAGGGGCTCGTCTCCCTTTGGGGAGGGCCTTGTCTCCCTTTGGGGAGGGGCCTGTCTCCCTTTGGGGAGGGCCTTGTCTCCCTTTGGGGCGGGGCCTGTCTCCCTTTGGGGAGGGCCTTGTCTCCCTTTGGGGCGGGGCCTGTCTCCCTTTGGGGCGGGGCCTGTCTCCCTTTGGGCAGGGCCTTGTCTCCCTTTGGGGAGGGGCCTGTCTCCCTTTGGGGAGGGGCCTGTCTCCCTTTGGGGAGGGGCCTGTCTCCCTTTGGGGAGGGGCTTGTCTCCCTTTGGGGAGGGGCCTGTCTCCCTTTGGGGAGGGCCTTGTCTCCCTTTGGGGCGGGGCCTGTCTCCCTTTGGGGAGGGCCTTGTCTCCCTTTGGGGCGGGGCCTGTCTCCCTTTGGGGAGGGGCTTGTCTCCCTTTGGGGCGGGGCCTGTCTCCCTTTGGGGCGGGGCCTGTCTCCCTTTGGGGAGGGCCTTGTCTCCCTTTGGGGAGGGGCCTGTCTCCCTTTGGGGAGGGCCTTGTCTCCCTTTGGGGCGGGGCCTGTCTCCCTTTGGGGAGGGCCTTGTCTCCCTTTGGGGCGGGGCCTGTCTCCCTTTGGGGAGGGGCCTGTCTCCCTTTGGGGAGGGCCTTGTCTCCCTTTGGGGAGGGGCCTGTCTCCCTTTGGGGAGGGCCTTGTCTCCCTTTGGGGCGGGGCCTGTCTCCCTTTGGGGAGGGCCTTGTCTCCCTTTGGGGCGGGGCCTGTCTCCCTTTGGGGAGGGGCCTGTCTCCCTTTGGGGAGGGCCTTGTCTCCCTTTGGGGAGGGGCCTGTCTCCCTTTGGGGAGGGCCTTGTCTCCCTTTGGGGCGGGGCCTGTCTCCCTTTGGGGAGGGCCTTGTCTCCCTTTGGGGCGGGGCCTGTCTCCCTTTGGGGAGGGGCCTGTCTCCCTTTGGGGCGGGGCCTGTCTCCCTTTGGGGCGGGGCCTGTCTCCCTTTGGGGAGGGGCCTGTCTCCCTTTGGGGAGGGCCTTGTCTCCCTTTGGGGCGGGGCCTGTCTCCCTTTGGGGCGGGGCCTGTCTCCCTTTGGGCAGGGCCTTGTCTCCCTTTGGGGCGGGGCCTGTCTCCCTTTGGGGAGGGGCCTGTCTCCCTTTGGGGCGGGTCTCGTCTCCCTTTCTCAGCTTTGGGGTCCTGCTGAGCCTTTTGCTTTGTGTCAGAATGGGGGTCGTCACTGTTCCTGGGGGTCTTGGGCTGTAAAGGCCAACAGTGCCCTGGGGGCCCAGGTTTGGGGGAGGGCTGCCCCATTGGGGTTTGTCCCCCTGGTCCTGCCAGGCCACTGGGGAGGGTGGGTGGGGCCTTACTGGTCCACTGGTCACCCAGTTAGCATCCTGGGCCTCTGATGCTTCCTCTGGCCAGGCCCGGTCCTCTGCTTCCTGCGATGCCTTTTCACTGCCCTTGCTAGCTCTGCTTCTGTCTTCCATTCTCCCCGAAAACCATGCTAAACAGACGTTTCTCAAGGTCACCGGTGGTTTCCATGCTGCCCCGTGGTCAGTTCCCTGGTGTCCTCTGACCTGACTCTCAGCGCACTTCAGAGGCTGGTCCCCCTCCTCCTGCCGCCACTCCCTTCCTTAGCTCCCAGGCTCTGCTCTCCTGGTTTTCCTCTCGTCCACCAGCCCTCCCTCTCAGCCTCCTTGCTGCTACTGCTGCTAGGTCGCTTCAGTCGTGTCTGACTCTGGGCAACCCCATAGACGGCAGCCCACCAGGCTCCGCTGTCCCTGGGATTCTCCAGGCAAGAATACTGGAGTGGGTTGCCATTTCCTTCCCCAGTGCATGAAAGTGAAAAGGGAAAGTGAAGTCCTTCAGTCGTGTCCGACTCTTTGTGACCCCATGGACTGCAGCCTAGCAGGCTACTCTGTCCATGGGATTGGAAAGAGGACTGGAATGGGGGGCCATTGCCTTCACCCTCAGCCTTCTTAGCTGGTCCCTGATCTCTTCAGGTCAGCCCCTTCCCCACACCTCTTCTCTCTCCCTCTTTAAAGGCCCATTTCCGTAGTGATCTCATCCAGGCTAGTGGCTTTTAAATGACTCCTGTTCAGTGTAATTTAATTAGTTGGTTTGCTTGTCACCTCTCTTCTCCCAAATGAAAGCAAGTTCTTTAGGCAGGGCTTTTTTATATATCAAAATGTCTTTGTAAAGGTATGATTTACATACAGTTAAAGTCATTTCTTTTCACGTTTAGTTCTGTAGGTTTTTGACAAACACAATTGTGTAATTGCCTCCACCCATCAATTACAAGAAGTTCCATCACCCCCAAAAGTTTTCTACACCCTTGTGGCTATCCCCTCCCGCATGCCCTGCCCTCGGCAGGCGCTGTGATCTGTTTTTTGTCCCCTTTCCCTAGTTTTGCCTTTTCTGAAAAGTCGTATAAATGGACTCGTACAGCATGTAACCTTTCGAATTGGCTTCTTCCACTTAGCACAATGCACACAACGCCCACATTTGGAATTCACTCATATTGTTGCAGCTCTGGGCTGTTGGTTCTTTTATTCTATTGTATAGCTTTGTTTATCCATTCAGAGGGGAACCCACTGTCCCAGTTTCCCTGGGCTGGAGTGGTTTTTCTGGGACATGGGACTTCCGAGACTAAAACTAGGGTGATTGGTGGCCTTATTGGCTCCTTAGTTGAAGGACATTTGCGTTGTTTCTAGGTTTTTTTGTGTGTGTGATTTTGAATACATAGTCAGTGTAGTCGGTGACAGAGAGAGGGCAGTTTGGTGACAGTGGGTGTGTGTTTGTTGTGGGCAAATCCCCAGGCACGGGGCCTGCTCTGCTGTGGGATGCACATTTCGCTGGGAAAGAAGTTGCGAAGCTGTTCTCCAGACAGGCCTTACTGTGGGGCTTTCCCACCGGCCTTGTGGGGAGCTCCAGTTGTCCTGCCTCTTCGAAAGAGCTTGGTAGCGAGTGTCAAAAAAAAAAAAAGGTTAAAACCTGTTTTTAGCTATTTTAACAGGTGTATAACGGTATCTCCTCATAGTTGGCAGTGTGTGTGTATACTCAGTGGCCCAGTCGTGTCTGACTCTCTGCGACCGCATGGACTGCAGCCCGCCAGGCTCCTCTGTGGAACTCTCCAGGCAGGAACACTGGAGTGGGTTGCCGTTTCTTTCTCCAGGCAATCTTCCCGACCCAGGGATCGCGCCCACATCTCTTGCATCCCTTGCACTGGTAGATAGATTCTTTGCCACTGGTGCCAGCAGGAAGCCCCACGGTGGGTGAAGATTTCCTTTATCTGTTTTGAGGAGTGTTGTGTGCCCAGTGCCTGCTATATAGTAGACATTCGATGAACGTTTTGCTTTTGAGTGAAGAGCGAGTGGATGGATGAACAGAGTGGAAGCAGCTTCAGGTATCATCGAAATCTGTTATGGCAAACACTTAGGACATGTACCACCATCTCCCCAGGCCCCATTCTGTTTCCATGGCAGGCATCACTAATCAGTCGGGCCACTTATCCAGCTGCTTTGTTCAGGCAGGTACAATCCGGTGATTTGCATAGTAGCAGTGAGATGAACCCCACGAGCTCTAGTTCAGGCCTCTCATTAGTGGAAGAGCAGGCCCAGGCTCAGTTCAGGGTCCGAGACTGTGCGTGGACTCACAGAGGGCCAGTGGTGGAACTCGACCTTCACACTGGGCTCTCCTCAGAAAAACGCACCGCTTCTCTGTTACGTCTGGAGTGGGACGGGAGCAGGAGCGCGGATCTGGGCTCGGTGCTGGTCGTGGAGGGCTTCCTGGGCTCTGGCTCGGTGGGAAGGCTGATGCCTGTGATCTTCGCGCAGGTGCCTAGGAACCGCCGGGACGGCCTGCCTGCCCACATCAGCTCCCTGGCCCAGCGGGCGTACTGGGCTCTACTGAGCCAGCGGAGAGACCAGAGCATCGTGACCCTGGGCCGGAGCGGTGCTGGCAAGACCACCTGCTGCGAGCAGGTCCTGGAGCACCTGGTGGGGATGGCGGGCAGCGTGGATGGCAGGGTCTCAGGTATAGTGGTCACCAGGTGACATGCAGCCAGGACATGGGGGGGGGGGTGGCGTAGGAAGAGGGAAGGGAGAGTTGGAGGAGGCACTGGGTGGCCCTTTCTTACATCCAGTCAGCCAGCCTTCACTGGATGCGTGTGTGCAGACCCTGGCCTGGCTTCCAGGCAGGGCCACCCCTGGCCTGCTAAGATGCTTCTGTGTGAATTAGAAGCTAGATCTTCCTCCAGATACCACTGCCATCTGCAGGTCAGTCATCAGCGCCCGGTCGTTGTTAGGACAAGCACTTGACGGCCACGTCCTGGGCCAGCATCCTGATAGCTGTGCAAGCCTATGAGTGTGTGATACAAATGCTGCTCCCTTCGACATGGGGTCCCCGTGCAGTGCACGGCCTGCTGGACTCTGCAGAGGACCTGGCGAGTAACGACAGGGCAGGGCCTGTGCTCAGGAGGAGCCGATGGCCGGAGGGAGGCTCAGCGGCACGTCTGTGCCCGACTCCAGCACCCTGTGCCACGAGGTGGTAGAGCAGCATCGGGGGGAGAAGGAGGGGTCACGGCCGAGGGGCGGGTGGCTGCCCGGAGGAAACAATGTGTGAGCTGAGCCTTACAGAGAGTGTCAGTCGATAATGATACTTCAGCATCGGCAGTGACCACAGTGAGTGCTTGCTGCGGTCTCGTGAGCCAGACTC
Source organism: Neotragus moschatus (assembly GCA_006410615.1). Taxonomy (NCBI): domain Eukaryota; kingdom Metazoa; phylum Chordata; class Mammalia; order Artiodactyla; family Bovidae; genus Neotragus; species Neotragus moschatus. The sequence goes on along the minus strand of SJYA01002485.1, from coordinate 1,614,457 downwards.
CATCCCAAACAGGTCGACCGATTCATTATCTAAAACAGCCCTGGAAAGAAGATGTCATTATTATTTGAATTTTATAGAGGAGTCCAGTGAGATGCAGAGAGGTTAACCAGCTTGCCCAGACCACGTGGCTCATACACCCTAGTGCCAGTTTTCAAAGCCAGGCAGGCTGGCTCCAGAGCTGTTATCCCTGGGCCAGAGTTCTCAACCTACTGTTGCCCCTTTGAGGGCTTTTAGATGTTACTTCTGCTACTCACCATGTACCTGTTTATGCAGTTAGGTCTGGTGTATGTGTGTGCGTGTGCGTGCGTGCATGCATGTGCGTGCATACGTGTGTGCGTGCGTGTGCGTGCGTGTGCGTGCGTGCGTGTGTGTGTGTGCATGTGCGTGCTCCATACATAAGAAAGGAAAACTTCCGCACCTTTCAAAAATCAGTTTCTGCCCTCTTGAGGGCAGTATTCACCCTGCTGAGAATATATGGCCTAAGCAATACTGCTTTTCTTGGTATAATAGCAAACATAATACTAACAGCACCCCCTTTGGAGCCTGTTCTAAGCACTTTGCATTATTAAATCTTTTAGTCTTCATGACAACCACGTGAGGAAGGGAGGTACTTACCCATCTTATATAGATGGAGCGTCTGAGACACAGGAAGGTTAATTTGCTCCAAACCAGGGAGACCCCGTATTCACACTTGCTTAACCGTGGTGTCATCCTGCTTCTCCCCGCGGTTGTGCCAGTGCTTTATTGAGCACCTGCTCTGCATCTGGTGCAGGCTAGGAGCTGGGCATCCAGCCGGGAAAGGCACCAGTCTTGGCCCTTGCAGAATGCAGGTCTCCCAAAAGTGTGTGGGGGTTGGAGGGTGGGAGTCAGGCTAGGCTATATCCAGGCGCCTGGTACAGAGAGGAACTTGGGAAATAGCTGTGGGAAGACTGCAGGGCTTTTCAAAGCTGCTGTGATGGGGAGCTCCCTGAGAGCCCTGGCTGCCTCCTAAACTCCACCAGGTCCAGGGGGCGCTGGGACAGCCCCTGTCACTCGGATGGCACCAGTCCGGGGTCTGTGCATCTCCTTGTCTGGACTCAGCCTCGCTCCCCTGCTCTTCTGCTCTCAGCACAGGGCCAGCCCAGCAGTGAAATGGGCTTGGCTTAGGGCTGATCTGGGGAGGCGGCAGCGGTCCCACTGGGGCCTGGGGCCAGAGTGGGGTACTGTGAGAGGCGGGGGTGGCAGTGCCTGGGCCACGGGTGATGCCCCACCCCTGTCCCTGCAGTGGAGAAGATTCGAGCGGTCTTCACTGTCCTCCGGGCCTTCGGCTCTGTGTCCACTGGCCACAGCCGCAGTGCCACCCGGTTTGCCATGGTGATGTCACTGGACTTTAACGCCACAGGCCGAGTCACGGCTGCCCAGCTCCAGGTGAGGCCTCTGGGTGGGAGAGGGAGGGAATCTTCAGAGCTGCAGGGTCCCAGCCCCACTCAGCAGGGCCCATGCCTCCAGCTGGGACCCTGGAATGTGTCTAAATGGTCATCACTCCCCAGGCTGTGGCCAGCTCCTCCCCACCTCGTTCACTGCCCCCACATCCCGTCCCAGAGCAAACTGGCCTGTCTGCATCTTGGAGTATCACAGGGATGAAATATTCTTGAGTAAATACATAATTCAGCCACTCATTAGTTGGGTCTTAAAAGTGAAATTAAACAGACTCTCTCCAGCCTTCTGCAGCAGCTCGTGTGTGATGAGCACATGGCCTGTTTGTTCCCATCTCTAAAATTGCCTGCCCCCTCTCCTTCCTCCCCACAAACATTCTATTTGAACAGAAAATAGGATTAGGTTATTAGAAGGGTTGTTTGTATGTGGAACTGGGATAATATCCAGACTCGCTGGTGCCAAATAAATCCCCTTTCTGAACTGGCCCTGAAATTCTCGCATTCGTCACCATTTTGGTCGAGTTATTACAGGCTTCCATTCCATAAGAGTATGTTAGAGGGTGGCTCTTATGTATGTTAACTGTGATTACCTTTGGATTCCTTAATCAGAATGAGTTCCTTAATCAAGGAGCATTTGTTACCTCCCTGCGTGGAATCTGAATCAATAAGACCAAGGCCCGGATGTTCTGATTCGGAGGTGTCCAGCCAAGTTGGGGCCTGATATGTTGCCTCAAACAGTTGAGTGGTTTTGGGTGGGGCAGCCTAGTTGGCCCCGTGGTGACCAGGTGTCTGTCCTCTCCTTGGCAGACGATGCTTTTGGAGAAGAGCCGCGTGGCCCGGCAGCCAGAAGGGGAAGGCAATTTTGAGGTGTTTTCCCAGATGCTAGCTGGGTTGGACCTGGATCTCAGGTGAGCGACTGGGCTGGGTGGGGCCAACCGAGGCCAGTGAGACAGAGGGTGTTGGCTCTCCCGGGGCCCAGCCCCAGCTCTGCCCAGAGTTGAGCGGAGCCCAGTGATGAGGAACCTGGCCTCTGATTCCAGCTGCCTGGGACTTCTGGCCTGGGGAACCTGGCCAGGTGCCATCTGCTCTGAACCGTGGTTTCTTCCTCTGTAAAGTGGAAGCAGTACCTTGTAGGATTAAGTGAGATAATTCACGTACGGCTCTTTACCCATGCTGGGGTGTGGAGGATGTCTGCTCTGGTGCTGGTATTTTGGTCCAGGCTCTGACAGCAGCATGGGAGATGGGCAAGGAACAGCAGACCCCACACCTTGCAGAAGTTCCTCAACTCTGTGAGAGCCCTGGCTGTACCTGAGGTATCTCAGGGCAAGGAGGCCCCAGGTGAGAAGCCAGGAGCCCTATCTCGGAGGGCCTCCTGAGGGAGGTGGCCCGGGGAGTCCTCTCTGCCCCTCCCTGACTCCTGGGCATCCTTGGGCACATGACTCCCTGTCTCTGAGCCTCGGTCTCCTCACCTGTGGAGAGAAGGAGCAAAGCTTCCATGAGGCTTGAGGCATTGCTTACCCCAGGCCAGGTTTGCCTCTGTGTCCCCATTATTTGTCTCCTGTCTTCCTCCCCGATTTGAGGGAGTGGCTCCACCTGTCCTGAGCCTCCTGATAAGGCCAGAGGGACACTTGTACCCTTCAGAGAGATGAGAGAGAAAGCTCTCAGTTCTCAGAGCAGGGTAACTAAGGAGTAAGGAAGCTTCTGGAATGCCTTTCCTTAGGAAGGGCCCAGTGAGGGCAGCAAGTGAGGAATATTTGGGCAGTGGGGCCAGGGCCCTAGGCCAGCTCTGGGGCCATCTGGATCATTGTATGGTGCCACACGCCATGATGACCACCTGCTCTCCCAGACCACCAGTGTGGGTGGGTCCTTCCTCACTTCTGGTCCTTTCTGTTTCCAGGACAGACCTGTATCTGCACCAGATGGCAGACAGCAGCTCCTTTGGCATGGGCCTGTGGCCTAAGGTAAGGAGGAGGCCCCTCTGGGTGTGATGGGCCTGTGGCCCAAGGTAAGGCAGAGGCCCCTCTGGGTATGATGGGCCTGTGGCCCAAGGTAAGGCAGAGGCCCCTCTGGGTGTGAGTGCTCTTGTGTCCCCCTGAGTGAGGAGTCCCTCTGCCACTGGGGTNGCCTAAGGTAAGGAGGAGGCCCCTCTGGGTGTGATGGGCCTGTGGCCCAAGGTAAGGCAGAGGCCCCTCTGGGTATGATGGGCCTGTGGCCCAAGGTAAGGCAGAGGCCCCTCTGGGTGTGAGTGCTCTTGTGTCCCCCTGAGTGAGGAGTCCCTCTGCCACTGGGGTGCAGAGTTGGCCAGGGCTGGTCACATGGGGGAGGCAGGACTGCCTTTGTGGGATCTGGGCTTGTCGGGGAAATGAGTCTTGTACAAGTAACGGGAACCAAGAGATGATCCATGTAGAGCTAAGAGCGTGGGCTCTGGGACAGGCTGTCTAGGTTCAAACCCCAGCTCTGACACTTACTGGGTGTATGACCTCAGGCATGGGCCCTAGCCTCTCTGGACATCTGTCTCTTCTTTGGTAAATGATGATGGAAGTGGTATCTCCTCATGGGCCTGTTGTGAGGATTAAAGGAAAGGATGTGCCTAAAGCACCTAGCCCTGGGCTTGGGTTACATCAGTTAGAGGTGGTTCTCTTAGGAAATATTGTTAATACTGTTTAGTGTGGGAAGGGGCAGTCAGGGATGGCTTCCTGGAAGATGGGGCTTATGACCAGGGCCTGGAGAGGTGGTGTTCGGTTAAGAAAGATTATCCACTTGTCTTATTTACTTTTTTATATTTTAAAAATTATTTTGAGTCACCTCCCACCCCCACACTCCTGCCATCACTCCCTGTAGCCATGCCTGTGCTGAATGCTGGGACTATGGTCCTCGTCTGTGAGTTTCCACTCGGTCAGGAGAGAACAGCTTGGGAATTAATGCAGCCACGGTCATGTGAGATAAGAATATTCCAGAGTCTGTACAAGACTCCCTGTAACAGAGGATAGCTGAAAGCTACTTGGCCTCAGTCAGGGAAGGCTTCTTAGCCAAGGGGACATCTGACCTGTGTTTTGAAGGATGAGTAGTTCACCAGGTGGAGGGGAGTGATCATTTCTATTCCAAAGCTTTTTTTTCCCAAATATACATGTTGGGGAAACAAAGGGTGCTGGAATAATTGGGCATCCTCATGCAAAAAACCAGAATTTCAATCTACAAGAACTCACACCATATAGAAAAATGAACCAAAGTGGATCCTGGGCCCAAATGTAAAACTTAAAGCTATACAATTTAGAAAACAGGAGGGAAATGTCCGTAACTGCAATGAGCGGAGACCTCATAGGTGTGACGTTAAAAGTACAGCCCCCGAGAGAGCAAGTCGATGAACTGCACTTCATGGAAATGAAGAGCTCTTGCTCTCTGAGTGTCACTGTTCACACGGAAATACCAGCCACAGACTGGGAGGCAGTGCTTGCAGATGGCATATGTGAAGAGGCCTCTGACTCCAGGCTATGTAAATGACTCTCAGAACTCATCAGTGAAGCGGCCCACACAAAGATGGGCAGAAGAGTTTCACCGTAGTTTACCAGAGAAGGTTACGCAGATGGCAGATAAGCAAGCACAACATACATTGGTCGTTAAAGGAATTTAAAACCATGATGAAATACCACTGCATGACACACAGACTGCCTGCACTTGAGAAGATGGAGCGCAACGCGTGCTGGTGAGAGTCTGGGCTGCTGCAGCTCTCCTAACCTTGCAGGTGGGAGTGGAAGGCAGCCTCTTACCATCTTGGCACACCGTCTCCTCCAAAGCTTCGCATACACCTCCCACACGGAGTGCCGGTCTACTCCTGGGTGTTGATGCAGGAGGATGGACGTGTACACCCACTTTTTTACATGAGTGCATTAGAAGTTTTATTTGTGATAGCCGAAACCCAGAAACTATCCAGAATGTCTGTTAACAGGTGAATGGGTGAATTCACTGTGGAATATCCATAAAGATAGTATGCTCCTCAGTAATGAAGTACTGATCAAAATAACTGTGCCGAGTGAAAAGTCTCAGATGAGAGAGTACAGCTGTGTGATCTCATTTATGTGAAACTGGGAAGTGCAGATGAGCCTGCCTTGACAGCAGGCAGGTCAGTGGCGGCCTGGGGACTGGGGCAGGAGAGGGGAGAAGGGGTCATATGAAAGGGAGCTTCTGGGGCTGAGGGCCGTGTCCATTTTCTTTACCTGGGGACTGGGTGAGGGCAGGAGAGGGGAGAAGGGGTTATATGAAAGGGAACTTTTGGGGCTGAGGGCCGTGTCCATTTTCTTTACCTGGGGACTGGGTGAGGGCAGGAGAGGGGAGAAGGGTCATATGAAAGGAAACTTTGGGGGCTGAGGGGTGTGTCCATTTTCTTTACCTGGGGACTGGGTGAGGGCAGGAGAGGGGAGAAAGGGTCATATGAAAGAGGACTTGGGGGCTGACGGCCGTGTCCATTTTCTTTAGCACCGATGCTTTTGTTTGTGCGTGTGTTAAAGCTTATCATGTTGTACTTAAAGATGAGTGGTTTATTTTTGTCAGTTATACTTCAGTAAGATGCACTCTCTCTCCAACCCTCTCTCTCTGCTGGGTACTGTCTGCAGAGTTATTGGTTAAGTAGGCCTGGGCTGGGACCTAAGAGTCTGTATTTCTCACAAGTCCCCAGGTGATGCTGAGGTTGGGGGTCCAGGGACCCCACTTTGAGAACCACTGTCAGCAAGTCTGTTCGACAGTGGGTAGAGTGAGATGGAGTGGGGCAATGCGGCTCCCCCAGCCTCACCTTGCTGTCACTGCCCCTGCCTCAAGGGGACCTGCAGTATGTTCTTCATTCAGGTCCCTTCTCCCCTTGGTTGGGGGGCACGGGGAGCTCAGATCCTACCCTGGATGGCAGAGGGTGAGTGGCTGCTCCAGTGCTGGGCTTCCTCTAAGGAGTTTGGGCCAATCGCGTGCGTTTGAACCAGCAAGAGCATGGTGGTTTGTTTTCTTGGTTTTCAGGACGGAAAGGGCTCAAGCCAGGCCCCCATGATCCTCCTGGCCTGACCTGTTTGCTCACAGGGCGCACACAGGAATGGGCGCAGCGTGAGCCCATATCAAGGAGGCGTTTGAAGTGGCTTTCTTTTTTCTCTGTTTCTGGGGGTTGTTTTTTAGACCAATTGATCTGTGGGAACTTGTAGGGTAGTCCTTTGTTCTCGTCTTGCTACCTGGCAGGTACGGAGAGAATGTTGTCTTTGTTCTCTAAGAGCAAAAATAGAATCTGGAAGCATGTTGGTCTTTGGTACAAGCCTGGGCTCATTTTCTGGGATCGGGCGTCCAGGTATCATCTCAGTAAAGGAATTCAGTGCTCAGGAAGTGCCCCCAGGAGTGAGAGCTGCTACGTCACCCTGAAGCCCCTAAAGTCACCAGAGTCAGCAAATAGAAGTGCAGACTGCTGCACGTATTCATCTTGTAGCTGAGGTGGGACTGCGGTGATTGTGGTTATTAGCACAGTACTTAGCGTACACTGGGAATGTCCCGGGAGGGGAGCTCTTCAGTGATCTCGCCACACGCCAAGAAACGGTGGCTGTGAGGTGGAGGAGGCACGCATTAACTGCGCTGTGGCGATGACTTCACCACCTGCACATGCGCCACGTCCTCGCATCGCACACCTGGAAACAGACCGTGCTCCTTTGTCAATTATGACTCACAAAAGCTGGAAGCATTCCAGGATGCCCAGTTAAATCAGAGTTTCAGGTAAACATTGATTTTTTTTTTTTTAACTTGTGTCCTGAATGTCGCACGGGCAGTCCTGGAGGATTGAAGTCGTATCGGGGAAGGCTGCCTGGAGGAGGTGAGCATGAGCTGATCTTATACTGAGAGAGAGAAGTGAGTCAGGTGCAGGGAGGCCAGCCTTCCTGAGCCCCTGGTGCAGAGGTGGCAGTGAGGGAGAGGCAGGCAGGCAGTAGAGTGCAGGGTGAGCGTGTGAGATGGGGGCTGTCAGCTGGAGCAGGGCCCGGGGGGAGCGGCCCCCTGAGGCCGCCTCTGCTCACAGATGGCCAGCTTCCCCTCCCGGGCCCGTGCATCGCCACCCAGCCCACGCTGCCCCCACCACCGCCCACCACATCTCAGCTCTGCAGTGGAACTTATTTGAGATCTGCTGGGGCACCAGGACACATTTGAAATCACAAAGCTTTCATGTTATTTTCTTCTTCTCTGTAATTTATTTTTCCACAACCTAGGCTGATTTTTAAAAAAATAAGCACTGGCAGCAGCGGTCATCATCACCATCATAATAGTAATAATCCTTGCCTCCCAGCAGTTTGCTTCTGGCTGTCAGCAGCCAGGCTTTGGCCCAAGGCACATTTATTTTTTATGACGCAGGCATCAACTGTGGAGGAATGTGCTCCAGACAGAAGGTTGGGGATTGTGGTGCTCCTGCCAGGGGCTCTGCCCGGAGCTTTCTCTTACTTAATCCTCATAAGGCCCCTTTGACACAAGGGATTATGATCACATCTGTTTTTCAGGAAGAGTAACCAGGCTCAGAGAGGTGAAGCTACTTGCCCAAGGGCACACAGCTTTTAAGTGGCAGAGGCAGAGCTGGAATCCAGGTCCTCATCCTTGTTGTTCAGTCACTGAGTCATGTCTGACTGCAGCCCCATGGACTGCAGTGTGCCAGGCTTCCCTGTCCTTCACTATCTCCCGGGGTTTGCTCAAGTTCATGCCCGTTGAATCCAGGTTGGCCTGACTCCAAACTGGCACTTGTGTGTCTTATGACATCGCCTCAGACCTGTGCCCTCGCTGAAGGCCGTGTGTGTTCCAGGATGTGACCTGCTGTGCGCCCCTGGGTCACTTCTCCTCTGTCAGCTTCAATTTCTCCCCTGTGGAGTGGGTAGGGCAGCACCCAGCTCCTGGGTCTGCTCCTAGGGTTGGGGCTCAGTAGAGAATCTAGGGTGTGGTGACTTTTCCCGTCCCCACCACGTGGCCTCGGGCACGTGTCTCACCCTCTCTGAGCCTCAGTTTCCTCCTCAGACAGTTGGAGAGACTGAAGCTGCCTGGCAGGGTAAAAGCTCCTAGGGTGGCCCTTCTCTCCNGGCTCAGTAGAGAATCTAGGGTGTGGTGACTTTTCCCGTCCCCACCACGTGGCCTCGGGCACGTGTCTCACCCTCTCTGAGCCTCAGTTTCCTCCTCAGACAGTTGGAGAGACTGAAGCTGCCTGGCAGGGTAAAAGCTCCTAGGGTGGCCCTTCTCTCCTCCCTCCTTACCTGCGCTTTTGGCACCTGGGGAGGACGTAGACCCGGCAGTGTTGAGATGCTGGGAGCCCTGGCTGGACAGATCTGTCCTGCCCTCCCCGCGGTCTCCGTCAGGTTCACCCCCTGTTCAGGCACTGATGTTTCTTTTGCAGATGAAGCGAGGCTGTGTTCAGTGTTTCCCTCCAGAGCTGCTCCGGATCCAGAGGTGGAGGGGTGGGGACCCTCCTGGGTTGGTGAGCTGTAGAGACATGGGGGAGCCCACCCTGGCCCTGGAGGAGGGTGTGTGGTGTACACCCCCGTGAAGCAGAGTGGGACCCAGGCCCCACCTGGTGCTTGTCCTCGGGACCGAGTTGCAGGCTCTCAGGGCCTCCCCCAGAGAGCAGCGGCCAGCTGCAGACCTCGGGTCCCCACCGCCCCAGGCCCCGTGAGAGAGGCCTGCACCTCCATCTTCGGGGTACTCGGCGCCCAATGTGCCCTTGTCCTCCACCGTGCCCTTCCGCTAGGACACCCTGCCTCCCCACGCAGCACCCACTCCTCCCAGCTAATTCTGTTTGCTCTGTTCACCACTTCTTCCCAACGTCGGCTCTGCGCCTCTCCCCAGGCCCAGTGCCCACTCTGTGCCGTCGTCTGCATGTCTCCGCTCCTGGGACCAGGAGCCCCAGGACAGGCCGCGGTGTGATCTGCCTGCCGGGGCTGCTGGACAGCAGTGGGGGAGGTGTCCCTGGAAGGCTGGACAAAGGCGTGGGCTTGAGCCTGGGATTTACAGAGCACCACTGTGTGCTGGGCACCATGCTGATGCTTTACCAGGCCCTCATTTAGTCCTCACAGTGACCTAGGAGCAGAGTTGGCAGTTGTTTCCATCCACATGGTGGAAACTGAGCCTGCAATGCAAGGGGAAGAGACTGTGCTGTCCCACTTCTGGGGGCACAGAGCTGGGGCATGTGCGGGTCTGTCCGCTCCCACATCCGGGTCTGGCCTCTGCGTGGTCAGAACCTCCTGGCGCTCTCAGCATAGCCTGGTTGAATGTGCTGAGAAGATCTTGGCTTTCATTCTTCTAAGTGACCCACCATATTGGGTTGACCTTGAGTCTGGTTGCATCGGACAAACCCTGGGCACCTTCTGAGTTGGCTTCATATTTTTACTGATTTTTCTCTCTCCATTTGAGCCATACGGTCAAGTGTACAAAAGTGCTAATTTTCAGTGTACCACTCAGCAGTGGTTATATCCTTACACACAGCTGCAGCCCCACCCTGGATCACCATCTACAACATTCCTCATTCCAGCAGAGGCTCCCTGGAGCCCCCACTGGATCAGAACCATCCTTCCGCACCCACGTCGTCCTCCTGATTTCTCTTCCCAGAGGGCTGTGCTCCCTTCTGGCTTTCACGTGAACAGAATCACACATGGTGTGGTGTTTTGTATGTGGCTCCTGTGACTCATGTCACACACGAGTCACACGTGGGGTTCACACACGTGCTCGCATGATCAGTGATGTGATCTTTCTCATGGCTGTGTGGTACTCCACCACTCCACCCTTTCTGGACCACCCGCTCTGTATCCAGCCTCCTCTTGGTAGACTTTCTGGCTGTGAGTTGGTCTGTCACACTGCCCTGCCTGATTTCCGTTTCCTCGATTTTGAGGAAGGACTGGCTCTTTGTCAGGGCGTTGTGCAGAGGTGTCTGGCTCCCTGGAAGCTGAGGGAGCAGTCAGCCTCCTCCTGATCCTAACTGTCTCAGATCAGAAGTGCATACATTCAGCCCTCCGCCCCTGGGGGAGGCGGGGAGCAGAGGAGAAGATGCCTGCCGGCTGCAGTGAACTTTGCTAATTCTTCTGTTGGGTGAGCTAAGTGGCAGATGATGGAGTCTGCCTCTAATTGAAAGTCAGATGCTTGTGGCTGACAGTGGGAGCGGTAATAAATGTGTCGCCACTGTCCTTTTGGTGTCCTTTCTCTGCTACTTTGAAATCTCATAAATAACCAAGAGCACGTTGGTAAGATGCCTTCCCTTCCTCCATTTGCTCCAGCGGAGCAGCTGTGGTTGCTAGGTTGAGTTCCTGGTTGCTAGGGATTTTGTGGTCCTGTGGTGGCCCAGAAATATGATGGATCAGTGGAACATGCTTTTGCTGTTAATTGAAACATTCCTATAGCACATCCCTCAATGTCATTGTGCGCTTTGACAACGACCCAGTTGGTCGATGATCCTTGCAGGTTTCTTTCCCAGTTAGAAGAAGTGGCTTGAGTGGAGGGGACAAGTGGCCTGGGCAGGGAGTCAGCAAAACCCACTTCTCACCCTGAATCTGGTACTGATTTGCTGTGTGACTTGGGGCAAGCGTTGTCCCCTCCCTGAATCCTTAAGGTCCAAGGACTTGCCGCTTTGACAGCTTACGGTTCATCACCCAAGCTCTGNGTGGAGGGGACAAGTGGCCTGGGCAGGGAGTCAGCAAAACCCACTTCTCACCCTGAATCTGGTACTGATTTGCTGTGTGACTTGGGGCAAGCGTTGTCCCCTCCCTGAATCCTTAAGGTCCAAGGACTTGCCGCTTTGACAGCTTACGGTTCATCACCCAAGCTCTGTGAGCAGGCCAGGTGCATGTTAGTTCCTCGTTATCTGCTGGAGGATTATCTATAAAAGAATTCTGACCATCAGCTCACTTCCTCTCCACCCAGCAGGCTTTAGGGGTTGAGTCTCCTTGGCCAGATGCTGTGTGTGTGTGTGCAGGAGTTTCAGACTGGTTTTAATATTCAATCAGACATAATTGGGATCATAAATCTGGGAAAGAAAAAGCGATACTCTGCAACCCATAAACATATGATCATACCATTTCCTCTTGTCTCCTGCTGAAAAATCTCTGGTGGTTGCCCGCAGCTTGCCCTGGGTATGGCAGACAGGATCTATCTCAGTTGCTGAGGCAGGTCAGTTAGTGGGGGCTGCAAGAGGGAGTGTCCCGAAGAGTCTGGACTCCCTGTGGGGTCTTCATTGATTGATGATGTCTGCTTCGGGTCCAGGAATGGAAACATGGGTGTGTTTTTGTCTATTGTGGCTGGAGTTTTAAGCCTGTGCCCTTGAACATGGGGTTGGAGGCCTTCCCTGTGGGCACCGGCCAGCTTCTCGTGCGTGTCTCCACGCCTGCTCTGTCTGCCCCACTCCAGAAATCCCTGCTTCCCTGGCCGTGTTCAGGTGGCCGCCTGTTCTCTCCAGAGACCTCCTTTGTTCTCTTTGTCCCCCCCTCCGGCCCACCAGGCCTCTGTTGTAGCAAATTGGTCAGCTCTGCCTGTTTGCCATTCAGATTTCATTCACAATTTTGTCTCATCTTCTATGACAGTCTCTTTGACTCTCTTGGGCAGGATTAATCAGCCTGGCCCCCCTCTGAGGTCCCATAGTCCCCTGCTTAGCCTGTCTCACAGTTAGTTGCTTTCACATCTCTTTCCACTTCTACCTTGAAAGGTCCCTCAGAGTCACGTTCTGGATCTCGCTCGCCTCTGCCTCCCCAGAGTCCAGCACAGTGCGGAGCCTCAGTGAATCTCATTGAGGGAACACGGAGCGGATGGAAATCACACGCTATCCGAAGTCAGACAGAAATGATTTTTATAACTTTCCCAGCAGTCTGAGTTCTGTGTGCTGGTGCTCCCCAGCTAATCGTGGGTAATTTACTGTGGTCATAAACTGTCCACACGCTCCCCTGAGACCGAGCCGCACTTCCCGCTGTGAGCTTGCGCTTCCTCCACCGTGACGGTCTGTTTCTCTCCCTCTCTCCCCTTGTGCTCAGCCTGAACACAAGCAGAGGGCAGCGGCCGCCTTCGCCCAGCTCCAGGGCGCCATGGAGACGCTGGGCATTTCAGACGGAGAGCAGAGGGCCATTTGGCGGGTACTGGCAGCCATCTACCACCTGGGCGCAGCAGGGGCCTGCAAAGGTAGGTGCTTCCCAGCCGAGCTCACCTGGACTGCCGGCTGTCTCCACTGACGGGTGCCTGACAAGGCCCTTCTGTCTTCGAGGTGGGACGGTGTCAGTGTGTCGTCTTCTGGGTCTCTGGAGCTGCTCTCTGCTCGGCCACAGCAGCAGGCATGCTGGGAAGGAAGCAGAGCTGATTTTCAAGCAAGCCTTAGAGCCCAGCACTGTCCAGTGGGACTTCTGCGATGACTGGGAGCTCCTCTGTCCAGTAGGGTGGCCGCTCGCTGCTTGTGGCCATGGAGCATTTGACCTGTAGCTGGTGCAACTGAGGAATGTTTTCATTGTAGTAAATTCTCATTAACATACGTTTACATAGCCGCATGTAGCTAGTAGCCACTGTGCTGCAAAGAGATGCCCTGGAACAGGTGAGAGAAGGCTGGGTCCGTGCACTGAAGGTGATGTGTTTCTGTCTAGACATCTTGGAGAGGCCCCTGCTGTGTGTCCTGAGCCGACCCAGCTGTCCTTCTCCTCCCAGACTTGCTCCCGTCCTGAGCTGTCTGTGTGCTGACTGTCCTCCTTCATGTTGGTCTCCCCAAGGGGTTCTGACTGTCCCTGCCCCTCCGGTCGTTCCCCTTTCCCTGTAGATACTCCCGTGACAGCAGTCCTCTCCTGACTTCTCTGTTCTTTATTATCTCCTTAGACTAAGAGTTTGATAGTCTTGTTTTGCTCCTGGGTTATCGCAGTAGCCTCACTGCCGCTGCCTTTGCTTCTCCCTCGTTGTGGCCACTGGGCTCCTTTCTAGAACACAGACCTGTGGTGCTGTTCCCTGCTCAGGATCCTCCCGAGGCTCTCCCTTGGCTGCTCCGTCGAGGAAAATTCCTTGGCTTGGCATTCAAGGCTCCTCGCCTCCCTCACCAGGCGCCTCTCCCACCACACTCGTCCCTATGAAGGGTCCCGAGGAGATGGTCGGGATCCAGAGCAGTGCAGCTCCTGCCTTCATGGGACTTACGGCGCCCTGTGTTATGACCGGGTCCTTGTCTAGCTCTTTCCTCTGGATAGTGGTTTCCTTTGGGCCGAGAACATCCAGTTGGCACGGGCTTGTGGAGTGGACGCAGGCGCGCACGGCGCCTGTCCACTGGAGCTGTGTGCTGACACTGGCAGGTGTCGGGCCCTTCCTCTGGGAGGCAGCGGACTTCTTTGGAACGTGGTGGCACATGGTTCCTCCACCGCCAGCCCCCTGGGCCCCGTGGCCTGTCCTTCTGATTATCATATTCTTGAGCCTTATGTACTGCTGTGTTGATTTGATTTTGGACATTTCTAGGGGTTATGCTGAGTCAGAAATAGGTAAGGTGGCAATTCCACGCTTGGTCCAGGCCAAGGGCAGGCGTGCCTGGCTATACAAACACGGAAAACACAAATGCCACTTGCCTTTTCCAAAAATCAGCCGAGGGGCATGCTCTACATCCTGATTGCTTGTAAATCAGACAGCTTCATCAACAGCCTGGGAGTAGGGCTGCCACTGCACAGTTCAGACCGCAAGAGCTGTTGAAGATTCAGAGCTGGGGGCACAGGCATCTGTAGGTTGAGGGGTGTGGAAGGAAACAGACCTGTCCTACAGAACGGAAGACTGAGGCTCCAAAGGTCCAGGTGCGGTAAACCCCAGGTGTGGGCTCTTGAGCGAGGCAGATGTGAGTTAAAAAGCAAACTTCTCCAAGCCTCAGAGGCTTCTCTTTCGATGGGCTAAGACTGGGGTCGGTGTGAGGATTGAATGGAATAAGAAAGAGAAAGTTGTATTAAGCTGGGCTCCCCTGAGGCAGACCCCGAGATGAAGATTTGGGTGCATGTAGCGTTTGGGGGAGGGGATATCAGGAAGAACCAAGAGGGGAGTGAGGGAAGGAAAGGTGGGTGATGCAGCAGAGTTAAGGTGTGAATCAGGGACTTCCTGGTGGTCCAGTGGCTGAGACTCCAGGCTCCTAAGGCAGGGTCTCTGGGTTCGGTGTCTGCTCAGGGAACTAAATCCTGCACGTCTCAACTAGAAGACCCGCCAGGCCTCTACTAAAACCCTGAATGCTGCGACTAAAGACCCCGCACGTCGTAATGAAGATCGAGGACCCCTCATGCCATAACCAGGAGGCAGGGCAACCAAATAAACATTTTAAACATTTTTACAAATGAATAAAAATAAAATCCCAAGTGGACTGATAACTCTGAGAAGTGAAGGGACCTCTGGAAACCTCTGAAGAGCATGCCTCCTCGTTGTGTATTACCCGAGGGGCGAGGGAGCCAGGATGTTGATTCACTGCCACCATCTGCTTCTGCCTGCTTGAAGGTTGCTCCCGGGGCGTGTTACCCCTGCCCCTCCAGCCTGCCCCATGCCTGAGCTGAGCATGTTCCTTCCCATAGCCAGGAAAGCAGAGGGGTGCAGACAGGTGCCTGCAGTGACAGACCAGGGACGTGTATGGGGTGGTAGATACGGAGTGAGGCGCCAGGGGTGGCGGACAGGCCATTCATGACTCTGGCTCAGGGCCGTCCTTCAGCAGATTGTGCTGTTGAGCCTGGGTTAGCCGATTCTCCAGGATGTCACAGCCATGGGCCTCTCGGCTGCACTCAGCTCAGACGGGCTGGTTCCCTCCTTCCCGGCAGTCGGCAAAGCCTAGGGAGAGGCAAGACAGGGGTCCCTCTGTCACACTGCAGCCCGCTCTGCCTCTGATGCCACCGGACAGAGGCTGAGGAAGCCGCTGGTCTATTAAGCTGCCACCAGAGAAGTCTGATGCCTACTCTCTCTCCCTGGGGCTCACGGGGCACCCCCTCTGATGTGGGCTCGGGACTCATACCTGTAACAATAAAAGAGAAAGTCACTTGTAAATATTTTATTAATACATGATTATGGCAATAACTCCTGCCAGCCTCCCCCACCCCACCTTATAAATTATTTTAAGAGGAGCTGCTGTCAGTCTGCCTGGGAGGCCTGCCCTGTGATTTACTTACAATATATTCTGCTCTGGAAGATTTCATAATAGGTTGCTCTGAAGTCAGCTATTAAGAATTTCAAAGTCGTATATAAATGTCTTGACTTTGTGTCATAACAGATCATTTTGAAATATATTAAGAATCATTTCCATTAATCAGATTTTTTCTCCTCCCATTAAAATGATGCTCTCCTCCCAGCACGCCTGAGTTCCTTAACTTGTTTTGAAAGTCCTGATTCTGTATTTAAAAACTGTATCTGTCCCTGTGGGGAGATTTCAGGCCTTATAACTGGACTCAGGATTTTTGAACTGTGATGGCAGTAATGACAACTGCCACTAATACTGGTTTAGCGTTTGCTGCTTTCAGAAGTGCCTGTGCCTCTTGTGACTTTTGATGTGATTTGGTTCATTTAATAACCCGGTAAGGAGAAGGCGATGGCACCCCACTCCAGTGCTCTTGCCTGGAAAACCCCGTGGACAGAGGAGCCTGGTGGGCTGCAGTCTGNGTAATGACAACTGCCACTAATACTGGTTTAGCGTTTGCTGCTTTCAGAAGTGCCTGTGCCTCTTGTGACTTTTGATGTGATTTGGTTCATTTAATAACCCGGTAAGGAGAAGGCGATGGCACCCCACTCCAGTGCTCTTGCCTGGAAAACCCCGTGGACAGAGGAGCCTGGTGGGCTGCAGTCTGTGGGGTCACTAAGAGTCAGACACGACTAAGCGACTTCACTTTCACTTTTCACTTTCATGCATTGGAGAAGGAAATGGCAACCCACTCCAGTGTTCTTGCCTGGAGAATCCCAGGGGTGGAGGAGCCTGGTTGGGCTGCTGTCTATGGGGTCGCACAGAGTCAGACACGACTGAAGCGACTTAGCAGCAGCAGCAGCAAGGAAAAATAGTGCAGTGGGAAAGAGTCAGCCTCCTGGCTTGGCTTCTCTGAACCTCAGTTTCCTCCCCAGTAAAATGGGGTAGTGATGGCAGCCACTTTGCAGGCTTGTCGTGAGGGTTAAATGAGTTGGTGCCAACGCTGAGAGCACAGGACTTGGCGCACGGTGAGGAGCTTTGAAAGAGGAGGAGTGTAGTTCACCTGGCTTCCGACAGCTGGTGTGTTCCAGAATGAGGTCTCCCTGCCACGACTGCTCCCCTGCCCTAGACTTTGTGTAGGCTGGTTGGCTCATCCTTGATGAAGAACTGACCTGTTTTCCCAGGCCACATGCTTACAGATGCGATGTCGCTGCACAACCTTGGAGCAGTCTGGGAGGAGCAAGAACTGTAAGATGACCCATCTTACAGATGAGGAGACCGAGGCCTGCCAGAGAGGTTCATCCTCATCCCCCAGGGCACGCAGCTAAAGCCAGAGCTGGGATTTGGACCCAGTCTGTCCAGGTGCTGAGCCCAGCCTCTGGGACCACATCCGCTGCCTCCCTGGCCCCATGTGCCGTGACCTCTGTCCTCTCAGGCTCCCAGGTCTTCTCTGGGGCACCCTGAGTTGTGTTACTCATGACAGTTCTGACACCAAAGCTGTGGGCTTTTGCTCACACCAGGAAATCCTCTGATTCTCTGGACACCAGCTGAGTGTCGTACAATTTAATCCACTCCCGACACTACCTGGAGTTCGTGTAGGTCAAGGGCTCAGTCCCACAAGACTGTAACACTTCAGACACAGGTCACAGACCCCTTCTCAGGTTGATAACTTGCTGGAATGGCTCACAGAAGTTAAGAGGGTACTTTACTTACCAGCATCTGCTATAAAGCACACAGCTGAGGAACGCCCATGTGAAAGAGACGCATGGGACAGGTGGCAGAAGAAGGAGTTTCCATCCTCACTGTGTGTGGGCCTCCCAGCACCCTGGAAGCTCTCTGAGCCCCCTCGTCAGGGGTTTTCTGGAGGTTTCATTCAGTTCAGTTCAGTCGCTTAGTCGTGTCTGACTCTTTGCAGCCCCATGAATTGCAGCACGCCAGGCCTCCCTGTCCATCACCAACTCCTGGATTTCACTCAGACTCACGTCCATCGATCGGTGATGCCATCCAGCCATCTCATCCTTTGTCGTCCCCTTCTCCTCCTGCCCCCAATCCTTCCCAGCATCAGAGTCTTTTCCAATGAGTCAACTCTTTGCATGAGGTGGCCAAAGTACTGGAGTTTCAGCTTTAGCATCATTCCTTTCAAAGAATACCCAGGACTGATCTCCTTTAGAATGGACTGGTTGGATCTCCTTGCAGTCCATGGGACTCTCGAGTCTTCTCCAACACCACAGTTCAAAAGCATCAATTTCAGTACATGGGTATAATTGATTAAATCATTGGCTCTAGGCGATTCACTCCATCTCCAGCCTCTCCTCTCCCCTCCCTGGAGGGAAAGGAACTGAAAGTTCCCAGTTTCTAGTCATGCCTGGGTCTTTCGGGTGATCAGCCCCTGTCCTGACACCGTCTAGGGTCCCCCAGCCACTGGTCGTCTCCTTAACAGACAAAAGACACCATCACCATTTCAGAGATTCCAAGGGTTTTAGGAGCGGTGTGCCTGGAACTGCAAAGACCAAAGGCACATTCATGACAGGTGCCGGCCACAAGCCCTGTGCAGCAGCTCCCAGGCCCAGTGGTCCCATAAGAGGCCACTGAGCACGTGTTGGCGGGTTGGTCCCCTCCATGGGGGCACAGGCCCTCAGGTAGCCACGTGGTCCTTGCATACTCATGGTTCCTGCCCAGTTTGGCTTCTTCCCAGGGAGCCAGTCCCAGCACACTCCTGGGGGCTCGTCTGACCCTCCTTGTTTGGGAGAGTCCCTTTAAACCTCCCCTGATCCCTGAGTGCCTGCAGGGTGTCGCCACTGTGGCCCTCCCCTACTGCCTCCTCAGTCCCTTCAGTCCCTATGACGTGGGGTTCTTGACCTCAGGAGGCTGGCTGCCGTGAGACTCTGGGTCACCGTCACCAGCAGTGCCCTGGGCAGCGTCAGAGAGAATATCTCTCCCCAGAATGTGGTGCCGCAGGGACCCGGGCGGCTCAAAGTCAGCTGGTCCTGGGCTCAGATCTCAGCTCAGCCTGTATTTAGCTGTGTGTGACCTTGGCCAAGTTCCACGGCTCACCTGTACATCCTCCTCAAGAGGGAGAGAGGGTGGCAGAGAGCTGTTTAGGGTCTCACCCACGGCCGAGGTGCTAGAAATGCTGGGGCTCTGGGCCTCCTCCCACGGTCAGGCCAGGTGGCTCCCGGCTCAGCCGGTCAGTTGTCAAGAGGCCTCATCCCTCCGTCTTTCTGCACTGCCACCGCCTCCTCTGTCTTCCAGGCTCACGGTCCCTGATGGAGCCCTTGGGAAGGCAGCGGGAGGGGCCCTAGGGGCCGCCTCGGCATGGCAGGCAGAAAACCCCGGGATGGTTTGCTGTTAACCAAGACTCACAGCCTGGGCCATCCCTCAGGAGCCACCAGGGAACCATTTATCCAACCTCGAGTTTCTTTCCTTTGGCAAAATGTGGCCCATGGAACAATCAGCCAGCCCCTGTGTGTGTTGAATGGCAGCGAACGAATGTTCTCTGGAGCCCACTTGACAAGGAGGTGGGTAGGAAGGAGGGACACCCTGGGCCCTGCAGGGGGTGGAACCGGCCTGTGTGATTTAACCTGTGCCTGTAAAAATGGTAAAACCCCACCCACCTTCTACGTCACTGTTCACGAGACTGCATCCCACCTGGCACATGGGATGTGCCGCAAGCCCCAGCGCTTCTCTTTGCAGAGTACTTTGTTAACAGTGGTCTCCATTGCAGCAGTGCCTGCCTGCCCGCCCCTGCGGTGGGCCGGAGTCAGGTGGGGGCGATCCTGAGGCCCATATACTGGGTGGAGAACTCAAGGCTCCAAGGGGTGCGGCTCCTTGCTTTAGGGCACATGGTGACCTCTCGGTGCTAGTGAACGGCAGCTTCACAGCCAGAGTCCAGTTCTGGACTCTCAGTCCAGTGCTCTTTCCACAGCTTTGATGAAGGTTCTGGGGGCCAAGGAGTGTGTGGGGGCAGTGGTCGGGAGTGACACAGACTGGGGCTCGGGAACGTGAGGGTTCTAGCAGGTGCCAACTCTGTGACTGGGCCGGCGACCATGCTGCGGAAGAATTCAGCGGCAAGCCCCATGGCTTCAAGTCTCATCTTACTGTTGCCCCAAGCTCCTAGGCAGTGTAGGAGGGCTTGGCTGAGCTGTGGTCAGAGGTGGTGACGCAGAAACAGTGGGGGCGGAGTGGCCAGGAGGCCAGGTGCCTCTCTCTGCTTCTCAGAGCTCAGGGCTCTCCCGGGGGCCTCTTTGGGCCACCTCGTGGCCTGGTGGCTCCACGGAAGCTCCCAAAGAGCAGCAGGAAAGCTATTTCCCCCTTCTCAGTCGGTCACACAGGGCCACTACCGCCACGCTCTGTGCCACAGCTTCAAAGGCCAGCAAGCCGGGCAGGTAGGGAGGGAATTCCCACTTGGCAGTGTAGGCTACTGAGGCTCTGAGAGGTTATGTGAGACCGCCAAGGTCAAACGGCATCACCTGGTGCAGCCATGGTTGGAATCAGCACCTGTCTGCCTCTGTAGCCAGTGTCCCCCTCCTCTGTAAGGCTGCCCACCTGGCCCCGTCCTCCCTTAGCCCATCCTGGGACCTCCACCTCGCCGCTCAGAGTAGCTTCTCAGGTCCGTCCCAGCCTGCAGTCTCCCTTCATCTGCAAGGTCATCCATGAAGGGAAAGCGAGACAGAGGAGTTAGGGATCCAGGCTCCCGACGTGGGCCCGGGGCAGATGGACCCGCTTGTGTCTTACTTTGCCATCTGTGAACCTCTTGACCTCTGGGGCTTAGTGTCCTCATCTGAAGATTGGGGATAATAATTGTGTTGCCTCCCCGTGTCCTTGGGAGGACTACAGTACTTGTTTTGAATATGTATAGCTCAATGAGAAGGCAGTGGCACCCCACTCCAGTACTCTTGCCTGGAAAATCCCATGGACAGAGGAGCCTGGTGGGCTGCAGTCCATGGGGTCGCTAAGAGTCGGACACGACTGAGTGACTTCACTTTCACTTTTCACTTTCATGCATTGGAGAAGGAAATGGCAACCCACTCCAGTGTTCTTGCCTGGAGAGTCCCAGGGACAGGGGAGCCTGATGGGCTGCTGTCTATGGGGTCGCACAGAGTCGGACACGACTGAAGTGACTTAGCAGCAGCAACAGCATGACCCTTGTTATTGCTGTTATTATTAATGGAAAATCTGTTCCCTGTTGCAGTATCTCCCCTCGAAGCCTGAGTCTGCCCCGCTGGCTTGGGCTGGTCTTCAATCCTCTCCAATCCCTGTGGCCCCATAGCTATAAGAGATGACACACACCCGCCCTAGAAAGTCTGAGACGCTGTCACTCTGCCCGCTGTCCCTCTTGACTCTGTGAAATGACAGTAATGTTCAGAATCTAGACTATAATGACCAGGACAGGTGGTGTCTGCCCTGATGGCTGAGTTGCCTGCTTTCCTTGGGCTCTAAAGGCTGATGGGAGGTTTAACTTATCTGTCAATCACTGAATTTACCAGTCTGCTTGTCACTGACCCCACTGCCTGACATACAACACACTCAGGCCCATGTATAAACCAAGGATAGCCCCCGTAACAGGATGATGGAGGGAGGCTGTCGATAGACCACCACTCCTGCCTGCCCTGATAAAGGTGTCAGACCCCAAAAAGATGGGGCTGTAACTTGGGGAGCCCCGAGGGGCCCACAGGAAGGAGAGACGATGGCAGCAATGACACGGGCCCAGCCCCCCTCTTTCTACCAGGACCCCCAACGTGCAGCAGCCAGGGCAGCCAGTCCACGGACAGGAGGAGGCAGCCTGACACTTCTCAAGCCCAGGCAGGACCCTAGAAGGACAAGAGGAGTAATAGCAATGCTGTCAGTGCTAAGTAGTCAGTGTATATTCAAGCACTTGGTGCAGACTTTTAACCCTTTTTTTATTGTTTTTAAACCACCACACAAGCAACACCGCAAAGCTGTCTTCCTGTGAAAAATGGAGGCAGTACAAATGAACATAGACTGTCGGAAGCAGGTCACTCCCCATCCCTGGACCCTCCTGCCCTTGAAGGCGACCACTGTTAAGGTGTAAAGGTGACATTCAGTGCCGCTGACAAGCTAGGACTGACACACAGTTANTCTTCCTGTGAAAAATGGAGGCAGTACAAATGAACATAGACTGTCGGAAGCAGGTCACTCCCCATCCCTGGACCCTCCTGCCCTTGAAGGCGACCACTGTTAAGGTGTAAAGGTGACATTCAGTGCCGCTGACAAGCTAGGACTGACACACAGTTATTAACTGAAGCTCCTGGTGGACCCTAAGGTTCAGCTTGGTGTTGTACATTCTCTGGGATTTGACACACGTGTTGGGTCGTGTGTCCACCATGGCCGTGTGCTCCAGGCTGGGTCCAGTGCCCCAGCAGGCTGGCTTTTTTTCTTAAAATTCTGATTGGAAGTCATTGTAGCCTCACCAGTAGTTGGAACGGTAGCAGTGTGAGTCCTCCCCGTGGCCGTGGCCCTGGAAAACCAGTGCGTGGCCCGGGCCATGTTGCTGTGGCCCCAGCCGCAGGCCACACCCCAGGCCCCCGAGACCGAATGTGGGCTGTGCCTGTGACGGCCGCCCTGGCGGGAGGGCAGGATGCCGTTCCTGCTCAGAAGCAGGCTCACAGCAGCTCTGTCTCGCGCGCTCTGCTTCTCCCTGTCCCCGCAGGCTGGATCACGCTGCTCGCGGGACGCCGCGGGGCTCGCAGGGTGGGCCATGCTGCTAGCGGGACGCCAGGGTGCCCGGCTTCTCTCTGCGGGGCTTGCCCGGGGAGGGGTCTCTGTCTCCGTCGCACTTCTCCAGCTGGTGGGCCTTTGGGCATAGCACCGTGTGGGTATCCATGTCTGTAGAGGCGGCGCGGGGGTGAGCGTTCTGGAGGCGTGGTTTCCTGGGCCTGCGGGACCAGAGGGGTGTGTCTGAGGTTGGGTGTTTCCATGAGCACAGCGCGATTCCCCTCCCCGGGTCTTCGTTCCCACAGGTCTGCTCACGGCACCCTCACATGCTGTGGGGGATGTTGGGCAAGAGTCTGGGCCCCTGGACACCTGGGCCGTTGCTGGGTTCATGCCACTCCCCTCCTCTCCTGTCTTCTCTGTGCCACCGACGGGAAACCCTTGGCACCACCATCCTCACTTTCCAGGACACAATTCCCCTCTGATCCAAGGAGGGAGACCCAGACAGATGCATTGGAGATGCCAGGAGAAAGTTCTAGACAGGAGACACCCAAAGTTCAGCAAGGTCCACCCCCCGAGGGCTCCTAAGACCTGGTCCGAATCTCCCAAACTGAGAGGGAGTCAGGGAGGGTGCGACAGAAGAGCCCTTGTGAGCAGAGGTGTGGTGGCCCCTTGAGCAAGGCCTGGGGCTTCGGTGTCCCCATCTGCCAGGTGCCAGCCTTAGACCCTGGCACTGATGCTCTGGGATCAAGAGACGTTTCCTACACAGCCCCAGCACAGCCCTAAGGCCGGTACCCCCTGGGCCCTGTCCTGCCCCCACCCTTCCTCTGCCACAGGCCCCAGCTGGTGGCTTGGCTCCCTGCCCGACAGCTGCCGCAGCCCGGCCTATTCTGGGCCACAGGCAAGGATTTATTCTGTGTTTTCTGAGCATATTGAATTCATTCATTAAGCTGGAATGGCTGCTGTGGGATGTAAACAATTATATTTTAAAAAGCCACAAACCCCTGAAGTGGCTGATGCTAGAAGGCATTCCTGCCGCCAGCCCCAGGATTCAGGAGGGAGGTGTGAGGCAGCTGGAACCCCCAAGGGACCAGCTTCAGGTTGGCCCTGCGAAAGCCCCTCCCCTATTTATGACCTCTGTTTCCCATAAGTAATAGCAGCTGACATTTATCGTGTGCTTACAAGGGGCAGGTCCTGTGCTAAGAGCTTTGTTCATCTTAGTGATTCCGTGGAGTAGGCACCATTACCCCATTTTACAGATGAGGAAACTGAGGCTCAGAGAGGAAAAGACTTGCCTAATGACGGTGTATAGACACTCTCTGGCATCTCTCTTAGCCTTGCTCATCAGAGACTCCAGCGAGCTATGGCTCAGTGAGGACTCCCATCATAAAAGCACGTCTCACCCTTCAGAGTCAGAGCATAGCAATACAGCTGACAGCAACGATGATGATGAGGATGGAATTATTACCTGGCACTATTCGCTGAGTCTGCTCTCTGCCAGGCATGACTGAAGTGCTTTGCGTGGTTATTCCATTTAATCCTTGTAACCCGATATGGTTACAAGCTGAAGCACCAGTATTTTGGCCACCTGATGCGGAGACCTGACTCACTGGAAAAGACCCTGATGCTGGGAGAGATCGAAGACAGGAGGAGAAGGGGACGACAGAGGATGAGATGGTTGGATGGCATCACCGACTCAATGGACATGNTACAAGCTGAAGCACCAGTATTTTGGCCACCTGATGCGGAGACCTGACTCACTGGAAAAGACCCTGATGCTGGGAGAGATCGAAGACAGGAGGAGAAGGGGACGACAGAGGATGAGATGGTTGGATGGCATCACCGACTCAATGGACATGAGTTTGAGCAAGCTCTGGGAGCTGGTGATGGAAAGGGAAGCCTGGTGTGCTGCGGTCCATGGGGTCGCAAAGAGTCAGACACGACTGAACGATATGGAGAATTACACCCTTTTTATGGGTGAGTCAGTGGAGGCTCAGAAAGGCAAAGGAAGTTATCGAAGGTCCTAACTCGGAAAGGGGAGGAGCCCAATTTGGGACCAAGGAGCTCTGTCAATGAAGATTCCCCCCTATTCTGTGCCATGTTTTGCTGCGTGGTCCGTGGTGTCATGAGTACACGGGGGATTAGTAATCACACCTTTTCATGTGGTTCTTGCCCTGATGGGATTAAGCATTTAGCACAGCACCAGGCATGTGGTGAGTACTCTGAAAACACTCGCTGTTTTTCTGGGCTTCCCTTGGGCCCCAGCTTCAAAGGAGACATTGTGATAAGTTGAGGGACCCCTGCTCAGCTTGCCTTGCCCAGAATATGGAAAGAGCATCGGACTGAGGGCCAGCCAGGGCCAGGTTTAATCCTGGCTTAAACTGTGTGGCCTCAGGCTACTGGTCAGTCACTCACTGGCTACTGGTCCCACCCCTCAAGCCATTGCTCCTGCGGTTCCCCCAGGTGATGAGTGACGCCTTCCACCGAGGTCTCCCTGGTGACTCTGCTGCTCAGCCCAGACCAGCTGCCCTGGGGATACTCCCAGGCAGTGTGACATCCAGTGTCTAGTTTGATCCTTATAGTGACCCCCTGGGAGAGGAACCACCCCACTGTATGGATGGGGAAACTGAGGCTCAGATGTCCTGCTCGAGATCTCGCAGCCCGGTCTAAAACTGCCATATCTGGTTCTTCCCATGACCACCCCACCCCAAAGATGCCATGCCAGTCTTTCCCCACCAGCTGCTTGATCAGTTAGTCCAGGAGACCCCTACCCTTGCTCCCTTTCTCCTGTCAGCTCCTGAAGCACAGCAGCAGACTCATGGTACTGAGCAGTCTTGCACAAGAGTGGCCCAGTTGCTTGCTTTAAGCAGATGCTGCTGCTGCTGACTTGTCCAGCAAGCCATTTTTGCCCCAAACGCCAGAGTATCCGAAGAGGTCCACTCATTGTCTTTCCAGTTGATAGTGGATTCTGAATAACTTGGCAACGATTTATTGATGGCTTGTTGACCAGGCCTTATGGGGCTCACTCACTGTGTAGAGGGACAGATGATCTCTAGGATATGTACAGGTTTCTGGGGCTGCGTGGCACCCAGGGACAGCAGGAACAGGCAGGAACCCTAACACTCAGGAGGAGCCTTAAAGGTCTGGCCTCTAAGACAGCTCCATTTTCCAGAATCCCAGCAGTTGAACCTGACCTGGTATCCCTGGGCAGAAATCTCCGCATGTGGTCATGATTACAAAGGTTGACGTTTATCCCGCAGATCCTGCGCTTAGCGATCTGCACCTGTAACTGCACTGGCCCTTCACAAGAATGCCCTGGGGGTAGATGCCCATTTCACAGGGGAGGAAACTGAGGCTCGAAGAGGTGACACGGTTTCCCCAACATCACTTGGTTTTGGCCAGCGGAGGTGGGATTTGAACCCGAGCAGTCTGTTTCTGGAACGTCGCCTTTTCTCAGGGCACCTATGGCCTTTCAGGCTTATCTCTTCCCTGCAGGTGGCCTCCTCCTTCACAGACCTCCGAACTGTAAACCTCTGCGTGAGGAGATATTAGCCAGATGCACCAGCGTTATAGATAGGTCACGTAACGGCCAGTGACTCAGCGGAAAAGTCACCTGGTCATCAATAAATGGAGGAGGCCACAGTAATTGATAGCAGTTGAACTGACGGTGCCCAAGGGAAAGACAGTTGTGTCATTTTTTCCCTCTTTTTTTGCGTTGCGCGTAAACAGGAAGACCTGCCTTTGCGGGTGGATCTCAGAGGTCGCAGCTCCATCACTGTTCCTCACTCCTTCCTTTTTTCTCTTTTCTTTCTCTCATTTCCCTTTGTTCATCCTTCTCTTCAAATCCTAGCTTGCTTCTTCCCAGCAGAGTGATCTTGGGCAAGTGACTCAGATACAGTGATTTGCCCAGGGTCACCTGGTTAATGGAGGACTCTTTCTGCTAAGCCACTGTTTCCTAAACCGGTGTCTCATGGGACGTTAGACCATCTTGGTCTGAAAGCATTCCCAGGCCATATCGGTCTGTACAGAATGTCCCCTTCTTGGAGCGTCATACCATATTCCTTAAAGGCTCTGAGATGTCCTGCAGTTAAGAAACTTGTGTTACCAAACAGCGGGCAAAGTGATATCACACAGCATTCATTTCTCCCCAGGGAACACCTGCTCTGAGGAGCCCTTTGGGAGACTCTGACCCTGGCTGTGTGGCCGCTCTGTCCTGCTCCACAGTCCTCTGATCACCCAGGGAGTTTCTCGCTCAGCCCTGCCCTTGGTAGCACAGTTCAGTTCAGTTGCTCAGTTGTGTCTGACTCTTTGGGACCCCATAAATTGCAGCACGCCAGGCCTCCCTGTCCTTTTGACTCCCTTTTGACTAACTCCCGGAGTTCACTCAGACCCATGTCCATCGAGTCAGTGATGCCATCCAGCCTTCTCATCCTCTGTTGTCTCCTTCTCCCCCTGCCCCCAATCCCTCCCAGCATCAGAGTCTTTTCCAATGAGTCAGCTCTTCACATGAGNTTAGTACTTTTGTGAAGATTCAGTAATAATAATGAGTAGTTAAGGCTTGTATATACTGATTTTTTTCTGTGTCACATCTGAAACTCTAAGACAGGTGTTCTGACTCCAAAAGCCATGAGCTGAGCAAAGGTGACATGTTGAACTGAATGGGGCCGGAGAGCTGCAGCTGTTGCCACTCTCGTTACTGTCTTCACCATCATCCCGTTGTCCCCTCCACCATCCTCACCACGTGATCACCACCATCGTTCTTGATGGTGGTGATCATTTTTTAAAGTGGCAGGACTTTTTTTACTAGCCACGCAACCTCTCTGGATCTCAGTGTTATTGTATGTAAAATGGGAATTATTTCTAAAATGAAAATAATAACGTTCTTGAGAGAATCAGTACTGAGTAACTGGCGTGGAGGAGGACCTTGCTAAGCAGTGGCCAGCGCTTCTTCTTCTTGGGCTTCCCTGGTGGCTCAGCTGGTAAAGAACCCGCCTGTGATGCGGTGAGGCCTTGGCTCAATCCCTGGGTGGGGAAGATCCCCTGGAGAAAGAAATGGCAACCCACTCCAGGTGGATATTGTCAAAGCCCCAGATTAGGTCTTTCCCCAGACTTCCAAATTTTTCTTAAACCAGGCAGATTCTTTAAGATGTCTGTTTGAAGAATGATACTCTTACGATCTTTTTCTGATGGACTGAGAAGTCTCTGTTGGCAGCTGTGGTTCTTATTTCAAAGAAAGAAACACAGATATCGGAAGATAGGAGATGGGAGAAAATTATTTTAAGTAGAACTGTAGTTCACCTTAGTAAATCATTAAATTTTAAAATCTGGATTACAAAATTAGTACAGAACCACTGCAGAAAGCGTTTGAATGTATCTTCTTTTCCTTATTTACATAGCAGCTTAGAGTGATTTACACAGTTGATGTCATACTACAATATGGTTTTTTTCTAGTCCTTCTCATTTAACGTTACCATATAAGCATTGCCCGTGTTGTATAGGTTTTGTTGCTGATGTTAAGTGGCGTTATGATAGCCCATAGAGAGGATGATATTTTTAATTGTTTTGGAAAAGTGAACAATGCAGGTGGCAGGGCAGTAGGACAGACGTGTCTCCTGGGAAAGCTGGCTCCTGCCTGAGGCCATCAGCTGGAGCCAGGCCTCAGCTGTTCAGGCTCCTGCTGGGGGTTGGTGGCCCTGAGGCTGGGAGGTGGCGAGATTCTCCGAGGTTTTCTTGGACGCCTGCCCATCACCTGCCCAGGACCTCACCGCCCTCCTCTGCTCTGTCCCCTGCGCAGTGGGCCGGAAGCAGTTCATGCGCTTTGAGTGGGCCAACCACGCAGCAGAGGCCTTGGGCTGCGAGTACGAGGAGCTGAACACGGCCACTTTCAAGCACCACTTGCGGAAGATCATCGAGCAGGTGGCGTCTGGGCCGGGCCGGCGGAGCCTGGGGGATGCAGAAGCCGGCTCAGGTACCGTGCCGCGGCCTCCCTGGGGGGGCTGGGTCCTGCAGAGCCACCCTTGAGGACATACCAGCACCCTTCACTATTCATCAAGGATTGATTGAGGGTCTCCTGTATGTGGACCTTTGAGGTGCAAACGACTCTTTCTCTGGAAATGGACTTGGCCCCTTCCTGCACAGTGCTCTGTCCTGGTCAGAGGTTACTGAGACCTGGGAGGGGGCCCTGCGCTGCCAAGAGGGGCACTAAGGACGCGGCCAGGGACCATGGCAACTCCACTGGGTGTGGTCTCTGCTGACCCCACTCTAGGTGGGAGACTGACCTGCCAGGACAGAAATGAGGCCAAGGTGGTCAGTCTGGCGGGGAGGACAGTAGATAAGGTCAGAGAGCTCACAGAATAGTCTATACATGGAATTTTCTTTTCAGACTGAGGGAAGCCATGGAGGGGCACAGGCAGGGGAATGGCACGATTAGTTTATTCTGCATGAAGCCCAGCCCTGATGAAGAGCAAGGAGTGGGTGGGAACCGATGCAGCTCACCATGGTGAGGTGACGGAGGCTGGGCAAGGGATGGGCGGACCAGACGGGTGGAGGTGGGCCAGCTCAGATCTAGTTTACAGTTAGGGCTGTTGGCGTGAGCCCTAGGCAGAAGCAAGGGGCCAGGACGCCTTGTAGGGCTTGAGTCCGAGCAGCCGGAGGAATGCGGGTGCCTTGAACTCACGTGGAGTGGGGTGAGCAGGAGCACACTTACACTGCTCCTGCGCAAGCGCGTCTGCTGAGTCCCGAGTCTGCAGCCTCGGCGGCCAGATGCTTCGGCTGCAGAAGCTGAGAGCAGAGGTCCCTTCAGAGCCCCGGGCATCTCTGAGAACTCTCCAAGAGGAGCTCTCCGGAGACTGCAGAGTCTGGGCTTAGTGGGAAACACTGTTTTGAACTGTGGTTTTAGCACTGTCTGTTAGAGGCCCCTTGGAGCCACAGGGCTGCTCCGCCTGCCAGGGACTTAAGCTTGACGGCTGATGTCGTGGACTTCACTGCCATCCAGTCCTGCGCTCTGTGTAAGCTGGGGTCTGCCTAATAGTTACGCCTCCTCTCTGACACAGGTGCACATGTACAGGCACACGCTTGTACCGTGTACAGGCATGTGCACACACAAACGTGTGCACACATCTGCACTGTCACACGCAAAGCACACGTGCACATAGTTCACACACACAGAAGCACAGTTACATGCATGCACTGCACATGCACTGCTTTGTGAAGCTGAGTCAACCTCTCAGGCTGAGATCTCAAGGGTAGATGTTAAGCAGGCAGGGGACCAGCAGGCTTGAGAGAGATGCTGGGAGGCTGTGGGTTGCCTAGCAACGACCCAGGTTGCAGGTGGAGTTAAAGCAGGGATGGGAAATGCTTTGGGGCTGCAGCGGGCGGCCTGGAATGTACAAGCAAAACTATTTCTCCAAGCCCTAGGGCCTGCAAATTTGCAAACTGTTTCCAGTTCCGTGGCTGGAAGCACCACCTAAGGGTCAGAATCTGAGATACGAGCCCCGCTCCTTCCCCGCTCTGCTCAGTGCCCCTCAGTCAGGCTGGCTGTTCCAATGGGACCCGTGTGTGTTTATACAAAATTGAGGCCACCATTGTAATAGTTTTCTAAGTTTTTTTAATTCCTCCCAACACTATATGCAGGCACTTTTCTATCTCATTCAATATTTTTCCAGACCTGACTTGAAGTATTCTATTATATGGTTGGACTACAAATTATCTATCCCATTTGCTGGTTTTTTTTTGGATATTCAAGCTGTCTTGAAAAAGTGATTTTTTTCCAATTTAATGAACAATTGGGAGAATGTATGTACCTAGAAATCTTTGTTTCTCTGCATACTTCAATACAATAAAATCCTAAGAGTAAAGTTATTAAGTCCAACATGTTACGGCTTCTGCTGTGAAACTGCCAAATTTACCCCTAGAAAGAGGGAACAATAGATATTTACTGAGTATTGTGTGTCAGAAATGGGAATTTGGAGCCAGTAGACTCAGAATCAGTCCCCATCCTTGGGGTGCTCTCAGTAGTGGGCAGGGTGGGAGACACAGACTCACAAAGTAACCAGAAAATAAAGATTCTGTGGTCAGTGCTGGGAGACTAGGGCCCATGTGTCCCCCGCTGGCTCAGCTACTTCACTCAGCAGAACGTCCTCCGGCTTCATCCGTGGTGGTGCAAATGGCAAGATTTCCTTCTTTTTTACTTTTAAATAACATGCTACTTATATCAGAAGTCTAAAGTAGTCCAACTTACAGAGACACAGAGTAGAATGGTGATTACTGGGACAGCGGTAGAGAGGGGGGTGGAAATGAGACATTTTGATGAGAGTACATAGTTTCATGTGGTCAAGATGAAAAAACACTAGAGGACAGACAGACAAAGTGATCAGTAGATGAGCATCTCCACTGTTCAACAGAGCGCCTGCAGTTTGCAGTGATGTGTTCTGTACGTAAAGATCCGTTAATATTATGTTGAAAGTTCCTCTCTCTCCCCCTCAGGTGATGGTTATGGCATATCTATGGTGATGATGTCATGGGTTTCTGCTTCAAACTTATCAGGATGTACGATTAAAAGTATACAGGTTTTTCGTATGTCAATCATATCTCAGTTTGAAAAGTAAATTTTTCAAAAAAGCAAGGGGACGTCCCTGGTGGTCCCGTGTGTTAAGACTCTACTTTCAGTACCGGGGGCATGGGTTCGATCCTTGGTTGAGGAACTAAGATCCCACATGCTGCATGTAACAGCCAGTAATAATAACAATGATAATAAGGGAATCTGCAAACACCATTTACTTTCTAAGTAGCCCCGTGAGACTTAACCTAACTCAGTGCCATTTGGCCCTCAGTGTCTTTAGCAGTGAAATGGACATACCTACCTCTATAAAATAAAAATAAAGAATTTTTTTAAAAAAGGGCAAGATAGTCCTGAGAATTGGCCTAATGGGTTCATGACAGTGGTTACGGCAGGCTTCCCTGAGGAGGTGACATTGGCTTGAGTCCTGAGGGATGACCAGGAGATCACAATGGAGGCGAGGTGGGGTCAGGCCACACAGGACCCTGGAGGACCTGACAAGACACTTGAACTTGAGCCTAAGGACGTGAGTAATTTCAGTAGCAGGGTGATGTGTGTGTGTGGTGGTGGAAGGTTCTCTAAGGCCAGCAGTGACGTCCCTGGCCCCAGGCAAGGTCCTGACCGCAGGATGCCCACCCTCCTCTCTTCCCCACTGCAGGGCTCAAGATGACAGGCGTGGAGTGTGTGGAGGGTATGGCCTCCGGCCTGTACCAAGAGGTCTTCGCCGCTGTGGTCTCGCTCATCAACAGGTAACGGTAGCTTTCCCTCTGGTATAGAGGTGGTCTCTTTGCAGCACTTGAATGAGCCCAAGCCTGGGGAGGTTAGCAGAGTGGGGTTCTGTTGAGCTGGAGAGTGGGTTTTTGAGCTGGATGGTGCTGGCTTTAGGGCTGTGTGACTTTGGCAAATCAGTTCACCTCCCTGACTGCCCCCTTGTGCATCTGTGAAATATTCAATAGGTCTGTTCCCAGGGTCACTGCAGATATTAAGAGAAGTCAGTAAGGGACTTACCTGGCAGTCCAGTGGTTAAGAATCCACGCTTCCATTGCAGAGGGCACGAGTTCAGTCCTTGATCAGAGAACTAAGATCCTGCATGCTGCGTAGTACAGCTAAAAAATAAATAAAAATAAATTTAATAAGAAATCAACAAAAGATAAATTTTAAAATATCTGTGATGTTGACGCGATGTGATTTCTGCCCAGTGCTCTGAATGTCAAAGTGAAGAAATTCAATGAAGCGCGGGTAAACGGCGGGAGTAACTCTGACTCTCTTAAGGTAGCCAAATGCCTCGTCATCTAATTAGTGAAAGATAAAAAAAATAAATAAATAAAATATCTGTGAACAACTCTTCCTAAATTGTGATCATAAAACTGCGTATATCTGCAGGTAATACTACTGGGAGCCTGTGTTCTCTGTCATGGGGAGGCCACTCTGAACCCTGGGAAATCTAAGCAGTTCCAGTGGGGCCGATCCAGAGCTTGCGCAAGGGCTCTCCCCCTCTCGGTGTAAATGGGAGGCGTAATTAGGCTTCCGACATCCTGTTCAAGGGATGAGGCTGGTGCGTAGCAACAGCGCAGCTGGGATTCCCTGTGGACATAGGGTCGGCTCCCTCTCTTCCGGCTGGAGTCATTACCCTCTGAGATTGCAGACTCATTATCTAGAGCCCAGGGGATCGTGCGTGCTCAGGGGAAGAAGCGTTTATCGGTGAGTTGCAGGAAGCGGGTAGCTGCTTCCTGGTTGGCTCTGGCTTTCTGGGAGCCTGAATCCGGGAAATGGGTGTACTGGTGATGACGACACTTGCCCGTCCTGCTATTTACGAGCACCCGGCAGGCGTCTGGCTTTCTGCACATTAACTCACTTAATCTTCAAGCATGTCTGTGTGGTGTGTCTTATTGGCCCCATTTTATAGTTGGAAAACCTCAGCAAATAACAGCGAAGCGCTTGAGCTCAAACTTAGGCCTCTCCAAAGCGTATAACTGTTCATGCTGATGGAAATAATAGCAAAAAACACTGAGCACTTAACACGTTCAGAGCCATGGATGTTTTATCACACCCAGCCCTCCCACCAGCCTTCTGAGTTCGTCTCCATCGTTAGCCCCTTCCACGGCAGATGTTCAGAGACATTGGGCAACTCTGCCAAGACACACAGCCCCGCTATGGCTGAGTGAGGGTTGAAACCCACATGTGACTCTGTAAAGTCTCTTAACTCTTGGTTTTTGATGCAAATAGTCCCTTCTCCATCCACCCTCATAGACTTGTCAAGAGGATCCAGGGAGGTGAAGCTTGAGAGAACTTTGTAAACTGAAGCAGATACTGAACAGAGTTGTTTTTCTGATGCCACATGTCACTAAGAAAGAAAAGGAGGCTCTAGTCCTAACGTTATAGCAAATTTGTGGTGTAGCCTTAAGCAAGTATTTTCTCCAGTCTTGGCCTGGTGGAGAGAGCTTGTATCCTAATGGCCTGCAATGTCCAAGGGAGGCACATTCCATACTTCAGCTCTTTCTTTTTTTTTTTTTCCTTTGCAGCCCCTGGGTTTTCCTATTCATTCCTCCCACCATTTAACATTGGGGGAAACCCATGCTCAGAGAGGTTAAGTAACTTTCCCAAAGTCACACAGCCCACAGGTAGTGTGTTCTGCTGGGTCTGCTGACCTGCCCAACATGCTGCCCTGGTTTCTCCATCTCTGTGATGGGGGAGCAGGGGGCCTGGATCAGAAGGGGTCTAAGAGTCCATGTCCTTTCGGGGCCCCTCTCCTTTCCCCCTGCAGATCCTTCTCCTCCCATCACCTCTCCATGGCCTCCATCATGGTGGTGGACTCTCCAGGCTTTCAGAACCCCCGGCACCAGGGCAAAGACCGGGCCGCCACCTTTGAGGAGCTGTGCCACAATTACACTCATGAGCGCCTGCAGCTGCTTTTCTACCAGCGGACCTTCGTCTCGGCGCTGGAGCGATTCCGGGAGGTATGGCTGGGCTGGGTTGGGGCTTCTGGTGCTCATCCTGGATTTGACTTCATGCTGTCTGGTCCAGCACTGATTAAAACCCAAACTCCAGGCCTCGCTGCCAGAGCCTCTGCTCCTCCCCCGTCTCCCTGTCTCCCATGGCCTCTTACAGTTCAGAGCTTGGGGCTCCTCAGGCCCTGCTCCCACAGTTAACCCTTGTTTGGGCTGATTAGTTCCTCTTCACCCACACACCCAA
Source organism: Neotragus moschatus (assembly GCA_006410615.1). Taxonomy (NCBI): domain Eukaryota; kingdom Metazoa; phylum Chordata; class Mammalia; order Artiodactyla; family Bovidae; genus Neotragus; species Neotragus moschatus. The sequence continues at coordinate 1,580,508 of SJYA01002485.1, read as the reverse complement.
GCTGAACCGTTCTCCAGCAGTTAGGTTGTACCCTTCATGCCTGGCTGTGGGTGAAAATTGTGGGGTTTGCACAGTCTCTGGATCATAACATGGGAGCACCCAGCAAAAGTGAATATGCAGCAGCCTTCCAAGGAGGCGCTGTGTGCGAGTCAGGAAACCTGTTCAGGCTCATTCCTGCATGCCTGCCTTTACTTATGTTAAAAAAAAAAAAAAAAAGTTAAATTGAACTATAACCTTTACACAGACAAGTGCCTAAATCCAGAGTGTACGTCTCGTCTTGGTGAACTTGTCCAGCTGAGCACACTCACGCAGCTACCACCCAGGGGAGAGGAGAGTATCGCCAGCACCCCAGATGCCCCCTGGCAGCTACTCCCTCCTCCCTCCCTGGTGATACCACACCTCCTAAAGACGCTGTTCTGAACATTTGGTGAAGTGGTCTAGAAAATGCCTAATCTGTGCTAGGCATTCCATACGTGGTGGTACCCATCATATTCTCCCCTGTAATATTTCTCTTTATTTCTTATTATCAAAGTAAAACACGTTCTTTATTTCAAAACTGGCAAGTGTGAATGAGTGTCCGGAAGCAGAAAACACCATCTCCTTTACCCAGCACCCAGAGGCAACGCTGTTCCTCTGTCAGGATCTCACACCAGCCATTTCCCCATACGTGGCCTTCTCTGTAGATTTCGCGGCCATCTGTATGCGATTCTGTTGTTTGCTTTTTCCTCGTAGCATTAGGTTGTTCCCATTTCCTCCCACCATTCACAGATCTTAGAAAGGATCATGTCTCTGGTTATGTCAGATTCTATCTCAGCTCTCCTTTGGACCCCTGGGTGGTTCCCACATTTGTTCAGTAGCCAAGTCGTGTCTGACTCTTCGTAGACATGACTGCCCGTGGACTGCAGCACGCCAAGCTTACTGTCCTTTACCATCTCCCGGAGTTTGCCTGGGCGATTTCCACATCTATGCTGTTATAATGGAGAAGGCAATGGCACCCCACTCCAGTACTCTTGCCTGGAAACTCCCATGGATGGAGGAGCCTGGAAGACTGCAGTCCATGGGGTCGCTAAGAGTCGGACACGACTGAGCGACTTCACTTTCACTTCTCACTTTCATGCATTGGAGAAGGAAATGGCACCCCACTCTAGTGTTCTTGCCTGGAGAATCCCAGGGACGGGGGAACCTGGTAGGCTGTCGTCTATGGGGTCACACAGAGTCGGACACGACTGAAGGGACTTAACAGCATGCTGTTATAAACAACAGTGTGATGAATATCTTTGAACATAGTGTGGTCTGGAAATTTCTGATTACTTTTGTATGCCAGCTGTTATTTCCCAGAGTTTGTTTGCTCTCTCCAGCACTCAGCCCAGCACTTACTGGGTGCTCAGTAGATATTAGAAGGGTCTGCACTGAGTCGTCAGTTCCTGATAACCTCACCAAGGTTGCTGACAACCCTGCAGGATGGACAATATTAAGATGCTCTCGGGATCCTGGTCTGTATCCTTTCTTCTCGTACCAAGGCTGAAAGGATAAAAACAAAGAACCTGGTTAAACTTGGGCAAAGGGCTTCCCTGGCGGCTCAGTGGTAAAGGATCCACCTGCCAATGCAGGAGGCACGGGTTCAGTCCCTGGTCGGGGAAGATCCCACACGTCTTGGAGCAGCCAAGCCCGCGCACCACATCTGCTGAGCCTGCGCTCTCGAGCCTGGCAGGCGCAACTGTTGAAACACACACAGCCTAGAGCCCAGGCTCTGCAACAGAAGCCGCTGCAGTGAGAAGCCCGCGCAACTTGAGGAGCCCCTGCGTGCCGCAGCTGAGAAAAGTCCATGCACCACAAAGACGCAGCACAGCCCAAGATAAATTAATTACATTTTCGACAGGCAAGGAATTGAATAGCTGTTTCTCCAAAACAGATAAGCAAACGGCCAATAAACACACGAAAAGATGTTCAGCATCACTAGTTGAGGGAAACGCAAGTCAGAACCACATTGAGATACCGTTTCACACCCACTAAGCTGAAAAATAAACGAAAAGTCAGAGCTGCTGGGGAAGATGTAGAGGAGCTGGCACCATGTGGACTGCTGGGCGTCAAAAGTGGCGCAGCCGCCGTGGAAAACAGAATGGCGTTTTCTCAGAAAATTGAAAATAGAACCGCCATTGGATCCAGAAATCCCACTTCCGGGTATCTACCCTAAGGGATTCCAAGCAGGGTCTCAAAGAGAGATTCGTACACCCGTGTTCATGGCAGCGTTACTTGTCATAGCCAAAAGGCGGGAGCGACGCAAGTGTCCATCAGTGGATGAATGGGTAAACAGACGTGCTGTTTTCATACAAGGGGCTGTCATTCAGCTGTGAAAAGGAAGGGAATCCTGACACAGGCTGCGACTGGACGACCCTTGCGAACACTATACTGAGTGCAGCACGTCAGTCACAGAAGGACAAATCCTGTACGATTCTGCTCATGTGAGGAGCTTAGAGGGGCACATTCACAGAGACAGAGGCGGGGAGAGGGAGTCGGAGCTCGTGGTTACTGGACGCCGAGTTTCCGTTTTGCAAGATGGAAAGTTTTGGAGCTGGATGGTGGCGAAGGTTACACAACAGTGTCAGCGTGCTTTATGCCAATGAACCGTGCCCTTAAAAATGATTTAAATGCAGACTTCCCTGGGGGTCTAGAGGCTAAGGCGCCATACTCCCAATGTGGGGACCCAGGTTTGGTCCCTGGTCAGGGACTAGAGGCTTCCCTGGTGGCTCAGATGGTGAAGAATCCGCCTGCAGTGCGGAGGACCTGGTGTGGGAAGATCCCCTGGAGGAGGCCATGGTAGCCCACCCCAGTATTCTTGCCTGGAGAATCCCCATGCACAGAGGAGCCTGGCAGGTTACAGTCCATGGGATTACAGAGAGCCAGACACAACTGAGCACAGCATAGGGCAGGGGCACAGAAACTAGATCCCACACGCCACAACCAAGACACTGCACCACCACATAAATAAATAGTTTAAATGGGAAATGTTATGCCATGTGTATATCACCATGATTAAAAATAACAGTAAAAAGAGGCCAAGGTGTGATGACTAAAGCCCTCACTTCTCTTAAACCTCCTCCAGAAGTTTCTTCCCCTCAGCTCGCAGAAGGAACTAATGCTGAACTTGTGTGACTTTCTAGGAAGATGTTCCTGTGCAGTTTGACCTCCCAGACTCATCCCCGGGGACCACAGTGGCCGTGGTGGATCAGACTCCCTCGCAGGTAACACAGGGCCCTGTGAACCAAGGCTCTCAGATGCCTCTCGGGCTTTTTATCAAAATGCTGGCAGATTGGAGTCTTTGAGCTACTAGATCACAGCTCTGTTCGCACCTCAAAGGACCCACAGATTGTACAAAACACTGACCCTGGGGACCCCCTCCCAGATTCTGTGTTGATTGGTCTGAGGGTGTGGCCTAGACAACCAGCAGTTCAATCCCATCAGGTTGAGAGTCTGAGTCTGTGTCTTAGAACGCACTCACACTTGGAGCCTGTGGACGGAGCCGAGGGGCTCCAGGGCCGGTACCCGGTGACCTCCAGGCACTGTCACCTGGAAAGGTCAGGTGTTCAGACAAAGATGCTGCGCCCAGCAGAGACCAGGACAGTCGGGGACCCCTGGGGTGGAGAATGGGGGTGATGCTGGACCCAGGCCCCTGAACTCCCTGGAGGCAGACAGACTTTAGTTTGGGGATCCCTGCGTCTTTGCCCCCCTCCCTGCCCCCAGAGCCCACCGTGCTGATCCCTGATCTGCCTCTCTGCTCAGCCCTCTCTCAGCAGGCCTTGACTGCCGCACTGGAATTCTCCCTCCCTCCTTGCCCCACCCCCCAACTCCCCCAACTTGCTGTAAAAGAAAGGGCTCCAATCTGATCTTGGTGACCTTGGTGACTTCTCTCTGAACCTCAGCTTTCTCATCACCCAAGAGGGAACAACAGGTACTACCACTGGGTTGTCCTGAAGACCCGTGAGATCTGGGACAAACAGCCCCACAGGGTGGGTGACACCCAGTAGGTGTCCTGCTGGTCACGTTTCTCCTGCACTTGGACACTTTCCCGGTTCCCTGGCTTCTCTCCGCTCACAGCGGGCTGCACCTTGTCCTGCAGAGCACTCTTGACCGTGAGCCCACAGCCCTTCACGGCTGCTTCTGCTGCTCCCTAGTGCCTCTCGGGCTGGGTCCCCGTCCCTGTCCTGCTTCCTCCCTTCCTGGGAGGGGCGAGCCTGAGGGATCACCCAGACAGTGTGAGGAGGAAAAGATCCTGGTGTCCCCAAGACTCCTGGGCAGTGGCTGGAACAGCTGGGAGGGGCTGGCTGTTGATTTCAGCTCCAGCAAGAGGCCATGGTGAAGACCCAGGATCCCGGGGGCAGGTCCATTTGTGCCCTGGGCCTCTCCATGTGACTCTGGACGTGTCCCTTCCCCTTGCTGGACTCCTCTCAGTAGGGTGTGGACTGATATTCCTGTGTTAGAGTGTGCAACTGTCCTGGTTTACCAGGGATGTTGATGACCTTGGCATTGAGATCCTCATGTCCTCGGAAGCCCGTGACCCTGGGCACACTGGCACCGCTGTCCATCATACACATCCCATTTCCTCTAACCGTTTGGCACCATGTTCGGTCGCGTCAGCTCACTGGGGGCCCTTGGATAAGCCCTGCAGACCCCAGGCCTCTCCCCGTTTCCCATGTGTGGGGATGCAGGGTCGCCTGGCGGGCTCTGATGCCGGCGCTGGATTTAAACTTTCACGTCTCTGTGGTTGAGGCAAGTTCATTTTCTCTAAGATGTTCTTGGTGCCTCTTCCTCTCAAGATTCTATTATAAAAAATAAGAGGACGCGATGGGGATGGGATTAATCCTTTCATGTTAGGCTGTACACGAGGAGACCAGCTGCCCATGTGGAGCCAGGGATGTGTAGTGTACAGAGGGCTCGCTCTGGTCAAATCCTCACCTTGGAGGATCGTGTTGTCAGTCTCCATTTTGCAGAAGGAGAGATGAGCCTCAGAGAGGGGCAGTAAGTTGCCCAGGGTCATCCAGGAGATGAAGACAGAGGCAGGATCCAGACCCTTGTAACCAACAGATTGGGATTCCTGTGGCTTCTCCGCTGAGAGTCTGGGGGTGAGCGGAGCGTGGATCCAGAGCAGCATGTCCGAGTCATGATGCCTGGGCCACAGATCCCCGACTCCCTAGGTGGGATGAGAAGCCCAGGCCTGGCCTCTCTTGGGGGGCTCCTCAGTATATCCTGGGTCTCCCGCCAGGTGCGCCTGCCAGCTGGAGGAGGTGCCGAGGACGCCAGGGGCCTGTTCTGGATCCTGGATGAGGAGGTCCGGGTGGAGGGCTCCCAGGACAGCGTGGTGCTCGAGCGCCTCTGTGCTGCCTTTGAGAAGCAAGGACCTGGAGCTGAAGGTGAGGGAGGGAGCCAGCGGGGTGGGGGCTGCTGAGGCCTACCCGGGACTTGGACTCTTTCCTCGAAGCCCGGACAAGGCCTGCACTGGGGGCTGTGCACCTGCCTGGGCGTGTGCCTTCATTCGTGCGCTCATCCATTCGTGCATTCATCCCGCGTTCTGAGCAGGCTCTAATCTACATGGAGGCGAACAGCCTGATGGGACCCCTCTCCTTGCTGGGGAGCGGCAGGGGAGGGAGATGACAAGCTGACACGTAAGTGCATGCAGGCCTGCTGAGCCTGAGACAGCAGACGGGCTTGCTGGTGGGCGTCAGGCGGGCCTCATTTCTCCGGCAGCCAGGGGCTCTCAGGGGAGAGGCCTGCAGGTAAATCTGACGGAGAGCCAGGTGTGCAGTGCAGGACAAACAGGGAGATGTCGTATGGGCTCAGACCTCCACCCCTGGCAGGCCTCACAGAAAACATTGGTTTTAACCCAAGAGCAATGAGAAGCCATGTGGGATTCTAGGCAGTGGGAGCTATGGTCAGAGTCGGGTTCTAGAAGGTTCCCCAGACTGCATTGTAGAGACACGAGAGGAAGGCAGCTGGGAGGTGAGAGGAGCCGCCTCCCTGGGGAGGTGGGCAGACTCCGGAGTTGCTGAGCATTGGCTGATGGGGTGGACTGGTGAGAAGAGAAGTGCAGGGGGAGTGGACGCTTGGAGCTGACACTGAGTTCAGAGGCCATGGGGTTTGGCATCCGTCAGCTTTCAGTTCAAGTCCATCTATTTGTAGTTTCACCAAACCAATCTCACAGCATTTTGAAGAATGGAGATGGAGCTCGCCCTGGCTGCCTTCTCTCCAGAATTTCTGCTGCCGTGGTGGAGTGAGGGGATGTACCCACAGAGCTCGGTCATCAGCTGCCAAGCGCTGCAGTTGTAACTGATGAGGCCGAGGCTGTGACAACGAAGGTTATCACCCCCGTCTTCCCAGGGGCTGGAGGAGTGCTGTGTGCACTCCATGCAGGGGCCGAGCTCTGGGCTTTGTGTTGGGTGTCTGGTCGAGTTCAGTCCCGTATTTAGAAGTCCGTATTCTTACTCCCCCGCCCCGCCCCCAGGATGAGGAAAGTGAGCTCCAGAGAGAGGCTTGTGGAGAATGCTTGTCTGTGATCACCCAGACGGTGCATGTCAGAAGGCAGGTTCAACACAAGCCGTGTCTGCCTCTCGGCCTCGAGTGAGCCCCTTCCACCTGGACACCCCAGGCCTGTAAGAAGACAAACGCACTGTGGGGCTTTCCAGGCCCCACCTGACATGGCGCTCAGATTGTGGGCTTGTTCATCCACAAACAAGTATTTGTTCCTTCAACAAATACTTCTGGAGCACCTGAAATGTAGGCTGAGAAATACATCTGTGAACAAGACAAAAATGTCCACCCGAGGGACTAACATTCCAGCAGAGGAGATGGATGATAAAGGAAAATACCAAAATCTGAAGGAAGACACTGAGGACCACAGTTCCAGCTGGGATCACTAAAGCAATGAAGGCTGGCAGTGAAGATGGCCAGGGACTCGGCCCTGGGACATCCCGGGGGCAAGGCTTGTGTCCAGCAAAGGTAGCTGGGGAGGATTGGCCGGGGATGTTGGAGCAAGGATGAGAGGGTGTGCCGTTCTGGAAGCCTCAGGAGGAGGGACAGACCAACCGAGTTAAATGCTACTTGAAAGTGTGAGTGAGGCATGGCTGAAGAATGGCCGTGACTTGGCTGCGTGGAGGTCCCTGGCCACTGAGAAGAGTGCAGCTCCGAAGGGAGTATTTGGGATGATCTTCTGACTGGAGTGGCTTATGAGAAACTGGGGGAGGAGCTGGAGAAAGACGTGGACGGCACTCAGTGCTGCTGGGCTGGAGCCTCCATCCGGGACACACGTGGAGCGCCTCTGCACCTGATGGCTCCCGCTGCTCTCCCGGGGCCACACCCAGAGCGTTAGTGCCCACATGGCTCCCAAGAGCTTGGCTCTGCAGCGACTTGCCTGGGCCCAGGAGGGGCTGTGCCTGGGGCCCACAGTACTCTCAGGTGTTCACGACAGTCTTTTAATTTCTGTTAAAAGTAGAAGAAAAAAATGGACTTTCAGGCAAACACATGTTTTAAGTATATATTGTGGACTGATCTGTATTCCCCCTCCTCAAAAATTGGTATGTTGAATTTCTAACCCCTACCACCCGAGAATGGGACTTTCTATAGATCAGTTCAGTTCAGTTCAGTTCAGTTGCTCAGTCGAATCTGACTCTTTGTGACCCCATGAATCCCAGCACGCCAGGCCTCCCTGTCCATCACCAACTCCCGGAGTTCACTCAGCCTCACGCCCATCGAGTCAGTGATGCCATCCAGCCATCTCATCCTCTGTCGTCCCCTTCTCTTGCCCCCAATCCCTCCCAGCATCAGAGTCTTTTCCAATGAGTCAACTCTTCACATGAGGTGGCCAAAGTACTGGAGCTTCAGCTTTAGCATCATTCCTTCCAAAAAATCCTAGGGCTGATCTCCTTCAGAATGGACTGGTTGGATCTCCTTGCAGTCCAAGGGACCCTCAAGAGTCTTCTCCAACACCACAGTTCAAAAGCATCAATTCTTCGGCACCCAGCCTTCTTCACAGTCCAACTCTCGCATCCATACATGACCACAGGAAAAACCATTGCCTTGACTAGACGGACCTTAGTCAGCAAACTAATGTCTCTGCTTTTGAATTTACTGTCTAGGTTGTTCATAACTTTTCTTCCAAGAAGTAAGTGTCTTTTGATTTTATGGCTGCAATCACCATCTGCAGTGATTTTGCAGCCCAAGAAAATAAAGTCTGACACTGTTTCCACTGTTTCCCCATCTATTTCCCATGAAGTGATGGGACCAGATGCCATGATCTTCGTTTTCTGAATGTTGAGCTTTAAGCCAACTATTTCACTCTCCTCTTTCACTTTCATCAAGAGCTCTTTAGTTCTTCTTCACTCTCTGCCATAAGCGTGGTGTCATCTGCATATATGAGGTTATTGATATTTCTCCTGGCAATCTTGATTCCAACTTGTGCTTCCTCCAGTCCAGCGTTTCTCATGATGTATTCTGCATAGAAGTTAAATAAGCAGGGTGACAGTATACAGCCTTGACGTACTCCTTTTCCTATTTGGAACCAGTCTGTTGTTCCATGTCCAGTTCTAACTATTGCTTCCTGACCTGCATACAGATTTCTCAGGAGGTCACCATGGTGGGTCCTAATTTAACATGACTGGTCCTTCAGAGGAGCGATTAGGACACAGACATGCACGAGGAAAGACACAGGGAAAAGGTATCCATCTGCAAGCCAAGAAGAGAGGCCTCAGTGAAACCAACCCCGCTAACACCTTGACCTTGGGCTTCCAGCCACATAGTCTGCAATGCTTCATTATGGCAGCTGTAGCGAACCAATATAATATACTTATGTATTATTAATACCAATCCTTCTTTCTACTGACACAGTCGTGAAATAGAACTTTGTGTACTTGTTTGTATGCACACGACCCTGGACTGCCCTCACCCTGGAGGTGGGGGTCATAGTGCTTGGTGTCATGCTGCCCATGATCCTCTGTTCCAGAGGTCACCTCTTTTTTCTGAGGTACTGGCTTCTGCCATCGGGAGGGGCAGTCCGAACTGCTATTTGTGGGGCCCTTAGTCTGAGCCAGGCAGTGTGAGCACCGCCACACCCCACCTCTGGGGAGTACCTGGGGCCTTGAAGAGGCCTGATGACTGACCAGGGCCCTGTGGGCCCTGTCATCAGGAAATGTCTCCAGGGTTCTGGAACGGTTATTGTCTTCCTGGGAGACTGTAGAGGAGGAAACTCACCCAGACCCACAGAAAGCCAAACGACAGAGCTGTTAGAAGCCTACCCAGGCACTGGACCCGAGCGTCCTGGGTTGGACCCATGCTCCACTAGTTAGCTGCAACGTGTGCATTGTAGGAAGGCGCCTCCTTCTTCACCTGTAAGCTGGTGACACCCTCGGGCCTGGAGTGAGGACGGGCTCAGGTGCACCCAGAAGTGTTTGTAAGTCCTCTTCCTTAGGCTCCCTGCTCGGCGCTCCTCCGCAGAGGCCTCCCTGACCCCCCTCTCTGTAGCCACACTGCTTCCTTCCTGACGCCCTTCTCATCTCCTTCAGGGCCCCTTCTGGGTTCTGGGATGTTTGGTGACCTGTTCTTTTGGCTTGCTTCTCATCAGTCCGACTACCTCCCTATATGCGCCCCACCCCCAGAGGTCAGAGGATACCTGTCTTGTGCTCTGCCGTCTCCCCAGGGCCTGGGCCAGAGCAGGGCCCCATGGACCCCTGCCATTGCCCCCTCTCTACCCGTCCCCTGCTCTCCTCTGACGCGGAATCGAGTGAACCAGAGTTCTCAAATGGAATGTTTCCTGGATCCTGACTTTTGGGCTAAAGACACAGAAAGCGGGGCCAGAAGCAGAGGTGTCCTGTCGGGTGTGGTGGAGGCAGGACTTGGAGCCCTTTTCCTCTCTCTGTGAGGCCTGAAGACACAGGAAAGTTCTCGGGTCCCAGGGGAGAGATTCTTGTCCTGGACTGACTGGTAGACACATTAACTCAGACATTTTGGTATTAAAAAAATTACTTTTTGCCTCTCGGGCTTTTCAGTTAGCTCTGAGTTAATGAGAACATTCACTCAAGCAGAATACTTGAGGTGCACGCTGGGCAGAGGAAAAGACTGAGGCTCAGAGGTTTAGGTGGTTTGGCCCCTGTCCCACTATAAAAAACCGGTCAGGTTAGGATTTGAACCCAGGTCTTCGCTAACTCCAAGCCCCTTTGTTTCTCCCACTCTGTCCCTTGGAACCAGGTGTCCACCAGCATCTCCCAAGAATTTGATGTGTGTTTATTTGGCAACTGGTATTCCAGACAATTTTAAGTGGTACCTACACGTATTTTCAAAATACTTAATAATTGTGTATTTATTTCTATGAATATTAGAAAGTAAATATAGCTGGCACACCAAACCTGCAGTATAATGCTTCTTTACAAATGGATTTTACCTGTAAGACTGTGAGTCGATTGAAAGAAAACATGAAAAAAACGGTCCAGGTGATTCATGATTCTGGCTAAAATCACAAAGATGGTATGTACTAATGGTAATTGGGGAATTCAGGTGTCTTCGATTTAAGAAAGCAAGAAGGAGGGGCTTTCCTGGTGGTCCAGTGGTTAAGACTTCGCCTTCCAATGTAGGGGACCTGGGTTAGATCTCTGTTCGGGGAACTAACATCCTGTATGCCTCGAAGCTGAAAAATCAAAATGTAAAACAGAAACAGTATTGTAACAAATTCAATAAAGACGTTTAAAACAGTCCACATCAGAAAACTGACAGAGGAAGCAAGGAGGAGCAGAATGCAGGTTGGAAGCTGTACGCGTAAATGCACAAAGCAGGGGAGACACAGTGCCCAGAGCTGACGGCTTGAATCATGAGAATGGGAAAAGCGTGTTCTCAGAGACGCCAAGCGATGACAGCATCCCTGCTAGGCCCTGGCCCTCATGCCCTGCGTCTGCTTCCAGGAGCCTCTGCCCTCCGGACCTGTGAGCAGCCCCTCCAGTGCGAGATCGCCCACCAGCTGGGGCACGACCCTGTGCGCTATGACCTCACGGGCTGGCTCCACAGGGCCAAACCCAACCTTTCAGCCCTGGATGCCCCCCAGCTCCTACAGCATTCAAACAGGTGAGCCCCACCAGGGCTGGGGATGGGTGGGGGGCATTCGAGGTGCTGGGGCCGTGCAACCGTAGCAGCCCAGTCAGTGATGGAGGGCTGGTACGGGGACCCTTCCCTAATGACGCAAAGACCTGTAACTCTAACAAGCGCGATTCAGCATCTCCTAGGACTGGCCTGAGTCCAGCCAAGGAGGAAAGCTGGCCGTTTGGGGAAGTGGAACAAAAGCTAGGAAGCTGTGACTTCTTATTCATTAAGTATCTGGGAGATGATGTGACTGGGAGGACTTTTATGGACATCCTCCAACTAGGGGATCATAAAACCGAAGTGATAACTTTTTGCAGCCTGAAAAAAGCTGACTGCGTTTCTTGACTGCTCTGCTCAGACGTGCTGGCAGAGGGCTGCTTGAATTCAAAGAGCTATTGGAAAATGCTTGTTGGGGGAGTGTGTGTGTGTGTGTGTGTGTGGGTGTGTGAAGCTGAGACCACGTTTACTAATTCCTGCTGTGCACCTGGTATCAGAGGAAACACTTTATAAGGGTCTTTAAATATCTGTACATTTACTGATTTATTTGACTGTGCTGTGTCTTTAGTTGCAGCATGCAGATCTCGTTCCCTGACTAGGGATTGAACCCAGGCCTCCTGCGTAGGGAGCAATGAATCTTTTAGCCACTGGGCCATGAGGGAAGTTCCTATAAGGGTCTTTTTAATCCTTACAAAACTGTATCCCTAGCCCCGTTTTATAAATGAGAAAACTGAGGCCTCAGGAGGTGAAGTGGTTCACCTTTGACCACATAACAAAAGAGAGGCAGAGCCAGAATACAGTTTTGGTCTAAGTGATCCTTGGAAGGCGTTCTCAGAGCCGGATGGTCAGAGTTGATTGGAAAAATCTAGTGGGGGCTCAGGGAAACACAGCTCACAGAGAGAGATCTAGTCAGAGCATAGGGCAGAAGGAAGAGTAACAAGCACACAGAGTGCTGTATGGGGAGCCGAGGGACCTGAGTCCAGTCCCAGCCCAGCCCGTGCCCCCTGGGTGACTGTGGGGAGCCCTTTCCTTCTCCGGGGTTTCTCGCTTCCTTCTCTGCAACCTCAGGGTTTTTTGGGTGAGGGCACATCACACAGCTCTGGAGTCAGGCAGATGCTCAGGTTCTGCTTTTGCCTTTTTCAAGCTGCATGACCCGGGCCTCAGTTTCACAGTCTGAGAAGTGGGAATGATGCTGCCACGCTTACAAGTATGATGTAAGGCTTTGGTGACATAACAGAGTGGATGGCTTGTTAAGGAACCTGGTTCATGGTTATGTGGCCTCCTTGTAAATCCCCCTGCTGCTCAGAAACCCTCAAGCTGAGTGAGGGGTGTAGAGTTGGGGAAGGGCAGGCACACCTTGGCTAGCCAGGTGGCCTGGTGAGTGTGGAGCCTTAGGGGACAAAGAGCGGTGTGTGCTCACGAGTAGGAGAGTGTGGCAGGCGTGGCAGTAAAGCCCAGCAGGGTGTCTTGCAGGCTTGCGAGCCCCAGGTTGCGAGTTTGAGGGCAGACAGCGCTCCTTAGCCCGTGGTTCTGCAGTCAGGATCCCAATCCACCAGGACTGCTGGTGTAGCACTGTGATTCCTGGGCCCCTCTAGTCTCTTAGGGACGCTGGGGGGATTCCTGGGAGGTGCTCATGCTCACTCAACCTTTGTGCCGTGAACCGGGAGATCCAGAGAGGACCCGTGACTGCCCCAGGCCACACCGCACACTGCAGACCAGAGGTCGGGTCTCCCAGCACCACTGATGGGGCCATCCTCATGCAGGGTCCAGGCTGTGGGCACCACCTCCTGTCCCTGTACCAGGCAGGGTACCCACAGCTGTCCTTCTCCAGGCTCCGGCCTCCAGGAGCCTGAGGCCTTCCCTGGGTCCCAGCTTCATCCTGGGGCTCGGTAGGGTCTCCTCAGTGCTCAGACTGTCTGTTGGACAGATAAGCACCTGCTGTGCTCAGACCAGTTCTAGAGATAACCGAGGTGATTTTACCCTCTTAAGAAAGTGCTGGCTGGGCAGAGTTCCGCAGGTATGTAAGTGGCGGGAACATCCAATAGAAGGAAGATGCTCTGAGGTTAGGAGAGGGACAGAGGCATGGAGGAAGATGCTGGCATTTGTCCCTGAACAAAGGATCATCTGGCAGAAGGAGCTATGAACAGACTTGGCAGCTAGGCCCTGACTTCAGGAAGCAGATGTCCAGAGGCAAGGGGTCCCCTTCGCTCGCCCCCAAACCCCTGAAGCCCCTCTCTCTCTCCCCGCCTACCTGCCAGGGAGGAGCTGAGGGCCCTGTTCCAGTCCCGGGCCAAGCTGTCCCCCGTGTGCCGGGCCGTGGCTGGCCTGGAGGGCACCTCCCAGCAGGCCCAGCAGCGGAGCTGCGTGGTGCGGAGGACATTCGCCAGCAGCCTGGCCGCGGTGAAGAGGAAAGCCCCCTGCTCCCAGATCAAGCTGCAGATGGTGAGCGGGGTCCTGTTCTCATGGGGTGGGGGTCTCCCCACCCACTACCCAGGGCGAGTTATCCAGGCGCACTAGCTCTGAGCTCCCCAGCAGGCCTGAAGGTAGCCAAGCCCTAGGCTCCACTGAGGAAGAAGCCAGGCTCAGGGCAGCACAGTGACCCGTCCCAGTCTGAGGCCTAAGCCTCAGCTCCTGGGTTTCACTTGAGCAGCTTCAGGAATTTGTCAGGAAACAGGTCGCCTTCCTGACCAAGGTGACAAGCATCGCAGCCAGCCCTGTTCTGCCTGCCTCCCTCCCTCCCCTCTCAAAGGCTGGCATGTCCACCTCCAGGCTCCCCATAGAGAGGGTGGTTGGACCCAACCCTGGTGTGAAGATGTCATCTGGACTAGGTAATCCAGTAACAAGAGATTAGGCTGAGCTCAGGAGCGTGGGACACGGGAAGGAGGGCTTGAGGAGACGACTCGTAGCATCTTGTCCTGGAAAAGCCCTCAGCCTAGGTTCTGGGCTGTAGTTTTCTTCTTGGGTGACTGACCCCCGCTGCTTGGGGGCACTCGTTTGTCCTCTCCGTGCCCCAATTTTTCCATCTATGATAATAAGGATCACTATAGAGGTCCTTTATTTTTCATGAGTACAAATCAGGCCATGGATAAGAGGCCCTGGTGGTAGGACATAGGGGCCTCCAGAGATGCCCAGACCAGACTGAATGTATGTTTGGGGAGGGTCCAGCCCCTTGTCAGTCTCACTCTGGCCCTGACCCCATCTCTTCTTGGTCCTAGGATGCATTGATCAGTGTGATCAGACGGTCTCAGTTACACTTCATCCACTGCCTGGTGCCGAGCGCAGCGGTGGAGAACAGAGGCGGGCAGGGGTCTCCGACTCCGCCACAGCCTGGTGGAGACAAGCCTGAGGCAGGCAGGTCCCTGCCCTTGGACATCCCTGCACTGAGGGTACAGCTCGCAGGATCCTACATCCTGGAGGCACTGCGTCTGCACAGAGCAGGTGAGAGGCAAGCAAGGAGCAAGCACCTTGTCCCTAACTCCTGGGACTTGCTCTTTGAGCCCGAAGTCCAACCATTCCTGAATTAGTTGTGTACTCATGGAAGGCAGGGCTTCCCTGGTGGCTCAGTGGTAAAAAAAAAAAAAAAAAATCTGCCTGCAATGCAGGAGATGGAGGTTCAGTCCCTGAGTCAGGAAGACCCCCTGGAGGAGGGTATGGCAATCCACTCGGGTGTTCTTGCCTGGAGAATCCCATGGACAGAGGAGCTTGGTCGGCTACAGTCTATGGGTGGCCAAAGAGTCGGACACACCTGAGCAACTCAACAACTTCAGCGACCTGGAAGGCTTGGAGTGTGTCTTGCCCATCTTCCTTTTCAACAACATCTTAGAAGCATCTGCCTTGGAATTGAGGGTGAAATTTGCTCAGTCATTAATGTGTGGCCTTCAGGATGCTCAGCCCGGTTTGGGAGGTCCATATGGAAATAGGTGATGACTGTATGGTGTGACCAGGGCATGTGTCACACAGGGATGCGGGAGGTGCCAGTGCCCATTGGAGGTAACATCTTCACTGAGTCTTAGAAGAAAGCAACTGCTCACCCCGGGTGGTGTGGGGAGAGGGACAGCTTGGTCGAAAGAGCATTGTGTGCAGAGGCAGGGAGGTGTAGGGGAGCCTGGGTTTCCAGGCTCACAGTGAGTGGGGGTGGGTGTGGGAAAGGAGGGGTGGACCCACTGGGGAGGCTTAACCTCATCTTTGGAAGAGTGGCTTTCCCCAGTCCAGCTGAGGAGGTAATAGGTGTGATGGGAAAGGAGGGGTTTCCATCAAAGGAATGAAGTTCTAGACCCATATTTTAGAAAGCAGGCATGCACCAGGGTCCCCGCATTAGCTCCTCTCCTGAGCTGAGTTTGATCTGAAATTTTCCTATTCTTTTCTGTCTCTGAGACCCCATTGGCCACCCTGTGGATTCGCCTCCCTGACAGGAACAGCTCAGGCTAAGTCAGGGGATGGGGTGGCTGGGGCTGATGGGAGTCTAGGTGGGCCCCCACTTGTTTAATATTTCCTCGGTCACAGCCCCCCCAGTTTGTGGTCACTGCCCTGTCTCCTCCCACGGCACTCACACTGAGTCCTGGGTGCGAGGTGCTGGGCGGAGAAGCCGGGAGCAGCTGGCAGCAACCATGAGCCACTCGCTGCCCCCAGCATCGCACTGATTTCCCCTCCTGTCTGCAGAACTGCAGGCATAGGAAGACAGACACTGTCACGGGAAGCGCAAGCCAGTCACAGCCCAGGCCCACGATTGCACCCGGCTGGCAGGAGGTGCCCTGGCCCACGGTTAGAGCTCTTGCACGTAGGCGCGGTCAGCGAGTCCCCTTCCTCCCTGTGTGTCCACCCTCTGCCGTCTCAGTGCCCAGCTCAGGAAGGGCTTCCAGCTCTGTGAAGGGTTGGAGTCTCCTGCCAATTTCTGCTTCTGAGACCTGGTTTGTTTCCTCATTGTTTTCTGCTCTGAGTCACTTCTATCTCTCTCACAACCGTGTGAGAAGCATTTACTTGCATAGATCCATACACAGTTATTGCTGTCACAGGTTTACGATTTGGACTGTGTGTGTGTGTAACAGATATACAAGCAGGCCTTGTTCTGTTGTGCTTAGAGCACAGTATTTTTTTTTTTTCATACATTGAAGGTCTGTGGTAACCCTGTTTCATGCCAGTCTGTTGGTGCCACTTTTCCCAACAGCATTTGCTCACTTTGCATCTCTGTGTCACATTTGGTCATTCTCGCAGTATTTCTAACCCTCCACCAACAAAAACTTACAACTTGATGAAGGCTGAGATGATGGTTAATATTTTTTATTCAGTAATAAATTTTTTAAATGAAAGTCTGCACATTGTTTTTTAGATACAATGCTATTGCACACGTAATAGACTATAGTATAGTATAAATTTAACTTTTATGTGCACTGAGAAAGCAAAAACGTTTTATGATATTTGATTTCTTGCAGTGGTCTGGAGCCGAGCCCACAGTATCTCTGAGATGTGCCTGTGTGCACAGACGCAGGCATACATGATGCCCGTGTGCAGAGGCTGTTTCCTGGGCGCTTAGATGCTCGGGGCACCGGGTGGTTACACACACTCAGTGGTGGTGTTCTCACAGAGTACTTAGCACAGAGCCTGGCAAACAGTAAATGCTCATCACATGTTACATACGGGGCAGCCTGGTGGGCACAGCCCAGGCTCTGGAGCCAGCTGGCCTGTGCGTGGTCATGGTTGCCACTGTCAGGCCCCTAGGTCATGCCTCCCTTTCCTGTCCTGTAACAGCTCAGGTTTCAGAGAGCCATTGAGTGGGCTGGTGAATTAATAAGGGAATAAGAAAAGTGCCTGGACATGGACAAGTGCTCAAAACACCTTAGCTTCTTTTCCTGTAATCATTATTGGATTTAATCCTTGCCGTGACTATGTGACAAGAGGTCTTAGCTCATTATTGACCAGGGGATTTTTGCAGAAACTAGTGCCCCTGGCTGGTGATTTGTTATGTAAATGAATATTGAAACACTCTGGTCAATAACAGTTGGGTAACCAAAGACATATTACTACGTCTGTGGTCAATAAGTTGTTATTACTCTCACTGAACAAGTGAAGAACTTGAATCTCAAAGAAACAGAAGTCATCAGTCACTGGTCAGAGGGGAGATAGGGGATGTGAACCCAGGTAGGTCTGACTCACAACAGCAGCCCTATAGCCTCCCAGCCTCCAGGTCTCTGTGTGGTCAGCCTTGAGGTCTGGAATGTGAGTTTAGGTCCCTTGGGGACCCAGTCCCTGCTTATCTTTGACCTCACTGTTGGTTCCTCTCTGCTGGATTAGTTACTGTCACTGCCTACATCTATCTCCCCAGTCCTCGCCAAGCTAGAGTCATCTTGCTATTCAGATCCTGGCTTCTGTTATTCTCCATCACCTCATCTTGTTTGGGTTTGTCTTCCCGCAGGGAGAGTTACGATCCATGTCACTTTGGGCTCTGTGACTTGAACTCTCGTCCTCAGTTTCCGCGTCTGTATAATGGGATAGTAACACAGGCCCCAGAGTCTCTGCGAAACAAGGACGCTGTTATCCTAGTGTCTCACACACATGAACACTCTGTAAATGGTATGACTGCGGCTGTGGGACAGGCCTTCCGTTTCCTGCTCTGACTCCCTCTGTCTGGACTTCCTTCCACACAGAACCCTCTCGCAGACTCTCACAGCCCCTCAAAGGCCAGCTCGAACATCACGTTCTCTCAGTAGCTTTTCACTTTCCACACAGAAGGGTGCAGCTGTGTGCATCCTACACTTCAGATTTAAAAGAACCCTTAGATACGGCCTGATACAGAGTTTCCCATGTGCAGTCCGTGGGGTGGTAAAAACTGAGAGCAAAACATTTTCCCGTGGTCCAGCATGTTTGGAGCACTCTGGGGTAAGTCAAGCTTATCAGGCATCATCCCTGCAGAGGTTCTGGAGCCTCTGACTTTGGTGTGATACGCGTCATGGCCTCTGCAAGGTGGAGGAGGGGCAGCTCTTTCAGGCTTTCAGTGGCGCCTCTTACAGGGCCTGTGTTCCAGGGGATGCATTTGGTAAATGCTGATGGAACCCAGTGTCTTATATCAGCAAACAGGAAAACTGAGGCCCTGAGAAGCGAGTGCACACAGCAGGTGGGTAGCAAGGCTGGTAGTGGACCCCTGGGCTGGGCATCTCATTTGGATTCTTTGTTCTTCTCCTGCTCCCCACACCCCAGGCTACGCTGACCACATGGGGCTCACGCAGTTCCGCCGAAGATTCCAGGTGCTGGACCCTGTGCTCCTGAAGGAGCTCATATCAGCCCCCGAAGGAGTGGACGAGAGGAAGGTACATGGACCTGGGGGTAGGGATCGCGGGGCAGTGGGGTAGGGGGGAGGTGTGGAGGCACCGATGCTTCCGCCCTGCAGGGGATAGCCAGGGGACAGCTGGAGCAGCTGAGATCTGAGAGTCGGGTTTCGGGGGCAAAGACGAGGATGGCCTGACCTTTGACCCGCACCCCTACTCCAGACCGTGCCCCCTGCAGGGTCATTTACGACACTGCCCATCCCAGAATGGTCCTTCTGTAACTCTGCCTGAGGAAGTGCAGAAAAAGACTAAGAACTATGGGAAGAGCAAGTCCCATGTAGGAGGGCTCCCAGCAGGGTGGGAGGCCATCATTCCTGTGGGGACTCGCACTTGGCACTAGCACCCCGAGCGTCTGTGAAAAGAGGGCCTGTGGTCCCGAACACTCCCCGCAGGGCCTTTGCACAGAGGGCTGTCACCTCTCCCCAGTCCTGGCCAGGCCAGTGTCATCTTGCTGTCCAGATCTTGCTCGTGTTATTCTCCGTCGCATCTTCTTGCTTAAACATCTATGTAGCACTTAGCCATGTCTGAAATAACAGTTTTTTGGGGGACTGTATGTTTTCGGGCTCAGAGCACATGCTCGGTAAATTGCCTGTCGGATGAATGAGTGAAGACATGTACCTAAGCTTGTATTGCTGCCCCTCTGTGTCTCCTTCCTCCATCTCTACCATAAATTTCTGGAGCCAGACGTCTTTGCTCCTAGTACCAAATCCCCAGTAAATGTCTCTCTTGAGAACAGCCACCAGCTGATCAAGGATGACAGAGCTCTTGGCAGTTTGCAAAGCCCTCGTGCATCCTCACAACAGCCACAGCAGCCCTGCAGAATGAGCCATTGCACCTCTTTTGTGAAAGCTGAAACGTGGGCTCCTAGAGGTGATGGATTGCCTTGAGGCCACACAGCCAAGCATTCGTGGGTTTTGCCCTTGAACTCAAGTTTCTTGATTGCATGGAGGGTCATTAAGAAAACGTGGCCTCAAGTCACACAGACCTGCAGTCGACTCCCAGCTGGGACTGTGTGCACTTAGATGAGTTAATCCATCTTTCTGCCTCAGCTTCCTAATTTGTAAAATGGGAACAATAATAATACCAACCTCAGTGGCGCGTTCAGTGGATTGTATGTAGCAGTGTAACTGACGTGCTTGAGGCAGGGCCCGGCATGTAGTAAGGGCTCATTATGTATGAGCTGTGATGGTCGTTGTCATCGTCATCACCGTCTTCCAAGGCCAGAGAGGTGGCAGCCAGGCCACGCAGACTCTGCATTCACAGCTGTGTTGAAACTCCCCTCCAGTGAGTGCGCCCATGCACGCCTGACCTCCCAGCCTAGAATCCTCAGTCAGTGAGTCGCAAGGCGAGAAGAGCCAGTAGCGGAGGCACAAGTCTTAAGCCCTTTCTTGGCTCTCCTCTACAGCAGGGACCAGGGCACAGGCTCCCTCTTGCAGACATGGCGGCATTTCTCATGGCGCTCCTGCGTCCCAGCCCTGGGGAGGGGACCTCAGACCCCAGCTGGTGTGGCGCGGGGCTGTCCCCTTCCTCAGGGGCATCCCAACGTGGAAACCACTAAGTTGCCCGGCTCAGTCCCACCAGCCACTGTATACCAAGCTTCCTCAGGGTTCCTTATCCTTGGTCGCCCCACCCCCCAGTCTTGATCTCCATCCGGAGCATCTGGACTGGAGCCACTGAAAGGGGCTTGGGCTCCTCTGCTGTTGGAGGCCCCTCTGCTGTTGGAGGCAGTGCAGAAGTGAGGTGTGGGGGAGTTTTCAACGGGGGCGCGGGGGGAGCATATGGAAGTGTTTCTATTTTGGACGACTCAGCAGTTCTCTCTCGTAGCCAGACCGAAACCGCCTCCACATACACACGCTGGAGGCCTTGGAAAGTGGAAAATTACAAGCAGAATGGACTGGGGAGTTTTTGCTTCTTGTTATTCTTCTTCCTTTTTTTATTTGCTCACAAATTTCATTTGCTGCAGCATAGGACTTTGGTAGCAACAAAAGGAAACGCCAGCCTGCCTCTTATGAAAAAGCTGATAAATATTCATCTGCCAAGTAGCACGATACACCATGAATTATACATGAACACGTGCTTGGGTGGGCAAACTGTCAGCCTCTGTGTGCAAAGCATTTAAGACCTCAGGATTTAATAAGACAAGTCTGACAGATAGGAAAGGTCAATATTGTCATTAGACACTAGACGGCAGCAGAGGGAATTCACTGGCAGGGTGTGAACCAGGCCTTGGCACATCCCCTGTGTGCCTAGCATGCACGTGATGTTTAAACCAGGCTCTCTCCCAGTGAAGTACTCTCATTTGGAGGGTCCCTGCTGGATTTTGTGCTCCTGAAACAAAAATAACATGCCTTTTTTTTTTTTTTTTTAACCTCAGATGCACAAACTCTCGTCACAAAATATCAGGTGTAATAGGAAAAAGTTTCCTACCGACTTTCACCCTGAAACAGCCTTCAATTGATAAACCTCCCTGCTCTGGGAATTATCCCCATTTCACAGCAGAAGCAACTGAGGCTCCCACCCCCAGCCAGGCTGGGGGGGCAGTGGTAAAGCTGGGGTTTGAACCCAGGCTCTCAAATTCCTCACACAGGGCTCTTTACTGTGTATTGTGGTACAATACACATAACATAAAACTTAACCACCTTAACCCATTTTTAAGCCTACAGTGTAGTGGCCATAAGTACATTCATGTTGTGTAACCATCACAGCCCCCCATCTGCAGAACTCCTTTCATTTTCCAAAACTGGAACTGTCCCCATTAAACACTACATGCTCGTCCTGCCTCCCAGCCAGCCCTTGGCAACCACCGTTGTGCTTTCTGTCTCCATGAATTTGGCTGCTCCAGGAGCCGCATGTAAGTGGACTCATACAATGTTTGTCCTTTTGTGACTGGCTTATGGCACTTAGTATGAAGTCCCCGGGGTTCGTCCACGTAGTGGCACATGTGAGAATTTCCTTTCCTTTAAGGCTGACTTGTGTCCTGTGTATCGCATTTTGTGTATGCATCCTCTTGTCAGTGGACACTTGGGCTGTTGCCACCTTTTGGCTGTTGTGAATGGCCCTGCTATGAACACAGTGTACAGAGGCCTCTTTTGAGACCCTGTTTTTTGATTCTCTCGGGTACATACTCAAAGTGGAATTGCTAGATCATATGGTAATACTATATTTAATTTTTTGAGGAACCTCCAAACTGTTTTCCATAATGTCTGTACCATTTTCTGTCCCCTTCAACAATGCGTGAGGGTTGCAGTTTCTCCACAACCTTGCCAACATTTGTTATTTTCTGTGGTGTTTATTGAAGTCACCCTTTCGGGTGTGAGGTGGTATGTATCTCATTGTGGTTTTGACTTGCAGTCCCCTGATGGCCAGGGCTGGTGAGCATCTTTTCACGTTCACACAGGACTTTCGAATGGAAGCCCTTTGAAGGCAGGCAGAGTATTCGATGAAGACTTACACAGAGCGTGCCGTCATGATGTCAATTTAAGATAATCACTACCAATTCCATCCAGCTGTCACCAAGTGCCTGCCTTGCACCAGGCCCCGCGCTAGCCCCCAGAGAGATGGGGATGAGCAGAAGACAGCCTCCTGAGGACAAAGGATGAAACGGAGCGATTCCCAGGCAGAGAGGGGGCTTTGGGAGGTCCCAGGGAACACCTCTGAAGCTTCTGATATTTGCAGCAGGGGTTGAGGGCGGAACACACAGGGAAGACAGAGCAAGTGATGATTGAACAGAGCTTTCTGGAATGGTTTGGAGGAATCAAGTCAGAGAAAGAGTACAGGGCAGGCCGCCCTGGGTTCGGCAGGTGCAGAGGTCCAGAGTCAGATCGAGATCCAGTGTGGCTGGCGCATAAGTGCTGCCAGGTAGAAGAAAAGGCTCTGAGGATGTTGGCAGTGGCCAGGCTGTGGTCATCGTCAGCAGGGCAGAGAGTCTAGGCTTCATCAGGTGGTCAGTGATGGCAGACCGGAAGGCTGTCAGCAAGGGCATGGCATCAAAGACCAGACCTTTATATTGGAACTTGCTTGAGTGGAATTACGAAGGAAGTCAAGTCTGCTCTGCCCATCCCCTGGCCCTCTCTAGGCAGCAGTGTCCTCACGCTGACCTCGACTGTCAAGGACGCCTCTGTCTCTTCGAGACACCCAGGCACGTGCTCAGGTCTCCAAAATGACTGTCTCGCCCTCTAATCATGGTGGGTCCCTCTCCTCTCTCGCAGGCTTTCCCATCTGGCTAAGAGTATGCCTTAACTACACTGAAGGCCTCCCAGAGTGACCGTGAGGGGGTCTGAGAAAGGTTACTGGAAGAGCTTGTTAGGTTCACATCAGCTCTGTCCAAGATTCTGGTCCCTTATCTCTTTGCTGCTGAGGCAGGAGTTTCCAGGTCTCCCTGATGGATGACAGGAAACCCCCGGTTCCCTCTTACCTTCAGAGTGTCTACAGTGAGGATTCATTCTAGCCACCAAATCCCTGTCCCTGGGGACTTGATCTGAACATAATTATGGCATGCCTATCTTCTGAAAGGCAGCCACTCTTGTTCCATCTCAGACTATGGTGGATACTCCTGATTGCCTCTGAACTTGTCCCCGAGTTCTTTTCTTTTTTGGAGAGGGTCCCATGAGCCTGTGGCCTTGGGTAGGGAGAGAGGAAGAGAGGAAGCCGTCCATTCTAAGGGTGCCAGGTGATTTTTTTCAGGGCCTCCCGTGGCCTTGTGTTTGTGTGCGTACATGCCTGCTCAGTCACCCAGTCGTGTCCACCCTTTTTCACTCCCATGGACTGCAGCCCACCAGGCTCCTCTGTCCATGGCATTCTCCAGGCAAGAATACTGGAGTAGGTTGCCATTTCCTTCTCCAGGAGATCTTCTCAACCCAGGGATCGAACCTGTGTCTTCTGCTTTGGCAGGTGGATTCTTTACCACTGAGCCACCTGGTAAGCCCTCCAACAGCCTTAGCCCTCTGGAATTTATTTATCATTTTTTACTTTCTCACTTTGCCATCCTCTTCCAGCTTGGGTCTGGAAATAACCAGTGGAGAAATAACTCCAAAAAGAATGAAGGGATGGAGCCAAAGCAAAAACAATACCCAGCTGTGGATATGACTAGTGATAGAAGCAAGGTCTGATGCTGTAAAGAGCAATATTGTATAGGAACCTTGAATGTCAGGTCCATGAATCAAAGCAGATTGGAAGTGGTCAAACAAGAGATGGCAAGAGTGAATGTCCACATTCTAGGAATCAATGAACTAAAGTGGACTGGAATGGGTGAATTTAACTCAGATGACCATTATATCTACTACCGCAGACAGGAATCCCTTAGAAGAAATGGACTAGCCACCATGGTCAACAAAAGAATCTGAAATGCAGTACTTGGATGCAGTCTCAAAAATGACAGAATGATCTCTATTCTTTTCCAAGGCAAACCATTCAATATCACAGTAGTCCAAGTCTATGCCCCAGCCAGTAACACTGAAGAAGCTGAAGTTGAATGGTTCTATGAAGACCTACAAGNGACTGATGCTAAAGCTGAAGCTCCAGTACTTTGGCCACCTCATGCGAAGAGCTGACTCATTGGAAAAGACTCTGATGCTGGGAGGGATTGGGGGCAGGAGGAGAAGGGGACGACCGAGGATGAGATGGCTGGATGGCATCACTGACTCGATGGACTTGAGTTTGAGTGATCTCTGGGAGTTGGTGATGGACAGGGAGGCCTGGCATGCTGCGATTAATGGGGTTGCAAAGAGTCAGATACGACTGAGTGACTGAACTGAATTCCAGTTTAGGTCTACTGTTCTAATGATTCTTCTTGTTTTCTGTTTAGTGTTAACCAACCCAGTTATATAAACGTGTGTTTTTTATTTATATGTTTGTTCATATTGCTTATGCTTCATGCCAGACATACTGTTTATAATCATGAAACTATAGAGTTAAAGAACAGACGTAGTCCTAACCCTTATCTTAGGGGTTATGAATGTTAGGGGTTATGTTAGGGTTATTATGAATGCTTTCATCGGTGTGTAAAAGTTTTGGTGGTTAAAAGCACGTGGTTTAGAGTCAGACAGACTTGGGTTCAATCCTGGCTTCTGCCGTCTCTCTTCCATTCATCTGTGCCCCTTGATGCTGGATGGCTGTGTGACCAGGGGCAGTGTATGATGGCATAGCAGTGCCTGGCACATAGTAGGTGCCCAGTGTATGGCAGCCATCGGCCACGGTGTGGTTTCCTGGAGGAGGTGCTGTCCTGACAGCAGGGTGTTCGGGAAAGCGTCTGTTCCCACGGCCATGGGTCCCTGCACCGTGCGACCTGTGGAGGGATGAGTCGGGAGCCCTTCGCAGCCACAGCCCTCTGTGACTCCTGGAGTCTTCTGCAGCCGGTCTGGCACGTGCAGCTCAATGTGAGATGCCAGACTGTGTGCTCTGCTGGGGGGAGGGAGGCATCCTCGCCAAATATTGGAGAGAAGCCTGTGTACAGTTGGAGGACATGGGGACTGTGCCTTGGAGGCTGAGTTGGGTCTCCCGGGTACGCTCAGGGCCTAGCAGTTTGAGCCCAGAGTGGTGGAGGTTGAGGGTGTGCCATCATTCCCCAGCCCCCGAGGGCTTGTAACCTCAGAGTCCTTGTGGAGACTCAGCGCGTGCCAGGCGTGGTGAGTCAATTAAGCCCACTATGTGCCTTGTGAGAGCTGTCCAGGAGTCTTTTTTAAGGCCAGCATCTATGCCCCCAGAGGGTTTCCTGCGACATAGGTCACAGAGGTCACACTTTCTAATTTCTTTGCATGTCTTGTAATTTTCTGTGGAAAACTGGGCATTTTCAAATAAAATATCGCGTCTCTAGATCCCAACCTTTTCCCAGTTAGTAACTTAATAGGACTAGATTTATGGATTCTGTCTCCCCTGTGGTGTGAGACTTCTGTCTCTGTTCTTAAAAATTCTTATTTTTATTAGAAATTGTGGATTCTCAAGGGTTGACCCTGTGCCAGCACAGCTTAGTGGTCAGCAGAGGTTGGGGTCAAACATCTTGAATGTGTGACACTTTTATCTGATTTTTTACAGTGGTCTCACAGTGATCTGTGTGGTTTGGAAAGTGTATCCAGCATTCAGGCATTTATAGTTGTGCCACAGATTTTACTTTCTGTATTTACTTTTCCGTATTTTCCGCCTGTGCACGTGGCCTTATATTTAGGTAGGAATGTGTAAGTGCCTCAGCCCCCGCCCCCCTCAGTCCTTCCTGTGAGTGTGGATAGCTTTCCAGATGGCCAGGATTGTATGGGACATGGTTATCATGGCCGACTTACCATCCCATTCCCAATATCTCCTTGTTATAGGAACCTGGCTAATCACTGCCCCACTGCTTGCCCCTGTCAGAAAACAGTCTTAGGCTAGCTGTGCCATTGACCTTCTCCATTCATTTGGTGCCAAGATCACTTACTGTTTCTGACGATGGTTCTGGATGTGGGATTTCTCCTCACTTTGCTCCCTGTATGTGAATCCCTTCTGGCAGCAAAGCAGCTAGTTTTCATTGCTTGTCTCACCCCAATGGGACCCCTGCAGTGACAAAGCCTGGTGGGAGTGGAAGGATCTTGATCACAGTTACCACAAACTTCCCACCATTCTTAAAGGCCCAGTAGTTTCTCTTGAATAAATGCTTCTCAGTTTTTATTTTGTTTTCCTCTTGTGCAGAGAGAAAAAAACGTTTTCTGGATATGTTGGTTTTTTGCATTTTGCTGCCTGTAGCTCCCTGAGAGCAGTTTTGGCTAAAATGTAATATTAAGTGAAACCACTGAGTTTTTGGAGGGGACGCTATGGAATGTTCTTCTCGGAGGTCAGAGAAGGAAACTTCCCCCCAGATTACAGCCTTGGTCTGGACTTTTAATAAGCATTTTCTTGTGTGTGTGTGTTTTGGAAAGTTTTCTGTGATGCTATGATCCGTGGAATTGAAACCCATCTACCAAATTATTCTGTCTCAGAATACCTTCTTCTTGGTGGAATGTCACAATGACTTTTCTGACAGTTTATTCTGTAGATAGACTTGGTGGTTTTCAGTGAATGGGAAGTCCAAGAGGGCTGACGTGGAGGTGGAGCGGGAGGGGAATTGGAGTCACAAAGGGACCAAGCTGGACCTGCATTTGTCCGAGGGTACAGCTCTCTTGACGGGATTGCTCCAGAGCCTGCAGCCTCTGTGATAAGAGGAAAGGGAAAGTATTAGTCACTCAGTCATGTCTGACTGTGACCCCTTGGACTGGGGCCTGCCAGGCTCCTCTGTCCATGAGATTCTCCAGGCAGGAATACTGGAGTGGGTAGCCATTCCCTTCTCCAGGGGATCCTCCTGACCCAGGGGTGGAACCGGAGTCTCCCATATTGCAGGCACATTCTTTACTGTCTGAGCCAGATTCCATGAAATGGCTGGTGGCCTGGCCAAGGCAGGGTCTAGGGATCGAGGGTGAATTTGTTTCTCCTGGAGGGGGCGTTGCCTTTCTCCCCACTCCCCACTCCACCCTGCCCTGCTTCCACACTCACTGGATCTCATCATTTTTATCGAGCTCCTGCGGTATACCAGATGCGGAAGAGAAACTGATGAATTAAACATGGACTCTCCCTCCCTCATCTAGGCCAGGAACACAGGGTTAGTGGCCGTGTCATGATTCAGCAAGTATTCGGGAGAGTCAGGCCGTCCCTGGCCAGTGGGTGAGAGGACAGGGCGCTGGGGTGGCTGCCATGGGGGTCAATTCCCCAGTGGCCTGGGGCCCTCTGCCCCTGTGCTGGGCCTGGACAGCAGTCCAGACACAGAGGTTGCAGTGTAGCCTGACACACNTCAGCAAGTATTCGGGAGAGTCAGGCCGTCCCTGGCCAGTGGGTGAGAGGACAGGGCGCTGGGGTGGCTGCCATGGGGGTCAATTCCCCAGTGGCCTGGGGCCCTCTGCCCCTGTGCTGGGCCTGGACAGCAGTCCAGACACAGAGGTTGCAGTGTAGCCTGACACACCCTGATTTGAATTTGGCTCATGTAACTTATAACCTTGGGGAAGTGCCTTCATTCTTTTTTTTTTTTTTTTAAATATTTATTTGTTTGGCTGCTCCAGTCTTAGTTTCAAACCCTTAGTTATGGCGGGTGGGATCTAGTTAGGGATCAAACTCGGGCCCCCTGCTTTGGGAGTGTGGAGTCTTAGCCACTGGACCACCAGGGGATTCTCTTCCTTCCATTTTTTAAAAATTGTGGCAAAATATACATAAAATTTAGCATTTTAGAGATTTTTAAGTGTGCAGTTTAGCAATATTAAGTGTTTTCACACTCCCGTGTGGCCATCGCCACCATCCATCTCTAGGACTCTTTCTTTCTGCAAGACTGAAAGTCTATACCCATTGAACCTTAACTTCCCATCCCCATCACCCCAGCCCCTGGCGGCCATCGTTCTGTGGACACTTTCTATGAATTTGACTGCTCTAGGTATGTCATATAAGTGGAATGATATGGTATTTGTCCTTTTGTGACTGGCTTATTTCACTGAATATAATGTCCTTAGGGTTCATCCACATTGTAGCTTGTTTCAGAATTTCCTTCTCCTTTAAACATGTTGGGTATATATACCACACTTTTGTTTATCCATCCATCTATCGATAGACACTTAGGTGGTTGTTGTTCAGGCCCTAAATCGTGTCTGAGTCTTTGTGACCCTGTGGACTGTGGCATGCCAGGCTCCTCTGTTCTCCACTGTCGCCCAGAGTTTGCTCAAATTCATGTCCATAGAGTTGGTGATGCTGTCTAACCATCTCATCCTCTGTTGCCCCCTTCTCCTGTTGCCTCAATCTTTCCCAGCATCAGGATCTTTTCCACGAGTTGGCTCTTTGCATCAGGTAGCCAAAGGATTGGAGCTTCACCTTCAGCATCAGTCCTCCCAATGAGTATTCAGGATTGATTTCCTTTACGATTGACTGGTTTGATATCTGTGCAGGTCAAGGGACTCTCAAGAGTCTTCTTCAGCACCGCAGTTCTAAAGCATCAGTTCTCCGGTGCTCAGCCTTCCTTCTTGTCCAGCTGTCACATCTGTACAAGACTATGGAAAAACCATGGCTTTGACTGGACAGACCTTTGTCAGCAAAGTGATATCTCTGCTCTTTAATGTGCTATCTAGGTTCATCATAGCTTTCCTTCCAAGAACCAAGTGTCTCTTAATTTCATGGCTGCAGCCACTACTGCATTTAGTAACATGCAGCTTTCTTCCACAGTAGCTTTTGGCTGCTGTGAATGATGCCGGTATGAACTGTGTACAACTATCTGTTCAAGCTCCTGCTTCCAGTTCTTTTGGGTATATATCCAGAAGTGGAGTTTCTAGATCCTGTGGAACTTACGTGTTTCATTTTTGGAGGTTTCACCATGCTGCTTTCCGTAGCAGACGCGTCCTCCATTAGTTTGCATCTGTGGTTCGCTCCTCCATGAGATGGGGTGCTGCTGTGACGACCGCCTGGGGCTGCTGTGAGGGTGAAGCGAAATGGTGTCTGTGAAGGTCTCAGCAGGGTGGACGGCACACAGTCAGTACCCAGTCCATGCCCGTCTCTGCACTTTCCTGGGGAGGTGGAACTCTGTTAGCTCACAGACACGAGAGGCGTCTGCTCTCTCCGGGTGTCTGTCAGCCCTCCCGCAAGCTGACCATCCACTCTGCGAGTCTCCAGCCCACCGTCTGTCTTCCCCTCTAACTCAACTCTCCTTCCCAGGCCGTGGCGCAGCTCCTACAGACACTGGACCTGGAGAAGAAGGCTGTGGCCGTGGGGCACAGCCAGGTGAGTAGCGCGCTTTTGTTTGCTGTTCTACCCATGACATCAGGGACCCACATGAGACCTGACTTGTCCTCCTCAGCTTCCACTACTTCTGTGTGTCTCCTTTTCCCCAAGCTGAATGCAGGGCTAGTGACTCTCTGCCCTCCTTATATGACAAGGCCGTTAAGATACAATGTGGTAAGTGTGGGTGGAGAGACCATTGAGGAATATCGTTTATTAGAAGTGACACTCTCAGGGACCTCAGCGGTCTGAGTTCACATCTGGACCTTAGTAGAACTTTCTGAACCCCAGAAAGGCCCACTTTCACTCAAAGCCTTGCAACTTTTACTTCGCAACCACGTGTAACACAGCTGTAGTCTTAGGGATTAGCGCAGTGAGTGAGAGGAGAGGGGATGAGAAGAAGGAGTATAATTCCAGAGCTGAGGGACAGAGATTTCTCCAAATGGGTGTTGAGCCAGCAGCCCTTCAGAAAAAGTTAAAACGCTTAGAGAAGAATTTCATGGAGCCCTAATGAGCTCAAGACATCCTCAAAGTTTTCAAGAGGGATCATACAGTGTTCAGGGCTCCCCAGATGACTTGACCCTGGGGCCTTCACCCACTTGGTGCAGTAGAAGACCCATTACCACCTCCCAGAGTGAGTGGGTCGTAGTGTGGGGAGTGAGCTACAGAGTTTGTGGACGTAAGGACCAGCTGGTGGGAGGAGAGTGGGGACAACATTTAGGAATACAAACTGGAGACAGAGGAGACTAGAGGACCGTTTCCCACACAGTTACCTTCCGAGTGATTAACCTCATCCAGGAACCCTTGTCAACTGCCTTCTGTGTTCAGGTACCATGCACAGTGCTGCGGCAGGACCCTGGTTTCCAGAAGCCCATCCTGGGGGCACTATTGGCCCTGAGTGCCTCTTATCAGAGTGCAGTGTCCTGCCCCATCACGCCTCTTTCCTCAGAGAGCTCACAGTCATTCACACTGGTCCTTGCCCCCTAGACACACCAGCCTCTCCCCACAGGCTTCTCGGTCCTGCTACAGCCTATGGTGGAAGCTGTTAGTCTGCTGTGGCCCCAATCTGATTGGTCCATAGGACGTTCTGTGGACGTTTGCAGCAGAGGAGATAAGCCCGTGGGTTACCGGGCCCCGCCAGAAGCCTGGTGCTGTGCTAGGCAGCATCATATGCTATTCCTCTTTTCCCCACACAATCTCTGTTGAGCTGATTATAGTGTCCCTTCTTCACCCGTGAGGAAACTGTACCTCTGGGAAGTCAGCCCCTTTTCCAGTTCCTCTCAGGATCCAGGAGCACAGCTCCCATGGAAATGTGTACCAGGACAAAGCCCAAGTTCTTCTCTCTTTTTTTTTTTTTTGTCACACCACATGGCACATGGGATCTTAGTTCCCCAGCCAGGGATCGAACCCGTGGCCCCTGTATTGGAAGCATGGAGTTTTAACCACTGGACTTCTAGGGAAGTCCTCCCACATTCTTTTCAATATGCTGTGGTTCTATTTACTCATGGAAATATACAGCAAATTATTTAATCAGAGGAATTCTTCCTCAGCTCCAAGAACATCATCCTTTTAGACTAACAGTGGTTCTCAAAGTGTGATCCCTAGACCAGCTGCCTCAGCATCACCCGAGAGTTTCCTGAAAACAAACATTCTCAGGTGCCGCCACCCCAGTCAGACCACTGACTCTGAAATCCGGGAGGTGGAACCCCACAGTCTGAGTTGTAATAGGCTCTCTAGGGGATCTGAGTACATGCTTAGGTTGGAGAACCTCTGTTCAGATAAGTGCCTAGTTACTTCATGAGTTTCACAGTCAGTCCTCGTGACCCCAGCAACTAATGCAGAGTAAGGAAGAATAGAGCCAAATGAGAAGTCACTTTTCACAGTCTCAGGATGGTGAGACAAAAGGTCTGCAAGCCAGAACATCCCATGGTAAAACAGGATGAGTACTGAGCCATACTTGGCACTCACTAAGAGGCCATCCAGGGCATGTCAAAGGCCATGCACCCTTTTGGAAGCCAGGAGTGACAGACTGCCATCTTTAGGGGCAGACGCAGGTGTGCTGCTATGTCAGACTCATCGCTTCATAGGTGGGGAGGCTGTGAATGGGGGAGAGCAGACCGAGCTGGCTCCACCCTGGCCCCACCACTGCCTCAGCGTGCGAATGTGGAATGAGTGACTTAGTCTCTCTCAGCCTCAGTTCCCCCATCTCTAAAATGGACCCTCTGTTTTCTGCCTCCCAAGTCGGCTGTGGGCATCAGTACATTGTCATTTGACAGGGGTGGTGTGTCATTGTTTGCGGTAGGCATTTGCTAGCAGGGGCGGGATGCTTGTCAAACAGGGTAACATTTTAATATGTAAAGAATTGATCTCCTCTAATCTGGAAAACTACTAAGAGAGAATAGCTAACTTCTCAGCAGTATTAGACAGGAGAGCCATGGCCAGATTATATGTTGACGCCTGGTCTGCAGCACTTTGAGAGCAAAAGCAGTGTGCCTAACAACGGCTCCCAGAGATCCCGTTCGGAAGGGGATAATGGGACATTACACTCTGCCTGGGTCCAATAAGCAACTGGATCCACAAAGAGTGAATCACTTAGATTTTCCTTTGTGATTCTCAGCCCCCAGTGCCTTATCAAGGCCTGTGCCGAGGGCCATGACATTTATGAAAAAGGTGGTCTTCCACATGCCGTTGGCCTCCTGGATGGCTGTGTGCTCTTAAAAGAGAAAAGAAAAAAAAAATCACGATTCTCCAGAAGTGAAGACTTATTCCCTTTCTGTGTATGGTCGTTTCCAATTATCTTTTTAATGAAAGCTTCATACTTAATCAATACCGGTTTTGGCAGCGCCTGCCGACTTTTGTAATATACGGACTAGTGCTGTCATCACTTTGATGATGGATTTTTTTTTAACAGCAGCTTTTGGGACTCACTAGCTTGTGAAATTAATACAGTCATTATTGAGGCAATCTGATAGGTAATGAGTCAATTGTGTCTTTGTTTCAACGAGGCTGATTGTCTTGGCAGCCCGGCTCATAGGAAGTGTTGTGTACAGTGATGGAGGGTTACAGAACAGAGTTAATCAGCAGCAATGGGGTGCACTAATCTCTACCTTCCCTCCGAGGAAAGGTTTACCGCGGGGCTGGCCGAGTGGTTGGTCAAGGTTACAGAAAACAGGTTTAAGGGGATGGAGACTCGACGGAGACCCTTGGTTCCACCTGGAATCAGATTACTGTTCGGCCACAAACCCCTGATGTCTGGGTACCACGTGAACCAGGAAAGGAAAGCTCCTCATGCTGACGATGTAAATGGGTGCAGGAGGTGGACTCGAGGTTCCCGGATCAAGTCTCAGCTTTGCTGCTCACCAGCCACGTGAACTCGAGTTAAAATGGGACATAGGAGAAGAGCTTCTCAAAATGCAGATGCCATGCAAATGTTAATTACATTCAGTGACAACCATGGTCTCCTCGAGTCAGAGAGGGAAGTTAATCCCCGCATTACCATTCGGTGGTGTGGGATCTGGGCAAAAACATGCCTTTTTTAGCCCTAGGTTCTCCCTCCATCAAATGTGGGGATTGGACACTTTCCT
The DNA here is from genome assembly GCA_006410615.1 of Neotragus moschatus. Classification (NCBI taxonomy): domain Eukaryota; kingdom Metazoa; phylum Chordata; class Mammalia; order Artiodactyla; family Bovidae; genus Neotragus; species Neotragus moschatus. The sequence continues at coordinate 1,547,750 of SJYA01002485.1, read as the reverse complement.
GGTGCTCCAGTGGTTAAGACTTCTTGCTGCCAGGGCAGGAGGCTGGGGATTGATCCCTGGCTGGGGAATTAAGATCCCACATGCCACACGGTGCAGCCAAAAAAGATTTTTTAAATGGGGGGAGCGGAGGGGGGTTGTGGTAACTACCATCTAAGATTCTCCATGTCAGGTGTATTGCCTTCATATCAAACATCTGGTTCAGATCCAGAACATAGGAGGGCTCCATCTGTGGTAGCCGTTAACGGATAATGCCATAGATTACCTGACAGTGTCAGTGATTAAGATGGTGCTCTCCCCCGGCTGGCCACCTTTGGGGCTACAAACTGCATCTGGCGAAGTATCGCACGAGACTGCGCTCAGAAAAGGAACAGCATGAGCGCGTCTCTCCCTTCTGGGAGGCGACACCGACCGCAGTGACCCTGGCGCCTTGGCCAGGGCAGGCCCGGCCCCAGAGCTTCAGGCTCACTCTGAAAACCCTCCGCTGTTCCCCCTCGTCTCTCAGGGGCAGCCCTGTGGGAGCCGAGAACGCACTGATCACTTTGCCGCGGGAGCCCCCATCCGTTATTGAGAGCTGAGGCCCCGAACTGTGAACCTCCAGCTGTCTTCTGCTCTATGGCTGTGCCCCGCCCCGCAGGCGGCTCCAGCCTGGCCCCGGCCTCTTCGGACTGAGAAGAGCTGCCCCCACTTCCCCACATTCTCTGCCCCTCCTTCTGAGGCAGGACCGAGTGTTTCTGGGGCAGCTCTTCTCTCCTGGCCAGCAGCACTTGTCAAAACAGAATGCACACCCAGAAATGCCACCCAGCCCCCTGGTTCTGCACCCCCTGAGGCGGTGCCTGGGAATCTGCATTGACCACACTCCCCGGGTGGTGCCAGGACCCAGAGACGTGAGGTGCTTCTCAGCAAACGTGCGTGAGTCCCCCTAGGGATTGTCCCAATTCCGCAGGTCTGGGGTGGGGCCCGGGATGCTGCATTTCTAACAACCCCCCGATGGTGACAGTGGCCACACTCAGGTGTGTGGGCCATGCTGTACAGCCCCTCAGGTGTGTGGGCCATGCTGTGCAGCCCCTCAGGTGTGTGGGCCATGCTGTGCAGCCCTGGGGGCCAAGAGAATGGAAAGAGGAGGCCTCAGGAGACAAGGTGCTTTGACCATTTAGAACCCCGGTCCAGGGCAGCTGCTCACAAACATTTTGGGTGGACACAGGAGAAGTGGGGCTGAGCTGCAGCCCCTCCCATGTGAGACAGTCTGATGCATTTGCGGAAAGTCACCTGCAGCCTTCCCTCCCTCCAGGTCTTCCTCAAGGCAGGCGTGGTGTCCAGGCTGGAGAAGCAGCGGGAGAAGCTGGTGTCTCAGAGCATCGTCCTGTTCCAAGCGGCCTGCAGGGGCTTTCTCTCTCGCCAGGGATTCAAGAAGCTGAAGGTGAGGGCGCTGAGTGTTGCATGAACGTGGCAGGGGCGTGGGATCTGGAAGAGCATCCCCCACACTGGTCCAGAGGCTGTCATCCCTGCTTCTCACACTTGCTCTTGTGCCTGAATCTCTGCTGGATGTTGTTAGTGTGCGGATCATGGTCCAGTGAGTCTGGGGTGGGCAAGGAGGTCTGCCCATCTCCCTTGCTGGTGCCCACCTTCTGTCCAGGTTATCAGACTTTAATGTATCAGACTTTGTAAGATGATATAGCTGTTTCTAGGATGTTGACATGAGTTTGAGTAAACTCTGGCAGTTGGTGATGGACAGGGAGGCCTGGTGTGCTGCAGTCCATGGGNCTCCCTTGCTGGTGCCCACCTTCTGTCCAGGTTATCAGACTTTAATGTATCAGACTTTGTAAGATGATATAGCTGTTTCTAGGATGTTGACATGAGTTTGAGTAAACTCTGGCAGTTGGTGATGGACAGGGAGGCCTGGTGTGCTGCAGTCCATGGGGTCACAAAGAGTCGGACGCGACTGAGTGGCTGAACTAACTGAATCGACATCAAATCACCACTGATAAGAGCCTTGGTCAGGATGTCCAGAGGTTGTCCAAGCCCTCCTGGGTTGGAAATGATTTCTATCTGTCCCATCTCTGGAGAACTTGACTGCCATGGATCAGTAAACAGGGCATGGGCAGGATCTGTCCACGGAGGCCTTTAGGACCAGAGGGCAGGGTCAGAGTCTGCAGTCCTGAGCCGCTCTAGGCTACCAGTCTCAGAGCTCTCCAGAGACTGAGTCTCCTCTCTGCAGCCTGCACAGTGGAGAGCACAGCACCGCTCTGGAGGCAGACGGGAACCACGTCTGAATCCCAGCTCTAGCACACAGTCGCTGAGTGGAGGTGACATGAGCTGGCGTGCTCGCAGCACAGGACATGCCACGTCGTAACTGCCCAGGAACACCAGCTGCCGCTGCCCTAGCGTTGTTAATTACTGCCACCAGCACCAAGTCTTAGTGCATGTGCCCCAGCTTCTGTGAACGTGTAAGCTCACAAGTACGTACTTGGTAAGAGGAGAAAAAAGCAAGAAGGCTAATAATGAAAATACTGTGAGCTGTCTCACCAGCCTATTGTACTCAGGTAGTTTATGCCGTGGAGCAGTTTGCAACAAGTTAAATTAAGAGCCTGGGCTCTGTCTGCAGCAACACTGCAGGGTTTCAGATCCTGACTCAACCTCTGAGAAGCTGTGTGGTACTGGACGAGTGACTGTGCCGCTCTGTGGCTCAGTCTTCCCATCTGTAAAATGGGAATGATAGTAACACCTACCTTCATAGGGCTGTAGTGAGGACTGAGCTGCTCTAACGTGCTCCAGGTAGTGTCTGGCCTGTAGGCGGCACTGTGGCGGCTGAACAAGCCTTGGCTGCTGTGACGGTGGCTTCTTACTTAGCTTGATTCCCACGTCTGATTGGAATGACCTGGGTCAGTGGTTCTCAGAGTGTGGCCCCCAAGCAGTAGCATCCACATCAGCTAGGAGTTTGTGCACAATGCAGATTCTCGGGCCCTGCCCCAGACGCTCTGGTCAGGAGCCTAGGCATTTGTGTTTTAACAAGCCCTCCTGGAGATTTGATGCACACTCAAGAGTGAGAAGCCAGGACTTGTGTTTAAATGCCCTGGAAATAGTGTCTCTTCCTTAAATCTCAACTGACACCATCATGGCCACTGCTTCTCGTGGGCAGGTCTCAGGGATTTTCCAGAAGTTTGCCTTGCAGTGACTTCTGCGCCTAATCCTCATGTGAGAGATATAATTGTGTAATGTTTCTACTCCTTATCCTATTGTTATTATTAGCTATTCCAGACTAAATTGTGGCCTGAGGCTGAGAGCCTGACTCCATTAAAGGAAGTGCCTCGTCCCTTTCACTAAGGATGAACTGGTATCCTCCAGCCCCCTTGCCCTTCGCCCTCTGCCTCCTTCACCTGAGCTGGGAAGGGCCCTCAGTCTGTACTCTTATCCCCTGCAGATTCACCGACTGGCCGCCCGGTGCATCCAGAAGAACGTAGCTGTGTTCCTGGCAGTCAGGGACTGGCCGTGGTGGCGGCTCCTGGGTTCCCTTCGGCCCCTGCTGAGCGCCACCATCGGGGAGGAGCAGCTCCGCACCAAGGAGGTGGGTCCACGCGGTGGCGGGGCGATCCCCACTCCGCCACCCCCTCCAGCCCGCTCCCTGGTGTTTGCATCCAGACCAGTGCCCCCAGCCCTGGATATTCCTCATCCAGAAATGCTCCACCACTAGCTCTCACTTCCCCTTTACAGACATCCCTCTGCCCTAGCTGGCACAGCCTCCCTCCACCCGGTGCCCAGCTCCTCGGTAGGTGCCAGTCAGAGGCAGGCACTCCACCTCGGGTGTGGGAGAGTGTGCCCCCACTCCTCCCAGAGAGGGTCTGCGGGAGAGTCCGTGAACCGTTTATTTTTGTGCCTCTCGGAGAACATTCCCCCTACCCTCCCTTCAGCCCCGTTAGCACCCACTTGATACAGGTAACTGTTCTGATTGTGGTTTAGTTGCTCAGTCGTGTCTGACTGTTTGCGACTCNGCCAGTCAGAGGCAGGCACTCCACCTCGGGTGTGGGAGAGTGTGCCCCCACTCCTCCCAGAGAGGGTCTGCGGGAGAGTCCGTGAACCGTTTATTTTTGTGCCTCTCGGAGAACATTCCCCCTACCCTCCCTTCAGCCCCGTTAGCACCCACTTGATACAGGTAACTGTTCTGATTGTGGTTTAGTTGCTCAGTCGTGTCTGACTGTTTGCGACTCCATGGACTGCAGCCCACCAGGCTCCGCTGTCCATGGGATTCTCCAGGCAAGAATACTGGAGTGGGTTGCTATTTCCTTCTCCAGGGGCTCTTCCCAAACTGGGGATTGAACTCGGGTTTCCTGCCTTGGCAGGCAGATTCTTTACCACTCAGCCACCAGGGAAACTGTTCTGACTGGTTTCTGGTTTATCCTGCCTGTTGTTCCTTTTGGCAAAAATGAGCAAATACAGGCATATCTTGGAGATAGTGCAGGTTCAGTTCCAGGCTGCCAAGATAAATCAGATATCACAGTGAGTCACATGAACTGGGTGGCTTTCCAGGACCTGTACAAGTTATGTTGATGTAGTTTGTTAAGTGTGTATAGCATTTGGTCCCCCCAGAATCTGCATACCTTAATTAAAAGATAATGCTTTGGGGAAAAATGCACCAATAGACTTGCTCACCGCAGGGTTGCCACCAGCCTTCAATTTGTAAAAAATGCAGTATCTGCAGAACCCAGCACGGTGAAGCAAGGTACGCACGGGCACACATGTGCACGTACACGCGCGTGCACACACACACACACACACACACACACACGACTAATGGTTTCTTTCTTACACAAAAGGTGGCATACTATATATGCTTCTGCAACTTGCATTTTTCACTTCAAAATAGATTGTAAGAACCGTGCCATGTCCATATTTTTGGATTGTCTTTTAAAATTTTTAGTTGAAGTATGTCTGACCTACAGCATTGTAAATTTAAGGCATACGGGATGTTAATGTGGTGTGTTTATGTATTGTCACATGGTTCCCATTTCTATAGAAATCTTCCTTGTTCTCTTTTCATGGCCACGTGGTCCTCCTTGGGGTGTGCGTTTCATGGTTCACTCCACTGGCCTTCAGTGGGTGAGCATTTCAATTGCTCCTGACAGTGGTGCTGTAAACCTCACAACAACCCCCCTGGCCAAAAGTGATGATTGAGGAAGAAGAGCTGGGTGCCCCGTGTCACTGGGGTGTGCCCTGTCTCACTTGGGTGTGCCCCATCTCAATAAACAGTGGTCTTGTTCCAAGGATTTGCATGCAGACCCTAGTCCAGGCTGGTATGGACCGGGCTTGCCTGAGCAGAGATGATCATATTCAGAAATGGCCGTCGTCACAGGTCGGCTGGCTGAATCACCCACTGCATTTGCTGGCCACTCTTAAGACACGTGGAACCTACACCTCCAGTCCAGAACGGCTTCTGTTACTGTGTTTGCTTTTGTAGGCGGAGCTTACAGCGCTGAGGCAGAAGCTAGAGAAGTCGGAGAAGTCTCGGCATGAACTCCGGCAGAACGCAGACCTGCTGGAGAGCAAGGTACCCCCATCCCTCCTGCACAGAGGGGAGGTCTGTTGATGGGGAAGGCGACAGTGAGCCGGGCAGGTGCTCAGTCTCTTCAAGACTCCTCAGAATAACCCTGTGAGGCTCATGCCACTCTGCTCCCCATTTTACAGAGGAAGAAACTCGGGCTCTGGGGTATTAAGGGCCTTCCCCCAGTCCACAACCAGCAAGTGTAGAGATGAGTCTCAAAGCCATGCCAATTGGGAAAAGGTAAACATTCCAGTAAAAAACAAAAGTCGGTGATGGGGGTGGGGTCAAAAATCAGAAATTGGCAGTTCTCAGCAGGGAAACTCATTTTAGGAGTTTAAATGATCAGGAATGCAAATGGCCATTAAACTCATGAAAAGACTACTAACTAGCAATCAGGAAATGCACATTAACAGCACAACAGGCATCACTTAATACTTGAAAGGGCAAAACCCTGAAGTCTGATGTCGCCAAGTGTTGGCAACAGGAGCGTAGCCGCAGGAACTCGCGCTGCTGCTGTGCCTGTAGGTTGGCCTCGTGGCTCTTGAACAGTCTAGCATCATCTCTGAGAGTTAAAGCTCCCTGTGCCCTGTGGCCCAGCCGTTCCACTTCCAGGCTCACATGCTGGAGAACCTCTCCCACAGAAATGAAAAGACAAGACGCTCTCAGCAGCAGTGCGCCTCATGTTGAAGAACATAAGCACCAGAAAGGGAGTCTGTTGGCAGAATGGAGGAACGCATCTTGTTAGACTAGAACCTGAGTTACCACAGTGAAGATGAATAAAGAGATGGGCAAACTGTGGCCCACAGGGCAAGCCCATTTCGCCACCGGTTCTTTATAAATAAAGTTTTATTGGCACAGCCACACCCATTCGTTTGTGTGTAGTCTCTGGCTGCTTTCACACTACAAAGACAGAGTTGAGCAGTTTGTGATGGAGACTGTGTGGCCTGCAAAGATTAAAAATATTTACTATCTGGCTCTTTATAGAAGAAAAGGCCTTTCAGCCAGAGACAGAAGAACCAATTTGGATTGCCCTTAAAAAACAAAGTGCTGAGGAAAAAGAATTGAGTACTGTTGGCTTTTGCTGGTGAACCTAATTAAAATCCCTGCTAGCCATCAACCAAACCAAGCCCTATTGTTGGCAGTGACACCACCCCAGCTGCACAAGCACAGGAAGCTCTGGTTTCGCTCTGGACTGAGGGAGTCTGCCACGCTGCCTCAGGACCTTTGCACCGGCCGCCTCTACCTTTCCTCCAGATCTGCACAGAGATGGGGGCATCACATGCTTCAGATCTAGCTTCAGACTTTTCAGTCCACAGACGTCTTCCCTGACCACTTATGTAATATCACCCCCCTGCTCAACCTCTCTCCTCGTCACCTCCCTCTGTTTAATACCTGCAGCACTCCACCATCTGAAAGCTAGCTTGCACGTTTATCTACCTGGGGTCTGTCTCCCTCTGTTGGCCTGGAGACTTTGTGAGGACAGGGACTTTGCCTTGTCTCTTGCTGTATCCAAGGGGTCTGGTCGAAAGTCTATCATGTGGAAGGTACTCAGATACATCTGATGAACAAGGGAATAAAGAAGGGAATGAATGAGCTCCACCTGAACTTCAGCAGAACCCTGTGACATACCAGGGCTTCCTGGAGACAGGCATCTGAGACTAGGGTGAGCCAAGCATTCGCCTAGGGGGCACAACTTAAGGGAGCCCTGAAAACCTCAGAAATCAAGATCGGGAATTCCCTGGCAGTCCACCCTCACGGTCAGGCGGGGGGCAGGGCCTCCTGGAAGGGAGGGTCTCTGGTGCACCAGGAGGAGAGCTGGGCTGGGCTATTGCCCCTCTCGTGGACGACACTGTGAGGAGAGGGAATGACACCTGAATACCTTACATCCTCCACTGAAGCTCCAGAGAGCCAGCGCCTGACCCCTCTTGCTGAAAGAAGCCATGAGTAGAGCAGCAAAAGCCATCGGAGAGCTGTGGGCTGGCGGGGAGTATCGGTGACTTGCCGGCAGAAATTCCTTCCCGCCAAGCTGACATTTTATGCAGTAATCCATCACGAGCTGTCACATCGGACTTGGGGGTTTGCGATGTGTCAGCTGTTGGGGGAGACTTGGAGAGGAGGAGGAGGGGAGCGTTTCTAGCATCTGGAGCGCCAGCTCATGGGTCACTGGTGGTAGACGAGGGAGCCAGCCTTCTGAGGCCCAGACTACGCATGCTCCTGTCAGCCCCTGCAGAATGTCCTGCCTGGGCTCTTTAGTCTTTGTATCATACACGACTGCAAAAAGGTGCATGAAGTCTTGAAAGAATAAGATAAAGATTTAAAGCTGAGAAAATCAGCAAAGGGAACCAAGGATCGAAGAATAAAATCAAGGAAAGAGTTAGAATATAGACCTTTACCACTGGCCTCGGACTCACTCTCAGCTCATGCCTTTGCCTGTGCTGTTCCTTCTGCCTAGCACCTCCCGCTCCACCCTCCTCACCTGGTAAGTGTCTGGTCATCCCTTCATACTTAGTCCAAGTGGTGCTTCCTCCAAGAAGCCTTCCTTGATGCTCTTAAGGGTGGATGGTGGTTGTTTCATCACTAAGTGAAGTCCAACTCTTTGCGAACCCATGGACAGTGGAGCCTGCCAGGCTCCACTGTCCATGGGATTTCCCAGGCAAGAACATTGACCTGGGTTGCCACTTCCTTCTCCAGGGGATCTTCCCGACCTGGGCATTGAACCTGTGTCTCCACTTGGCAGGTGGATTCCTTACCACTGAGCCACCTGGGAAGCCCACGGGTCCATTAGGCCCTCACTATAGGCTACTAGTGGCCCTGTGCTTCCCCTCACAGGATTGATCAGTGCCTCCGGATCACCTCCTGCGTCCCAGCTAGACTGGGAGACCCTGTCCTTGGGAGGCCTCATCACATCAGGCCCGCCCCCGGTGCGGAATAGACACAGAATGGGTGTGTGGAACTATTAAAAATGGGTTGAAATTTTGACACAGTGCTTCCTAGCAACCAAAGCAAAAAGAAAACCAGGATATTCCATAAACATGTTGTATCTGGGTTATATGCATACACACCCACACACACTCCTGTTGCTTGAGCAAGGAGTAACTTTTCAGGATATGGAGATAATCGAGATATTAGAGGAGCTTCTCCCATGAAGCCTCGTTAAAAAGGCCCTGAGGGCACTCACCTGTTTTCACACAGTAAATATAGAAGGGGTCTGTAGAAACGCTTTTGGTAGTGTCACACTGAACTGCAAGTCAAGGGCATGATGCCCATACCACAGAGAAAATTCAGTCAGGAGTCAAAGCTGAGCTTCATCCCGGAAGCACAGTTAGATGCGTGAGTGTTAGGGCTTCTTCCTTTTCCTCCCCAGCGCCGCCGCCTCATCGTCTTCCTCCTGCCTTTTAGACTCTGTGTAGCAGTACGACATACAAAAAAGTGTACACATCATAAGTACACATAAGTGTACATCATAAGTGTACAGCATAAGTGTACACATCGTAAGTACACATAAGTGTACATAAGTGTACACATCGTAAGTACACATAAGTGTACACATCATAAGTACACATAAGTGTACATCATAAGTGTGCAGCTTATTGAATTTTCACAAAGTGGATGCACCAGTGCAACCAGCACCCCGAGCGCTGGTTGGCACGGTTCGCTCCCAGGTTCCCCTACCTTGTGCCCCTTTCAGCCACTGCCCTCCATCATCAACCACAAATGGACTCCTGACACCAAAGAATAGTTTTTGCCTTTTTTCTAAACTTTACTGAAGTTCATTGAATTTGTGCGTTCCTTTGTCCCTGGTTTCTTTGATTTGACATCAGTGGTGATGTTGGTGACTATGGTTCATGGACCCCCTCTGCTGTAGACTAGTCAATTACATGCAGACATCCGTCCTTACCTCTTCCTCTAAAGGAACATTTGACTGTTTCTACTTTTCAACTGTAAAGAACCAGCTTGCTCTGGACCTCCTGACGTGTGTCTTTTGGCGCACAGATCACGCATGACTGTTGGCACACACTGAGGAATGGAGCCGCTGGGTTTTAAGTTATTTCTGTGTTCAGTTTTCATAGATGCTGCAGATAGCTCACTACCATGTTGGTGTCCATTTGTTCCCCGATGGCTGCGGGTGAGCCTTCTGTCTGCTCCACGTCTTCCCAGCACTGGGGATTGTCTGCCTTTTTCATTTAGTGACTGTGGCTGGTGAGCAGTTGCACCACCTTATGGTTTTAACTTGTGTCTTTTCACGTGTTTTTGGCTATCCGGTTATCTTCTCGGACAAGGTGGTCTTTCCGGTCTTTCCTATGGCGTTTCTTGTTGATCTGTAGCAGTCCTTCATAAGCCATGGATGTCTGGTCAGTTGTTCAATGTGGATCACTGTATAACTAGAGTGGATCCTTCCACTCTGCGGCTTGTCTGCACTGATGGAGTAATCTACCGGGTGTTTCCTGAAGCCCTGCGTCTCTTCAGGCCCAACAAAGGGCAAGGAAGGGGCCCAGGGCTCCAGAGCTCCCACACCTGCGTCCGTTACAGTGGATGTGCTGTTTGCGCTTTGATTCTGTTTTTAATCGATTCTCAGATGAATTATTTTCTCCCTTTGTACTTTGCTGAACCCAGTCAGCAGCCTCTCATACTAGGAACTGGCCGTGCATTCCTCTCTCACGTTCTAAACAGTGCATCTTACAATCAACGGCAGCTCAGATTTGGTGAAATGTAGCATGTTGGGGCCCAGGTAGGATTCTGTCTGGAGAAAGGGCTCTAATTCCTGCCTTCCTCCCTGCACAGCTACTGTTGATTTGTACTGGTTGCTTTTGCACTCGAAAGAGCATCAGAATCAGCCGTGAGTGCTAAGTCCACTCGGTTGTGTCCAGTTCTTTGTGACCCTGTGGGCTGCAGCCCCCCAGGTTCCTCTGTCCATGGGACTTCCTAGGCAAGAATACTCTAATGGGTTGCCACTCCCTCCTCCAAGGGATCTTCCCCACCCAGGGATCGAACCTGCATCTCTTATGTCTCCTGCATTGGCAGGCGGGTTCTTTACCACTAGCGCCACCTGGGACGCCCTCAGAATCACCCGGAGGAGCTGTTACCCCTGTAGCTTTCCTGGCTCCATCTCTCACTTTTGGGCCCAGGAGGAGATCTTGGGGATTGGGGTACCTCCACACCTCTCCAGCAAGCCTCGAGGGGACCCTGGTGCCGAGGGTCATGCTACGTTAGGGTAGTGGGGGTCTTCTCCTCGAGCGTGTGTCAGAATCCCCAGGAGGGTGGGTTAGGGTGCGAATCGTCGGATCCCAGCCTTTGAGATTCTGAGTCGGTGGCTTGGCATGGCCCTGGAGCTTTTGTAGTTCTAGTAAGTTCCCAAATGATACTGAACCTGCTCATTCAGGGCCCGCACTTTGAGAAACGTAAAGTTACAGCATAGGTGGGAACTATCTCCTACTCGGTTCTTCTGTCTTGGAAGGGAGCTTTTGTTGACAGTTGGCGAGCAGACGCTCCTTCAGGGCTGTGCATCAGGCAGCCCCCCAGCACCCTTCTCAGCGTCCGCACCCCACCCTCGTCTTGGTGGGGAAACAGCCACAGAAACGTGGCTAGAACGTGGTGTGCCTCATCAGCGAGAATGCCGTTTGACGAGCCTTATTAAAAAGACAACATTACTGCAAAATGATTTAAGTGCTTCATTTGCAAAGGAGCTGAAGAGGAGATAAGGAGCCTCTGAGACGCCAGCTATAAATATTCTTCAAGCATGCAGGATCGGCCTGCATGCCCAGTGGGGTTTGTATTTTTACAGGGAAGCAGTTCGACTAGGTGGGAGCACCAGGGAGGCTGCAGGAGCACAAGGCGATGCCTGAGAGCAGGGTGGTGTCTTCTGTCTGGAGTATGTACAGGACCTCATTTATGACCAAGGGCGAGGCCCATGTGCACACCTGTCTGGCCTTATTAGTCCAGGAAGTTTCACTTCTGGGTGAAGAATCACTGAGAGAACTAGCGGGGCACAGCGGGGACTGGAGATCTAGGGCAGACATGCATTAGCGGAGCCCTGAGAGAGGTGGCTCCTGATGGCCGTGACTGTCCACCAGCAGGGTGGGCAGGGGCGTGACTCGTCTGACTTGGGGGTCAGAGGCCCCAAGCCTTGCCCCCGTCCCAGGTCTCCTGGCACCTGGCCCGAGCGCTACTGCATCGCCAGGCCTCTGTGGGGGCGGGCTGTGGGAGCCCCTCGTCCTCGGGGGGTGAAACAGCCTGGCTTCCTCCCTGACGCGGGATGTTGGGGGTCTCTTGAGCCTTCACCGGGGGCCCTGGGGGAGGGCGGCCTCCTAGCAGACAGCGGCTGCTGAGGCTCTGTGGGCGCTGGGCGGGCGCGCTCCAGGATGGCCACAGCGGGGCGAGCCCAGGGCCTGCAGAGGAGGCGCGGCAGGGAGGCCTGGTCCGCGCCTCCGCTCCCCTAGAGGAGAGAAGGGGAAAGGGGCCGCTGTCTTCCCTCTGCCTTTTTTCTCTGCTGGTTCATTTTCTGCTTCAGTCACTCAGGGTGATGGGGATGGGAGCATTCTTTCCTGTCGGGGTCCACAAGGCTCCCTTTGTCTGCAGTCCGGGTCTTACCTGGCCACTGACCTGCACTCGCTGGCCGTTCCCTGTCATCTCCCTGAGCCACATGTCCTGGTCTGTTCTAGAATGACCACCCCCAGGGGCCTGGGGGCAAGGGATCAAGCTGAACGGGGGATGCCGGACAGGGAACAGCATCTGGACAGAGGTCCAGCCAGGACCCCGGGTCGGGCTGCCTGGGCGGGACTGCCTCTGAGACCAGTCAGCTCTGATCTGAGCAGCTCGTCCCACCTCTCATAGTCGCCGTCTCTCGTTCTGTGTGAGCGAGTGAAGAAGTACAGCCTCCTGGTGAGGCTTCTGCGCCCAGGGCTCACGTGTCTGTTCACAGCGGTGGATGAGTGCGAGCTGTTTCTCATTCTAGGGCTTAAATGAACAGATCCTCTTGGTTGAGAAAAGCACAGGGAGGGGGAAGGGCACTGCTGGCTCTGCGGGACAGGTGACCTGGAGTCCAGGAGTCCTCGCGTTTAAGAGCCGGGGACGTGGTTGGGCCCAGACATGGGTGCCCCACACGTGGTTTTCTCCCCTCCCCAACAGCAGAGTCTTCGAAGGCAGGTCTGGCAGGCAGTAGGTGCTTGCATCGAGCAGGGCAGGTGGCCGTGCCAGCCCAGGGGACCCTGTGTGCTCAGCAGGTAAGGTCCTGCACATCCCTGCGGCCCACTGTTCCCCCGCAGTGTGAGGTCTGTGTGCAGGATGTGTGGACTGTTACTTCTGTTTGACTCTGCAAAATGTACAGCAGATTCATTCATTTCTGTCTCCCTTTCTCTGGCAGACCCTTGGAGTCATTGTCCCTGAGTAGAAAGAGGCTTTCTCATGATTGAGCCAAGCGGTGGATCCAGGGAGGATTCCAGAATAATTCCTGGTTAATTGGTCCTAGTGTGGTCTGCACAGGGCCCTTCTGGGTTTGCAGCCTGGCTCTCCCTCATTAAACTGGCCTTCATTTTGCACCCACCTGCTAGCTCTGGGTTTGGTACCCACCCCTCAGCTCAAGGACAGAGCCTCTGGACCCCAAAATGTGTGAAGGAAAAGGCCTTTGTGAGGATGGGGATGGTCAAAGGCTACTGTCTCTCAGAAAAGCAGCTATTGCTTCCCCAGTTTGGAAAGATGAGTTGTCCTTTGAGCTCCAGACTTGGGGTCTGTGGAATTCAAAATTAATGCATTAAATTAATTCTGTGCTCTCTTTGCTCGGGCCGATTAGCACAAATTGAATTTTGTACTAAATGGTTAAGGCAGAGAGAATACTCTCCTGTTGTTTGGTATCCATGCTGATGGCAGGGATGGAGGCTGTGTTTAGGGGTGTGATTGGGGGTGCTCCTGGAGTACACTGGCCTGTAGTTGGTGCCCACTGCAAGTGATCGCTTTTCCAACTTGAATGCCTTTATGCACCCCAGTGGCTCAGATGGTAAAGAATCTACCTGCAGTGGACTGACCTGTGTTCGATCCCTGGGTCAGGAAGATCTTGAATAGATCTGGCAACCCATTCCAGTATTCTTGCCTGTAAAGTCCCAGTATTCTTGCCTATAAAGACTCTTGAGAGTCCCTTGGACTGCAAGATCAAACCAGTCACTATCCTAAAGGAAATCAGTCCTGAATATTTATTAGAAGGAATGATGCTGAAGCTGAAACTCTAATACTTTGGCTACCTGATGCAAAGAACTGACTCACTGGAAAAGACCCTGATGCTGGCAAAGGTTAAAGGCAGGAGAAGGGGATGACAGAGGATGAGATGGTTGGATGGCATCACCGACTCAATGGACATGGGTTTGAGCAAGCTCCAGGAGATGGTGATGGACAGGAAAGCCTGGCGTGCTAGAGTCCATTGGGTCCCAAAGAGACAGACACGACTGAGCGACTGAACTGAAGTCCCAGGGACAGAGGGGTCTGGCAGACTGCAGTCCATGGGGTCGCAAAGAGTTGAACACCGCTGAGCGATTTCCACTTTAAGTCTGACCCACTTAGAGCCAAGTGAGGCTGAACTTAGGAGGTGAGCCTAGCTCCCCTGGTGTGTGGTGGAATTAAGACCCTGGGGCAGCCAGGAGGACAAGAGCAGTCACCTGACTCAGCATTTTGGAGCTCAGGCGGCCGCAGCCCCGGGGAGGAGGCAGCGTGTCCAAGGCCGCAGGCTCCTAGCATCTGAGCTTGAGCCCTGCGCGCCGCCTCGCGCCTTGCCTGTCTCTTTCCCTTCCCTCACTCTGGGCTTGAGCCGCTGCCTCGCACCAGCGGAGCCCCAGGTGCACGAGGACTGTGCTGTGCGGCATCACTTCTGTCCTTGGTCATGACTGTCCGCTTGTATGTTTCTCTTCTCACTTACCTTGGCATATCCTTGAACCCAGAAGGCCGTATTTGAAACAAGAAGACCACAAAAGTGCTGACTCACCTGGTGTTTCCCATTTATTTTGGGGGGAAAAAGCCAATGCAAGTGGGAATTCACTTAAAAAATAAACATTTTAATTTTTACCTTAAAACATGTCTGCCTCAACTCACTGAGGTGGGACCAAAAACTCAAGATCCACTTCTTTTTTAAACCACACCCCTCACATACAACTACGTGATTTCCAGTTTCCATTTCTTTAAAGCAGGGCAAATGGCAAAGGAATTCGAATGCAGAAGCCTACACTTTGTCCTTGGAGTTTTTCCTTTATAGTTTTTGCACCTACACCTATATGACAGAATTTTAAGAGGCAGCTCACTTGTGTTCATTCCCTGCAAAGCATTCAGCCTAGTTTTCCTGGACTCCTGGCCTAGTCACATCTGACGGGTTTGTGTAATAGCTAGTAAAACCGATAATTGTGTAAGAGCACGCGAGGCATCAACAGGCTGTGGGCATACACTGTGTGACAGTGCGGCTGCAACCTGGTAGAGGCAGCGGGCCCCGGGGAGCCATCGAGAGGCTTCCTGGCCGAGAGTGCCCAGGGCGGGTGGGATCTGTAAGCCCATTTGGCCAAGTGAAATGACTTCCTGAGGGATGGCTAAGGAGAGTTTCTACTAGAATAATTGTTAACTGAGCATTTACTGTGTGCTTGGCACTGTGCTAAGCTCTGTGTGGATTTTCTCACTTAATTCTCTAAACAGTTCTATCCGCTGTCCCCTCCTTCCTAAAGTGGAGAAAACCGAGTATTGGAGAGGCATCCTGTGTGGCTGAGAGTCACACAGAGAGTGAGTGCTGGGCCAGGAATTCTAACTCACCAGGACCATAATATCCTGACACCCGTGCTCTTAACCACCTTATTACGCTGCAGGGTCGCCTTGCGATAAGATATAGTATCAGTGCAAGGATGGTCCCATGGAGCATAGGTGGGAGGAGAAGGGTTGGCAGCCCCAGCGAGTAACCCTGCCTTAACCCTCTCCCTCCAGATCGCTGAGCTGACCACAGAGCTGGCCGATGAGCGCTTCAAAGGGGACGTGGCCTGCCAGGTGCTGGAGAGTGAGCGGGCAGAGCGGCTGCGGGCCTCCCGGGAGGTCCAGGAGCTAAAGGCAAGTGGTTGGGAGCGCTGGGGATGCGAGTGCTCGAAAAGAGTGGCCGGGAGGGTCGGGCCCGCCCTGCTCTGCTCTGCTCATATCTAGGGTGCACAGGCTCACTGACTCCCATGCTGGGAGTCCTGGAGGACATCGAGTCTTCCTAAGTCTTGGCCTTGGAGGTGTCCTGGGTGAAGATTGTGGGGGTAGGGGTGGGTATAGGGGCCAGTCCTGGTTTGAAGGCACCTTGGGTGAGATGGCCACTGTCTTAGCTCCAGTTTGAAACCTTGAGGCCTCTCTTCCAGAGCAAGTATGAGCAAGTCCAGAAGAATCTAGGAGAAGTGGAGAAGCAGTTGGAGGAAGCCCAGCAGAAAATTCAGCTGAATGATTTGGAGAGGAGTCACACTGGAGGAGGTGAGTCCTTGGGAACCGTGGGATCAGACACTGGTGGGAAAGCTCTCCTTTTCTTTCTTCATTCATTCATTCACACGTATGGTACTCTAGGTGCCGCACTGGGGGCTGAGACGTTGGCAGAGAAAACAGGAGCAGATCTTGCCTTCTTAGGGTGTACAGTTCAGTGCAAGAGGCAGGCATTAAACAGATAACCCAACAATATCTAAGGTAATAAGTTACCAGTGTGACAGGTGCTGTTTATTAGCAATGCAAAGAATGATTTAAAAAAGAGTGGTTCTGTAGATGGGCAGTTCAGTTCAGTCACTCAGTTGTGTCCAACTCTTTGAGACTCCGTGGGCTGCAGTACGTCAAGCCTCCCTGTCCCACACCATCTCCTGGAGCTTGCTTCAAACTCATGTTCATCGAGCTGGTGGTGCCGTCCAACCATCTCATCCTGCGTCATCCCCTGTAGATGGGCAAGGCACCCCTATTTAAGAATCTTTTTTATATGAGTAATTTTAATATAAGTTTTTGGGCTCCCCTGATAGCTCAACTGGTAAAGAATCTGCCTGAAATGCAGGACACCTGGGTTCAATCCTTGGGTTAGGAAGGTTCCCTGGAGAAGGGAAAGCTACCAACTCCAGTATTCTGGCCTGGAGAATTCCAGGGACTGTATAGTCCATGGGGTTGCAAAGAGTTGGACATGACTGAGCGACTTTCACTTTCATAATATAAATTTTTATTAAATTCCAGTGAACCAGGGTCATTGGAAAAGATCCTGATGCTGGGAAAGATTGTAAGTAGGAGAAGGGGGCAACAGAGGTTGAGATGGTTGGATGGCATCACTGACTCAATGGACATGAGTTTGAGCGAACTTTGGGAGATAGTGAAGGACAGGGAAGCCTGGTGTGCTGCAGTCCATGGAGTTGCAGAGAGTCAGACACAACTGAGCGAGTAAACAACAGTATAAACTTTGAGGAACTCAGTTCAGTGGTTAGGAAGTGAAAGCTATAAAATCGCATTTCTGGATTTGAATCTAGACTCTTACTTTGGCCAAAGAAATTATCGTGCCTTGGTTTCCTCATCTTTCAAATGGCTGTAGACAGAGATGATGAATGGAAGGTGTTTAGCCACGTGGGTGGTACAGAAGGCTGAATAGTTGTTGCTCACTTTATTATTATTTCTAGTAGCACTGATAGTGGGATCCTTATTCCTGCTCATCACCCACAGAGCAGGGACTACTCCTGGCCCTATCTGAAAGTGATGTCAGGCATTTGGTTAGCAGTCAGAGTGAATTGCCCAATGAAAGATGTGCTCAGCGGAGCCAGGGATTCCTGGTGGTGACCATCTTGGTCGCCTGGAGACACATCTCACGGCTGGATGGGCAAGAGGCATCCCTGTCATCTCCTCTCCCCAGTCAAAACGAGTCAGCTGAGGAGGCTTCCTGGTGTGTCTGTCAGCCTTTATAAAAACATAGTCATCGTTCCTCTAGTGCCTCCAGAGAATCGATGCCCTAGAAACGTCAGGGACACTTGAAGGGGCCGAGGTCAGGAGGTGGTGGAGGAGGGAAAGGCATGTTGGTTTCCTACTTCCACTCCTGGCATCCTCTCATCCCGGCTACCTGCAGGGCAGGCATTTGCCAGGGAGGTTCATCCTGAGAAGTCTGAGATTCTCAGGTACCCGAGCCCCAGCAAGGTGGGGCCCACTCAGGGAGAAGGGAACCTATTTGCCCAGAACCGGCACAGGTTCCCCAGAAGAACGTCAGCCCCGGTTCCATCCTGATGGTGATTTATGTCTGAACGATGCTCCCCGGCCATTTGTCTTCCTGTGCAGAGATACGGGAGTTGGCCGAGGAGGAAGTGCGCTGAGCTCAGGAGCACATTAGTCACAGTGCTGCACAGGCTCTCAGCTCAGAATGCTTATTCCAGGAAGCCAATCCACACATACTCTGTTTTTGATGATGAGAGAGGTACATACTCATTACAGAAGATGTCTGTGACATAGGAAAGTTGAAAGAAGCAGTAAAACACTTTATTTCACCACTGCAGTGCCGCCATAACCTCCCCTGTGATCAGGCTGGGGTAGAAGTATTGAAAATATATATGTTTTCTCACTAGGCTTGGTGAAGTCTTTAAAGAGAACCTCTCGTGGAATGTATTCAGCACTGAGCTAGACTCTGGGGCAAGGGGTGTAGAAGAATTTTAGTTGGGCCTTGCTGTCCAGAAACTTGCAATATCAGTGGGAGGCCAGGGAAGCCCAGGAAAATGGTACTGGAAAATGAAGGGCTCACTGACACATATGTGAAGAATGGAGCCCATGGGGAAGGAGGCTGCAGGCGGCACTTGGCCTGGGGCAGTGGAGCACGTCCTCGGCTGTCTGTGGTGCCCACTCACGCCCCTCTCTGGAGCACACAGCACACAGGCCACCCCAGAAATCCATTCTGCTGCCCTTTCCTTTTTGACGCTGTGCCATTTGCCACTTGAGACTTCTTTTTTTTTTTTTTTTCCCCTGATGGAGAGATAGGATTCTTTTCCTACCATGATATTATTTACCCTGATGGAAATTTGAAGAAGCTTTAACTTTTTACAATTATATCATCCTGTTTGGGTTAGTTATGTGAGAATCACCCCCAACAAGACCTCAGTCCTGCCATCCATCTGTCCATCCAATCCATTCACTCACCCAGCCACCTCTGAAGTGAAAGTCACAGAGCATTTATGATATGCTAGGCATTATAGTCGGAGAAGGCGATGGCACCCCACTCCAGTACTCTTGCCTGGAAAATCCCATGAACAGAGGAGCCTGGTAAGCTGCAGTCCGTGGGGTCGCGAAGAGTCGGACACGACTGAGCGACTTCCCTTTCACTTTTCACTTTCATGCACTGGAGAAGGAAATGGCAACCCACTCCAATGTTCTTGCCTGGAGAATCCCAGGGACGGGGGAGCCTGGTGGGCTGCCGTCTATGGGGTCACACAGAGTCAGACACGACTGAAGTGACCTCGCAGCAGCAGCAGGCATTATAGTAAGTCCTGTGGATGTGGATACGGTCGTGAACAAAACAGAAGTTTGCTTCCCTCATGAGTGTGAGTCCTCTTCTGAACTTCCTTAATTTCCTTTATGAGAGTCCTAGTCATGCTTTGTTCAAGCTCACTTTACATGTTTATCTCCACAAGTGAATTCTTCTGGAAGATAGAATGGTTTCTTATTCATTTCATGATCTCTTGTACCTGGTAGGGAGTAGTGTGAGTATTTGGTTGGATGGAAGGTAGATGGAACAATGGATGATGGGTGGATGGATGGATGGATGATGGGTGGGTGGATGGGTGGATGGATGGATGATGGGTGGGTGATGGATCGATGGATGTTGGGTAGATGAATGGATGATGGGTGGATGATGGGTGGGTGGATGGGTGGATGGTCTCTATCTTACACTGTCCATTTGTACAATGTTTTCCACATCTCTATTACAGTAAGCAATGTTACTCTTTTATTCAATCAGAAAATAAGCTATCACAACCTCATGTAGCCTGTTCTATTCAGCGAGTTTTCATCACCACCAGCAAATGACTTTTTTTTGGAGAAGTTCACCAAATCAAGGGATTGTTTAGTTATTACATAGAGACATGTTGTGACCAGTGTCTCTCTTGCCCTTTGCATAGTAGACACTTTAATTATTGTTTGTTGATTTATTTGTTAATTAATTCAGCCATCAGTGATGACGCACTCCGTCACCCAGTGTGAATGGCAGTAGAATGGCCAGCTGGTAAACTTGCTTTACCACACGGGAAACTTCCATGTGTAGGGGACTCTTCTAGAGGGTGTAGAGAACCCACAAATGTATAAAACAGCTCCTCTGCCCTCAAAAATTGAGGAATTTCCATAGAAGGTATATGCACACATGTAGAGAAATTGAGCACTGTAAATGAGCAAGCTTAAAATAGTCAGTGGTCAATAATGTTCAGCACCTGGGTGTAGTCAGGGAAGGCTGCCTGGAGAAGGTGGTATTTTTAAGCTTGGACTTAATGTGGGATTTCCAGAATCTAAGCCTAGGGTGGAACCTCGGGAATCTGTTAACACCGTGAAATTGTGCACAGAGGGCTACGGATGGGAGGGCACCGCCCTGTTCGCCGAGTTCCCTGACTGGCCTGTCTGACTCTTAAACAGCGGACGAGTGGCAGATGCGCTTCGACTGTGCCCAGATGGAGAACGAGTTCCTCAGGAAGCGCCTCCAGCAGTCGGAGGAGAGGCTGGAGTCGGAGCTGGCATCTAGGAGTGAGCTGGAGCAGAAGGTGACGGGGGGAGATAGGTTGGGTCATCGAGGTCGCAGAAACAGGGCAGGGTCTCGCCTCCCTCATCTAGGTGTTGACTGAACCGGGAAGGGGGAGGGCGTCACCTGTTCCATGTGCTTCCACCTCCGCTGACGTCACGCATGGAGGCCGCTGTGGCGCGTGGGCAGCAGGTCTCCTCTTTGTCACAGTGTCTGTTAAGGTCTTTAGCCTGTTTTTACATTGAGTTGTTTGTGTTCTGATTTTCTGGTATATTTTGGATAAGTTCTTTATCAGGTATGTCTTTTGCAAATGTTTTCTTCCTGTCTGTAGTTTTTCACTTTCTTGAAAGTGTCCTTTGCAGAGTAGAAATATTTAGTTTAAACAAAATCCAGCTTATAAATTCTCTTTTTCATGGATCATGCCTCTGGTGTTATGTCTAAAAAGTCATTGCCAAATCCGAGGTCATCAAGGTTTTCTACTATGTTATCTTCCAGGAGCTTTATAGTTTTGCATTTTATATTTACATCTGTGATCCATTTTGAGTTAATTTTTGTGTAAAATCTGTGTCTAGACTTTTTTTTTGGCTTGTGAATGACCAGTTGTTTCAGCACCATTTGTCAAAAGGCCTCCATCCACTATATAGCATTTGCCCCTTTGTAAAAGATCAACCAACAATATTTCTGTGGGTCTGTTTCTGGACTCTGTTCTGTTCCATTGCACTGGTTTTTCCCCCCTCCTTCAAGAAAGGCTTATTCTTTCTCACCTCTGGGTCTTTGCATATGCTCTTTCCTTTTCCTAGAACACTCTTTCTCTTCCCTACCTAGATATCTCCGACAAACCTTACATTCTCAACTTAAATATCCTTCCCCCCAGAAAGTCTTCCGTGACACAGACTGGGGAGATTGCCCCTGATTTATTTCCCCAGATATAAGCCTCATTGTGCTGTATTGTTATTATCTGCTTACTTCTTGGCGTCCCCCAGTAGAGGTAAGCACCATAAAAGTTGAGGTCATGTTTCCTGTCCCATTATTATTTATGTATCTCCTCACTGTGAGCAAAGAGTATCATGAAATCATCCTGCAGAAGCGGGCCAGGGTGAGATCTCATGGGATTTTATAAACAGCAGAAGTGAGGCTCCCTGGCAATGGTTTTAGCGATCACTTTCAAGGTGGACGTTGTATCGTGATCCTGAGGAGACATCCAGGCTGGATGACCAGCCAAGGGACAGCCGCCTGGGAACAAGCCCAGTTCTTTCATAACAAATTATCAAGTTGGGTCAGCCTCCCAAAGGAAGGAGGGATATTCATGCTACATTAAAAAGTAATAAAACTGCAACCTTTTTCTGAACAGCGGAGTATAAGAAAACATCCCATTTGCCTTCAAATACTGAATTTAGAATTACAGGCTTCATTAACTCAGCGTTTTGCTTATTTAAAGCAATTCTTAAATGAGCCCATTTCTTCAGACCGAGCGTGCCAAGTCGCCCTCTCTCCCAGATCTAAACTAGGGCATCTGGGAGGGTGTTTCCTGGAGGAAGATGCAAGAGCCGGGGCTTTTCTGTTTGTTTGCAGCCGCGTGCGTTCCTGTGTGAGCCAGTCCATCTAAAGTGCTGTTGAGAGCCCGTCCTGTGGGTCTCCTGGTCAGAGTTCCGCTGAACTGTTCTGGCTACTTCTTAGCTAGTCCACACACATCTCCCAGATGAGGCAGCCAACGGGGTATCAATTATTCGTGGTCCTCCAGGGGCTGTCGAGTTGGGCAGGGCATGTTCAGAATCTGCTGGCCAGAGTACTGAGGAAAATTAAAAACCCTTAGAGAATGACAGACACTGCCCCCCCCATATTACCCCCAAATAAACTGAAGCTCAGAGAAATAGCTCCCCACACTGATGGCAGGTGGCAAGTTGTCGGGACCGGGTCTCTCCGGCCCAGAACCTGATCCCTTCCTGTTAGACTCACACTGGGAGCGGCAGCTGCTTCAGCTGGAAAGTAGCGGGCCGATTCAGTGCTGACGGGGTGGGCTGATTCTTTCTGCCCCTCCCACAGCTCGGGGAGCTGCAGAGGGCCTACGAGGGAGCCCAGAGGACAGCCCAGCAGCTCAAGAGGAAGTGCCAGCTTCTGACCTGCGACCTGGAGGACACACGCTTCCTGCTGGAGAGCCAGCAGAGTCGAAGCCACGACTTGGAGAAGAAGCAGAAGAAGTGAGTCGTGACCGGGGCGCTCGGGTGGGCTGCCTGGCTGCTGGGGTCTCCGGAGTCTCCTCTGAAACCCCGTCACTCCAGTCAGGGCTCTTCATCCCTGGAGCTCAGCCTCCTAGTTCTGCCCTCACTCGCCCCATCCCTCCCCACGCACTGCTGTGCAGTTCTCCCAAGAATCCAGCAAGAAATCATTCTCTGTTATCCAGTCTCAGCTCTATTGCCAGCCACCCACGTAAGCTTGGCGGGCTTTCTTGGCCTCTCTGGGCCTCAGCATCCCCACTAAGAGTGAAGGGTTTGTTGTGGAGGCAGAGTCAGCCTAGCCTGGTGGGTAGGATCCAGTGCTGGTTCAAGTCCCAGCTGTGCCTCTTTCCAGTCGTTTGACCTTGGGCAAGTCCTTCAGCCCTTCTCCCCTGAGGGGAGGATTCTGCTCCTCAGGTGGAACGCCCTCTTGCGGTGGAACTAGATGATGCAGCTGGTAGATCCTGCCCAGGGCTAGGGGCTGATTCCCATCCCCACTGGTGAAAATGCGGAGACGGCCAGAAACTTGAGTCACTGCCCTTTCCATTTAAAGTCTAGACTCTCAGCTCATGTGAGCAGTTTTGGCGGGATCTGGGCTGTGTGCGTGAATAAGACGCCAGTCTTGAATCCGCACACCGGTTCTGGCGCTTGCTTTCCTCGTCTCGGAGCCTAGACTGGCGCTCAGGTCTCTCTCACAAGCCTCCGTACGTGGAACCTCGTATCCTGGGATGCCTTCATCCCTGGACTCCTTGGCTGTGTCTGAAGTCCTTCAGCTCACCTGGTGAGGGTAGAGGTGTGCAGGGGCCCCGTTCTGAGCCAGACAAGCCCTACTGGAGACTTCCTAGGGGGCAAATAGATGAAACTGAGCTTCTTCTAGAAGGTCCCAGATGAAAACACAGAAAAACCTTGCCCTGTGCCAGGGCATAATTTTTGCCAAAAACGCCTTCTTTCCAAGAGGTAGCCAGCCGAATTACATTTCCGTGGTAGTGATACCGGTTTTGAATTTGATCTGCATTAAATATTGTTTCTCTCATTTATCTTTGAGTTTTCCTGAGCTGGCTCTTCATTAAAACAAAGAAAAGTTCTTTGAGGAGTTATTATAATGCCTCCCCAGATGAGAGAAATTTGTTTTTTTCTGGCTGAGAGCTGACTCTTTTTCCTTTTCCACCTTCCCATGCATGCTCTGGCTACACCTTGTCCTTGCAGCAGGGAAAGTGGCTTCGTCCCACCTTGCTCGTTTGCTGTGTGACCTTGTCAGGTAGCACTACCTCTCTGAGCCAGACGGTGACGGGTGTTTTAGAGCTGTCCTCGAAGTTAAGCAGACCCACCTGGTGCTGAAGACTGGCTCCGATAGATGCCATCAGTTAATCGAGAGATGGAATTCCATCATCCCAGAGGTTTCTGCCGGCTGTGACAATCCTGGCCCTTACCTGTGGGTTCTACTCCTGTTCTGAGAGGCCGTAAGGAGGATTTCCACTTTCTGATGGGTGGCAGGGGTACTCTGCCCTTGGAGTTTGTGCAGCCAGAAAATTCCATCCCTCTGGTGTTTCCCGTGACCACCCTCCTTGGACAGAATCCTTCTTTCCAGATAATGGCCCCCGGAGAGTTCCCATTTCATCGTACTTGCATCTCTTCTTAAAACTCACCTGCCCTGTGATGCCCTCTACGCCCTGACCATCTCTTGGCAGAAGTTAGTGTATGTTTTGATGCTAATTGCAAATAGCAGCCATTACCTTTCTATTGGATTAGCATTTTAGCCAGGAGCCCGTGAGCAGGTAGAAATCTCTCATGGTGGAAATTCAGGAGGCATGCCTGTAGTGAGGGAGAGATGGAGAAGTTAGCCATACTTCCTCACACCTCTTTACGTTTAGTCAAAGGGTCGATACAACTGCCTCCGTAGTTGGCCGGGCTCTGGGTGGACGGATGTCTCCATGCTGTTGAGGTTCCCTGCCCCCACCTTGGCCTCTCAGTTCAGAGTGGTCTGGTTGCCATGGTTACACATGGGTTGCAAAACTCAGTTCCGAGGCCTGGTGGAGCTCCCCTAGGGATAAGGACTGTGCTGGAGCTGTGGGAGTCTGGACCCCTGGCCTGCTCCTAGTGGGGTGAAGTCTGTGACTGAGTTCGTCTGGCCTCAAACAGTTGTTTGGGCAGTGTGTTCCAAGAGTTAGGGTCTTTTGGAGGCATTCCCTGGCATCCGGTGGCCCAGAAGGACTCCTTGAAAACGTCCATCACTGTCTGGCCCCCCCGTCTTTCCCTGCCTGCCGCAGCACCTGAGCCGGTGGATGGCAGACCACCTTAGTCAGCGGAGAAGCTGGCTCAGACCCGCTTTGGGATTTTGGCTGACTCACTTCACCTCTGAACTTCAGTCTTCTCTTCTGTGGAATGTCTAAGATGTGTTTTCTGCTGAATTGCTATGAGGACTCCATGGAGCCCAGCTCAGAGCCAAGCGGTTTAAAACTGCCGGACCTATTACCATCATCACAATGTTGCCATTCAGAGGTAGCCAATAGCACCTCTCGAATGATGTCACCAGGAGCCAATCAGAAAGCTTCTGGGCCCTTCCGACAGCAGGGGCTCCCTCATATGACCAATAGTTGGCTTTCTTTGGAGTCTTGAGGCTTTGACTGACCATCTACTTTTGAGGCACGTTGGATGATCTTGTAACAAGGGAGACCTTCTCCCCAAGGCTGAAACCCCGCGCACAGTTCAACCATTCTGGCCACACCCAGTTCCCTGGAGCAGGTGGCCAAAGCCACATCTTACTGACCAGAGTTGCATCTTCCTGAGGCTTGGCAGAGCCTTCTGCAGGTTTCCTCGCCTGTGAGAGCGACAGAAGCTGAAAGAGCCGTGGGAAATGATGCCCAGTCCAGGAAGCGCCTCTCACCCAACTTATATTTGCTTATATTTTTTATCAAATTTTAAATAAGTGTTTGGTATTTTTCTGGAAATCGTAAACCCTCAAAGTTGCCCTCTGGTGTTCAGTATACTTCCCCCATATCCACAACTCTCCATCATCTGATACTGTCTCTCTCTAGCGGTTCTCAACAAGCTAACGGCCTCTCTCCAGTCCCACCCCTGCCCTGCCCCAGGCGCACCCCCACCCCCGGGTGCCATGACCCATGTTCTGCTCGGACAGGTTTGACGCGCAGCTGGCCCAGGCCCTGGGGGAGTGCGTATTTGAGAAGGGCCTCCATGAGAAAGTGGCCCAGGAGAACACCAGCGTCCGATGCGAGCTGGGCAAGCTTCAGCAGCTCTTGAAGGTGAGGCATGGGGGCACGGCGCCACCCAGGCTGTCCGTCGCTGGGTCTCAGGNGGTTTGACGCGCAGCTGGCCCAGGCCCTGGGGGAGTGCGTATTTGAGAAGGGCCTCCATGAGAAAGTGGCCCAGGAGAACACCAGCGTCCGA
This sequence comes from Neotragus moschatus, assembly GCA_006410615.1. Taxonomy (NCBI): domain Eukaryota; kingdom Metazoa; phylum Chordata; class Mammalia; order Artiodactyla; family Bovidae; genus Neotragus; species Neotragus moschatus. Next base: position 1,521,895 of record SJYA01002485.1, on the reverse strand, counting down.
TGCGAGCTGGGCAAGCTTCAGCAGCTCTTGAAGGTGAGGCATGGGGGCACGGCGCCACCCAGGCTGTCCGTCGCTGGGTCTCAGGAAACCCCTCGCCCACCCCCACTGCACGTGGTGCCGAGAGAGCTCTGTGTGTGACTGTCCTGCTCTGTCAGCCCGCCAGAGTCACGGAGCCCGGCACAGCTGCATCAGCAAACCAGGGGCGGCAGCTGGTGGATAAGCAGGCCTTGCTAGCTCCATGTCCCTCACTCTCTTGCTCCAGGCACCTGCCTGCGTTCCGAGGTGCCCACCTAGGTGCCCGTCTGTCAGTTAGCTGTAGACCCAGGTAGGGGCAGGGCCGTGCCCCTTGCAGGCTGCAGCTCAGAGGAATTTTATTAGAATGGACATAGGCACCTCACCTCACTCAGCTGCTCCTCAGCCTGCTGTGGCTCCCTGTTAACCTGGGAGAGCCTCTGAGCCTGACGTGCAACTCCCTCATGGTTATGCCCAAACCTTCTAACCTGGAAGAGTCACTTCTGGCCACTTTGCTTCCTGGCTCCAACATCTCCGGCCCAGCCTCGGCAGGTGCACAGCTTTCAGATGGGGCAAATACCTCCTGTTTGTGCTTTGAGGTCTAGCTCTAGGGCCAGTGTGTTGTTTCCCACCGACTCCCCACCTGTGCCTGTCTAAGCTATCCCAGGAGGGCCCTCGGGGTCCCACAGGGGGCACAGCGAGGGGTTGCGAGGCCCAGGTGGTGAGGGCGGCTCTGAAAAGTGGAAAGTGCCCTCCCACTGGTCTTGGAGGTGTCCTCGGAGGTGGGGGAGGGGTCAGGAGTGTGGTCACGTGACCCTGCATCCCTGCCCACTTTGTCTCCGCAGCAAAAGGAGCAGGAAAGCTTGCAGCTGAAGCAGGAGGTGGAGATGCTGCAGGCCCAGAAGCAGGAGCTGCTGAGGTCACCGTCTCTGGGGGAGAACTGCATTGCAGGCTTGAAGGAGAGGCTCTGGAAGCTGGAGTCCAGCGCCCTCGAGCATGAGAAAGTTCAGAACCAGCAGGAAAACACCATCAAGCAGCTGGAGCAGGTAGGAAAGTCCTGTCCAGGGCCATGCCCTGCCCCACCCTGACTCGGGCGGAAGGTTGTATTTAAATTCACCACCTCACTCAGCCTCCTCATTCTTCTGTGGCTCCCTATTAACCTCAGAACCCCTAAGCCTGACTCAGACTCCTCATGGAGCCCACCCCTACCATCCTGCAAGCGTCATTGTCACCTCCTCCAAGAAGCTCAACCTGATCTCCTCCTCAAAAACAGCCCCACCCCAACTCCACATTCACTTTCTTTCACCTTCACAGCACCCACCATCACGTGTGACAGTGTTTCCAAAATGTGCTCAACACTGTTCTCCCCACTAGGGTATGTGTTTTATGGGGGTGGGAGGACTTTTTGGTTGACCTTGCTTGTCAGGGCATCCCCTGATGAGGCCAGGTACATAGCTGGTACTCAATAAATAACTGCTGACCCTATGTCTGGTATTCAGCACTGTCTGGGTACCAGACTCAGTCCTAAGCTCTCCTCACATATCATCTCATGAAGCTCCACATGCAGTCTGTATGCTGAGGTTTCCTCCACTCTTCAGATGTGGAAGCCGAGGCTCAGAAATAGAAAAAGTGGCAGGGACAGAATTTGGAGCCTGCGCCCTCTGATGCCGCAGTGCCTCGCACACCTGTGTTGTGCACAGCCTCCAGGGAGGTGGGAGCTCCGATTTTTGGAAAATGAAAAATAAGAGGAATAAGGAAGGACTCCAGATCCCCTGGAGAAGGGCATGGCTACCCACTCCAGTGTTCTTGCCTGGAGAATCCCATGGACAGAGGAGCCTGGTGGGCTACAGTCCATAGAGTCACAGAGTCGGACACAACTGAGCGACACGCACACACCCCGAGGCTCTTGTGCCAGCCCCTCGATGAAGCACCCAATGAGCATTCCCATGTCTGCTTGTTTGTTTATGTGCCCAAGTCATTCCACACAGAACTCAAGGAATCTTACAAGATGTATGCGTGGTAAAATAGAAATAGAACAAGCCAAACTAGAAAAACACAAATTAAAACCAGTGCTAAGGAAGAGTGAACTAGTGTGCAGACACGCAGAACATGTACTCTCACACACTCAGTAGTTTTAGCTTTCAAATTCCTGGTGGCCAGAGAGAAAAGGGCAATGTGACTTACATGCTTTGCATCGTCCCCAAGATAAAAATCTTGGAGAAGGCAGTGGTACCCCCACTCCAGTACTCTTGCCTGGAAAATCCCATGGATGGAGGAGCCTGGTGGGCTGCAGTCCCTGGGGTCTCTAAGAGTCGGACACCACTGAGCGACTTCACTTTCCCTTTTCACTTTCATGCATTGGAGAAGAAAATGGCAACCCACTCCAGTGTTCTTGCCTGGAGAATCCCAGGGACAGGGGAGCCTGGTGGGCTGCCGTCTATGGGGTTGCACAGAGTCGGACACGGCTGAAGCGACTTAGCAGCAGCAGCAAGATAAAAATAAGCCAAGTTTTCAAGGAGAAGCAAGGCTTTCTTGATGCTTAGTTCTAAAGCAGTTTCTCACATGGGACTTCAGAAGGGGTAATTATTTTGAAATGTTTTTAAGATTGGAACTCCTTTTTTAAGAATATCTGACCAGCCAGCATGAATACGTANAAGATAAAAATAAGCCAAGTTTTCAAGGAGAAGCAAGGCTTTCTTGATGCTTAGTTCTAAAGCAGTTTCTCACATGGGACTTCAGAAGGGGTAATTATTTTGAAATGTTTTTAAGATTGGAACTCCTTTTTTAAGAATATCTGACCAGCCAGCATGAATACGTAAAGCAGATAAACTCTGAGCTGCTCTGGTGAAGGTGGGTTCGGGAGTGGGGGTGGGCAGAGATAGGCCTGGGTGCTGGCCTTGCTTCTCACTCATCCCTGCTCCATCCAGATGGAATCTGCTGAGCATTGGGACTTGGCTTTGGCAAGTGTGGGGACAGTCTGGAGAGGTTGAGAGAAACAGAGCTGCTTTGCTCAGTCCATCAAACCTGTGTTTATTAAGCACCTACTGTGTGTCAAGCACTGGACGGATGCTAGGGGTATAGCTGTAAACAAGACGATGTGGTGTCGACCCTCCTGAAGGTTAGAGTCATGTTGAGTGTTACGGGAAGGTGTAACCTGCAGGTCTGGTTTGGGGACCAGATTTGGAGTAGTCAGGGAAGGCTTCCTGGAGGAAGTAACAGTTACTGAAGCTGAAAGCTGAAGGACGAGCCTGAGTTGGCTGACCAGGAGAGTTCCAGGCAGGGGAATAGCCCGCAAAGGCACAGAGGCAGGGTGTCACATGCCATGTCACATGGCATCTGAGGAGCTGCAAGATGGCCCCAGGCAGATGGGCTCTGTGGACATTTGGCGAGCCCTCTGTTTTCTCTGGGCTTCAGTCTCCTCAACTGTACAGAGTCTTGTCCACCCCCAGCCTTCCTCCAACCCCAGCTGTGAATCTGTAAAGGTTCATGATGGAGGTGGGCCATCTGGGCAGGTCGTTCAGGATGCAGAGGATGGCACAGTGTTATACAGCAGCCCGGAGTCAAGAAGAAAGAGCGGGACTCCCTTGGTGGTTCCGCAGTTAAGACTCGCTCCCAGTGTGGAGGGCCCAGATTCAGTCCCTGGTCAGGGAACTAGACCCCACATCCTGCAACTAAGACACAGCACAGCAAAATAAACAAAAATAAATTAATTTCTTAAAAAGCATTCTTTAAAACTATAAAACAAGCACTTCGGAAAGTTAACTCTGAGAGATGCCACCAGGGGACCGCTGTGTGCTTGGGAAGCAGAAGTGTGCCCCCTTGACCTCAAGGACCCAGAGGGCTGAACGCAGCTATCCAGCCGCCCTCCCCTCCCAGCTTACCCAGAGGTTGACTCAACCCCTCATTCATCTTCTCATTCATCTTCAGCCTCGCCCATCACCTTGTGCTGCTCTGGGTTATTGTAGACATCCAGGAGATATTTATTGATTACAACATAACACTTTTTCCAGGAAATTTTATGTTAACTCACATAAGCTTGACATAAATGGTACTGCAGATGTCAGGAGTATCCAAGAGGCCAGAAAAAAAATGAAACAGGAATATTATATTTACTTGCTTAAGCTCCTCGTTTTAGGTTATCTCCCTATAACCTCTTGTCATTTTAAAGGCAGCAGGGAAGGAAGCTGGCATTTAAAGTGAGCCTGCTTTCTGCCGGAATTCTTAACGGGACCCTGATGCTTTCAGTTCTTTTTCCTCTTCACTCTGGTCCTGCATCGTGGAGAGTACCATCAGCATTTGAAAAGACCAGTGTTGTTTTTTTCTCGGCTGAATGTCCCTGTCAGGGACAGCCGTTGTGGCCTCATGAAAGCTTGCTGTGAGGTGCAGGGCAGACAGTCGGGTCCTGATGGCCCCTGCGGTCTGGCCCTCTGCCGTGCTGGGTTCCACGATGCTCCATGACTTGCAGCGAGGAAGAGGGCAGATCACTGAAAGCTTACCAGTACAGGCTCTTGGGTCTGTACCCTGGAGGTTCTGACCCAAGAGGTCTAGAGTGAAGCCTTGGAACTGAATTTAGAAAGAAAAATAGAAGGGCACCAAGTAATTCTAATATGCCACAAAATTTGACAAGCAAGAGCCTGAGGCAGTCTCTCAATTAGGAAAATCAAGAGAGCAAACTCTTGGGAGTTTTCTGATGCTCCGGTGGTTAAGACTATGCTTCCAACGCAGGGGCGCAGGTTCCCTCCCTCGTTGGGGAGCTAAGATCCTGCGCGCTGGGCAGCAAGTGTCACTCCAGATATTTCCATGCACTGTTAGCTTGATTGTAATTTTTAAAAAAAGAAAAAGGAAGACCACAATGAGATACCATTTCACACCAGTCAGAATGGCTGCATTCCAAAAGACTGCAAGCAATAAATGCTGGAGAGGGTTTGGAGACAAGGGAACCCTCTTACACTGTTGGTGGGAATGCAAACTAGTACAGCCACTATGGAAAACAGTGTGGAGATTCCTTAAAAAATTGCAAATAGAACTCCCATATGACCCAGCAATCCCGCTGCTGGGCATACACACCAAGGAAACCAGAATTGAAAGAGACACGTGTACCCCAATGTTCATTGTAGCACTGTTTATAATAGCCAGGACATGGAAACAACCTAGATGTCCATCAACAGATGAATGGATAAGAAAGCTGTGGTACATATACACGATGGAGTATTACTCAGCCATTAAAAAGAATACATTTGAATCAGTTCTAATGAGATGGATAAAACTGGAGCCAATTATACAGAGTGAAGTAAGCCAGAAAGAAAAGCACCAATACAGTATACTAACTCATACATATGGAATTTAGAAACATGGTAGTGATAACCCTGTATGCGAGACAGCAGAAGAGACACAGATGTATAGAATGGACTTTTGGACTCTGAGGGAGAGGGAGAGGGTGGGAAGATTTGGGAGAATGGCACTGAAACAGGTATACTATCATGTAAGAAACAAATCGTCAGTCTATATTCAATACAGGATACAGGATGCTTGGGACTGATGCATGGGGATGATCCAGAGAGTTGATATGGGGTGAGAGGTGGGGGGGGGGTTCAAGATTGGGAACTCATGTACACCTGAGATGGAAAAATAAATAAATAAAAAATTAAAAATAAAAATAAAAGATAAAGATACCTTGGGGGAAAAAAAAAGAAAAAGGAAATAAACTCTTAAACTATAATTGAATCCCATGGCTTGTGCTTCCAGTTCTAGAATCTTGTACATAAAATGACGTAGTTAAGCATCGCAGACAGGTCTCTTCCTGCCCTGAGCAGGTTTTGGAGGGTCTCACTGAAAAGACCCTTCTCCTTCTGGGAACACAGTTCTTAATAATGTCAGGCTTCCAGGAAGAGCGGGGCTAGTCCTTGCTCTGCTTGCAGACTAATGAGGAAAGAAAAAGGAGTCTTTCTGTGCCACGCATTCTGCTAATTCCCACACTGTATTCTAAGGAGGCTGCTTTCTACAGAGAAAGGTAACTAATCGAGGGCTACATCTTAGGCGCGCCCTCTCCCTCTCCAGGGTTTCGTATGCTCAGAAGTAAACTTGTATTCTGTTATTTATCCACCCACCTGGCCGCCCATCCAAAAAAATTTCCCCGGTGCCTGCTCCAGGGATGACAAACCCGCTTCATCTTCAGAGCATTGAGAAGGATTCTGCGGTCACATCTCAGTGGCACAGAGTCCAGTTCATTAGTGACCTCCGTTATGACCATGGAAGGGACAGAGGCAGCATTTGGGCCATTTATCTACCATTTCTGACCTCCCTGGGTGCCTGGGGGGATAACTTGACTCTTACCCATGCTGTCTGAAAAACACAGCTGAAATGCTAAGAGTGACGTGGTTAGGGGTCACCCTCATGCGCTGTTCTTGCCCCCTCAGCTCCGCCAGCGGTTTGAACTAGAGATTGAACGGATGAAGCAGATGCACCAGAAGGACCGTGAGGACAAGGAGGAGGAGCTGGAGGACGTCCGCCAGTCCTGCCAGAGGCGGGTACGTGAGCCGCAAGCGCAGCTGCGCCCTGTGGTCTCAGCACGGCCAGTGCGCGCGCCTTGTCCCTACAGCACGGGGATGAGCTCAGCTTCCTCAGGAAGTGCTGTTGAGGGTGCTGGAGCAGAAGTACCTGTCCTAATAACTACGGTTCTGGGGCTTCCAGAAGCCTCTGAACTGTCCAGCATAATCACCCTAGACTTCTACCAAGAGCCCAGAGTGCCATGGGGCTGATGCCCTGGATAAGGATGTATGTGTGTCAAAAAGGGGACCAGTCCCTTCTGGTTTGTTTGCCTTGCAGATCGTTTCTTACGTTTTTATCCAAGTTCTTTGCAGACATTTCAAACAGTGTATAAGAAGGAACAAGCGCTTGAAATCTTAACCACCAAGACATCAGCATTATCACTGTTTTCAGTGTTCTTTCTTCCTCTGCGCCTGCACGAGCATATGGACAGATACCGTCTTACCTAAATGGGGTCATGCTGCTGTGGAGCCTGCTGTTTTCCCTCTGAAGTTTGCTCTGGGCCTCCTCTCCTGTCAGTACGTGCGGACCTGATTTACATGTTTACAGGCCTGAAAGTATCCCACCGAAGGCCTGTGCTCCTGTTTACTCAGCAAGCAAGTCTCTTACCTTTGGACATCTGGGATCTTCTAATTTTCTGTTATTATAACCAACACCAACACAAACCTCCTTGTGGGTACGCTTACTGATGTGAGTTATAAGGTGAATTTTTAAAATGGAATCGCTGAGGAGCTTTGAGTTAAACCTCTCTGAACAGGTTTTGTCTGGGCAGGACTTCTGTGGTCCCTTCATAGCCTGGGTAAATTGCGCATCTCCCAGGAAGGGCCGAGTACCATTTCCCATAGTCGACTCTGATATTAGCTCCCTAAACAGTGCCTCTGCAGAGACCTCTGACTGCAGGGGCTGAGTGTGTGGGTGCTGGAACTAATTGACTTTTGGTATGAGTGTTTGCCTTCCCAGTGCAACAGAGTGATCCCAGGAAAGTTATTGTAAACCCTTCGCTCCACCCAAACTCCATTCCCTTCCTCAGCTGCTTTCTCCATATCCACCACTGGTCACTTGGAGCCAGTTTATAAGACACACAAGAAAGCTGATTTGGTAGTTTATTTGGAGTTACAGAGGCTTGGATCGAATTCAGACTCCATTAGCTATCAGATGTGGGGCGTGGGAGAAATCGCGTAACCTTGCTGATAAGCCTCACTTCTCTCATCTGTGAAATAGGATAACAGTGGCTACCTTGCAGGGTTATGGAGAAGATTCAGAAGATCATGGCTCAGAGTTTGTAATGTCNTTACAGAGGCTTGGATCGAATTCAGACTCCATTAGCTATCAGATGTGGGGCGTGGGAGAAATCGCGTAACCTTGCTGATAAGCCTCACTTCTCTCATCTGTGAAATAGGATAACAGTGGCTACCTTGCAGGGTTATGGAGAAGATTCAGAAGATCATGGCTCAGAGTTTGTAATGTCCTCATCCTTTGCTGGAAACTTACAAGCAGTCCTTGTGTGTGTGTGTGTGTGTGTGTGTGTGTGTGTGTGTGTGGATTTCCAGGCAGCTGATCCTTCCCAGAGGTCCCCGGGAACCAGCCCCGTGGCTGACCTGCTCTTGGGCATGCCTGCTCCATCCCAGGAGAAGGCGGGTGCAGGGACTTGTAGAGTCCCCTGAGTCCCCTCCCACCGCCCTCACTCCCCACCTCCTGCCTGAGTAGCATCATCCTGGGCGGGGCTGGAGGAGGCCCTGGTGGCGTCAGGACCCTGGCGGGAGATGGGCCTCTCGTCCTGGGCAGACGGGGTGCCTCGGTACCCCGTCACTGCGCGGGGGTGAGGGGCTGTAAGAACCGAGCTCTTCTTCACTCCCAGTGGTTGATGCTGCTGCATCTGCTGCCCGGCCTGCTCCCCAAGTACTCCTTTTGGGGGTCCTTTACAGTTCAGCCCCTCTGGGGGTTCACGCAGATCATTCCAAGGGGCCAAGTATATTCTCCCTAGAACTTCCTGGAGTTGAAAAAGTCATAGATTTTAGGTTCATTCAGACCTGTGTGCCCTTGAGTAAGTCTGCCAACTTCCCTAAGACTCAGTTTTCTCATCTGTGAAATGGGAGCAATAAGAGAAAATGATTTCCTTTCCCTATGCTATTGTGAGAATAAGATCAAAGAATGGTAAGGTGCCTTATCAACTGTAAAGTGCTGGAAGTTATCACATAGAAATGTTCTACAGAATACTCTCTAGAAAACTGCCTCGCTTGACAGCTTTTATTATTTTGTACATTTTTCAAAAGGAGTTTCAGCTTCTGCAGTCTTCATTTTCAGCAGGTGTGAGCAGACTGCCTTGTGTCTCTCACTCAAAAGAAAGTCTTGAACTGTCTTCTGAAATGACCGTCCATCAGGACTTTTCTCTCCATGGGTCAAAAGGTGGAAACCCAGTCCCTGCCCATGTGCCCTCAGGTGAAGGGGGCGCAATTGCTAGTGCATTCCAGGAGCACCTCAACGTGTTGTGAGTGCCCTGAGCCAGGACCCTGATGGGCTGGAGATGTGACCCAGACCCTCCTGGGGCTTCTTCACGGACAGAATTATAAAGGGTGGCCTTTATAATTATAAAGGGTGTGCCTCTCCTCCGACAGATACTAACACTTGACTGCAGTCCAGTGACTGCTCTGCTCTCTCTGCCTCTCTCCGTGGCAGGAAATCAATCATTAGTGACCTGGGTGGGAAAGCTGCTGACTGTCTGATGGTGGCGGAGGAGCCCGGGCCAGCAGGCAGAATGCTGACAGTCCTCAGCAGCAGTGACCTAGGAGTCTCTGCTTCAGGACTTCTCTCTGGCTCAGTTTGCCCATCTGTGAGGGAAGTCCACTGATAGCACAGGATGGAGCGGGAGGAAGGGGTGAGACGGCATGCCGAGAGGCAGGTGCCAGAGGATGTGCACAGCACAGGTACGGTGGGGCATCCACTCCAGCGGGGAGCGCCTGCCTCTGCCGGGTGGCCACTGAGGAATCAGAGCCGACTGTGAGTTAAAAGAGCAGCTCGCAGCCACAGTCTTAGTCAGCTTGGGCTACTCTAGCAAAACTGGGGGTGGAGAGTGCAGGCTTAAAGAGCAAAGGTTTATTTCCCGTAGTTGTGGAGGCTGGAAAGTCCCGAGATCAAGGTGCTGGCGGATCTGGTGTGGGGCAAGGGCCCTGCTCCCAACTTGCAGGTAGACGGCTGCCTCCTCCCTGCATCCTCATGTAAGGAAGAGAGAGGAAATGAGGTTCTTTTTTGTAAGTGCACTCATTCCATCATGGGGTCTCCCCACCCGCCAACCTTATTTAACCCTAACCATCTCCCAAAGGCCTCATTATCAAGTATTCTTGCCTTGGGAGTTAGGATATCAACGTTAGGAATTTTGGAGAGACAGACTTGCAGTCCAGACACCAAATAATCTCGAATGCAACTTTTGCTGCATTATAGTTCCCAGGTAGCTCAAGGGTAAAGAATCCACACCTGCCAAGCAGGAGACACAGGTTCAACCCCTGGATCGGGAAGATCCCCTGGAGGAGGGCATGGCAACCTACTCCAGTATTCTCGCCTGGAGAAGAGAGGAGCCTGGTGGGCTATGGTCCATGGGGTTGCAAAGAGCCGGACATGACTTAGTCACTAAACAGCAACAGATGTACTTAATAAGAGAGATGAATGCATTTTAACATGTAGGATATGATGCTGTATAGAGCCTTAAAAGTCAATGCGCCCAGACTTGCACCTGTTCTAGAGAGGCCACAGCAGAGGAAGGAGACAGCTGTCAGGAAATGGGCAGGGGACTGGGTCAGGGAGTTCACAGTGAATGCCAGGGGGCTCCCTATAATTGTCCAGCTCCTGAGCTTTTAGGCTTCCGAATTTTCTGACAAATACCTCCTCCCCCTGCCCAAACTGCTAGATCAGCCTTTGTGCAACTGGGTGAGCGGTATGAATTCCGCACCCCAAGCCCCGTCCTCAGAGGTTCCTGGCCTTGGGGGCTCGTCCAGATGGAGTGCGCGTGTCCCACGCCTGCGTCTGCCCTTTGTGCCCACAGCTCCGCCAGCTGGAAATGCAGCTGGAGCAAGAGTACGAGGAGAAGCAGATGGTCCTTCACGAGAAGCAGGACCTGGAAGGCTTGATCGGAACCCTCTGCGACCAGGTAAGAGGGAGCCGCAGCAGACAGCCGGGAGAGTGCAGTCTCTGTCCCAGGGAACTGATTCCCGGGGAGGCCCGCAGGGAGTGGGGGTCTTAGGACCCGGCCCGGGATTGACCTGTTAGCTGGCCTCCACCTGCTCCTCCCAGGCGACCTCTGCTCCACCAGTTTGTCTCTCCTCACTCACCACCGCTTCAGAAGGGACCTTCTGTGTGTGGGTGGTGGTGGTGAGGGGCTGGTCTTCACACAGCAGGGTTCTTGGAAGAACCTCTGAGAATACAGAGAGTGGATCTGCCCACAAGTGCCAGACCCAGTGGCCTTGTCTTCAGCCACTGCCGGGGTGAGCGTGTAGACGGCGGCCTTCGCTTTGGCGGGGTGACTGTGAATGGCCGCTGTGCTCACAGCTGCCCTGGTGAGAACCGGACTTTTGCTGGCCACAGAGTCAGGCCGGCAGGGCTAGCGTGCTTCTGTCTGTAGGGCGCTGGGTGATCTGACGAGGCGCCCTGAGCTCCTGATGAGCAGAGCCTGGTGGGGCTGCCACCCTCGCTGGAGACCAGGGTGCCCGGTGCAGCACTGCTGGCCTGATGCTGGGAGCGGCATCGTCCTTGTTGTTGGTGGGGGCGAGGGAGGTGGGGCGAG